>JAOYFF010000116.1:30966333-30980828 GCA_025773925.1 Cryptomyrus ogoouensis
TTGCAGACCACCCCAACGCTTTTGATGTAGCTAATTTTAGGTTTATAATGGAATAATATAGATTTTCCGTAAGATTTCTTGCATGAACCTGAGTCTGAATGCGTGACTGTCACGCCAGATACGTAAGAGTTGGCGACCCTGGTAATATGCCACCATTGATCCGAGCATACTTGGGCCGACGGTGGCATAAATGAATTGGCCCCATAACCGTTTGCCAACACACAGGTTGCTGTGCGTAAACCACACTTGGCACGATTCCGATAAACCAGTGCCAAGTGAGAGCCGACACTGGCGCACATCAGCCGATCCTTCATGCTATCTGGGATACCTCTACGTACAAGAGGAAGAGATAGGGAAATAATAAAATATATACAGTTGTACAATAGAAAATTACTTACGTATAAAGTAATTAAATACAAATATGAGTAAATTGCGTAATATCATAACTACGTCAGTAAAAGCCGTCGGAACTCCGAGGCGCATTTCTCTTAATCAAACCGTCAGGCGTCACGCGCGCCACCTAGGTTAATCCCTAATTGGCTGCGCGACCCCCCCCTCCCTCCCGATGCCCGTTTATCTCCCCCTCTCCGTGTCCGGCTGACGGACAGACGGATAGTCGCTGCCAATTCCTCATCATTATTCCTCTGAGTAGGAGCTCATCTCTTGTGGAAGATGACTACGTTCAAAACACTGGCAAGACTGGAAGGAGTTTGTAGAAATGCCCATGCAGCCTACAGGGTTCATTTAAGCGGCACCTCTCAGCCTGTCAAGGTCGGTATTTAAATACTCTTACAATTTTAAATCAGCATACGTTCTACAATCATGTTTTTCATATTTTAATTTGTGTTAGTTTGCACTAAAATGCATTTTTATTTATAGTCTATACATCGGATAATAAAAGTTGCTAATAGAAATACATTTCAGACTATACAGGGTGGACCAAAAGTAGGATTAATTTTTATTTTTATTTTTATTTTAGTTTTAATTTTACAAAGTAAAGGTTCTGTTTTAAAAAGGTTATTGTTAAACGTAGGTATATCGTTTTTATTTTGCAAACTAGAGGTTCTATATTACAATAAAAGTTTTTATTTTACACAAAGTTATTGTTAAATGTCGGTAGGCCTATACAGTTTACAGCACCTCTCCACGGCCTTAGATCGGGCGACGGTGTAGCTGGCCACCACATTCACCCGACTTTTTTTTGGGCGGGGGGGCTAGTAAAGGAGAAGGTTTTTGAGAGGGAGCCCCTCTCAATGGATGAATTGAAGGAGTTCATCTCACAAGCATTTGTGGACATTGATGCTAACCGGGATTTGTGTGCTATAGTTTGTCACAGTGTCAAGGACAGGCTCGAGCACCCGAGACTAAACATGACCCAATCAGCACTGTAAAATAAAAACTGTACACCTACTTTTAAAAATAACTTTGTAAAATAAAAACTGTATACATACTTTTGGCCTATCCAGTATAAAAAAGTAAAAAAAAAAAAAGAGAGAGCTGCGCAGCCGGTACATTTCCCCTGATTGCCTGCCTGCAGTTACCGCGCTCCGAGTTTGTGTGACAGTGGCAGAGTACGTCATTGTCCTTGAAGGCACACAGCCAAGCTGTTGTAAGGTGCAGCAGTTATAGATCCTTTTTATGCATGTGTAAATTACACGTTTCTTAAAAATTACCAGGCTCGCAATCTGTAAATTCTTTTTTGTCACTGTATTACATGTTGTAACTAAACCATCTAATATTATAGTAGTATAGTTACAGTTTTTTGTTTTTAATCTAGTGCCCGGGAAATCTATTTGCTGACAGTTTATGAATAATACAGGGTGGCGTGGGGTTGCTTTCGGCTGCCAAGCAGATTTAGCACTTTGTGAGCTTATTGATTTATTGTTTAGTAACGTCTAAGATGTCTGTCATGCTCTTATCCCTGTATTTGCCTTTAACCCCTGGAACTGCTGAGATCAGCCCATTAAGAAGGGTAGAGTGACGTCACTCTTCAGATGCAGCGAAACACAGTGTTTGTCTGTCCGCACCATTTCAGCCACATGCCTGCAGTACAAACCAGGCGGTAGCAGTAGCATTTTACAGTACTAATGCTATAGTTGTACTAATTAGAATTGTTATCCAGTGCATTTACCAAGGGTGTCCCTCTAATTTGAATACACCAATCAGGTAAAGCCCTACCTACACCCAGTACCAGAGCCCAGCCAATCAGATGCCTGCTCCTTTTCTTACTAATTCTGTCTTCCTGTTGAATGCCTCCACCTTGCTAACTCCACTGCTGTGCTTTTCCCAGCTGTTCGGCTGTTTCTTCTCCAGCTCCACAAAGAGACCAGTGCAGTTCTATAGTGATCCAATAGAGGTGGTCAAGGACATTCCAGATGGTTCCACATTGCTTGTGGGAGGTAGGTTTCATGAAGATTCTGCGAGCGCTGTTTTGTAAGGCTGATGGGGAACCCTGAGCCTGCTGAGTATGGCAGATCCCTGGTGGGGGTTATGTGGGAGATCTCAGGTGGGGGTTTGTGGGAGATCCCAGACAGGGGGTTTGTGGGAGATCCCAGACGGGGGTTATTCGGGAGCTTCCAGGTTGGAAGGGTCCAGACTGCCGCGAAGCACCAGCAAAATACACATAGCTCCCTGTCTTCTTGCATTCTTCATGATGCTCTTCTCCACCCCAGGTTTTGGTTTGTGTGGCATCCCCGAGAACCTGATAAACAGCTTAATGAAGACTGGGGTGAAACATCTCACGGCTGTCAGTAACAATGCGGGGTAAGCACTTGTGCCAGTGGGAGAGTCCACCTGACAGCTCAGCGTGATGTATTTGTTCAAAATTGTGATTAGTGTATAGTGTATTTCTTTCTATAAGTGCCTGACTTCTTAGCTCTGTCTGACTGCCCCGTATCCCGGCCTCTTGGCTCTGCCTGACTGCCCCGTGTCCCGGCCTCTTGGCTCTGCCTGACTGCCCCGTATCCCGGCCTCTTGGCTCTGCCTGACTGCCCCGTATCTTGGCTTTTTGGCTCTGCATGGTTTCTGTCTTCTTCTGATAGATAAAAAGAATATCAGAGTCTGCTGTTAATCCAGCACGTGTGGATCAGCTGACTAGCAGAACAAGCCAACTCTGCCTGTGTACACTATATGGACAAAAAGTATTGGGACACCTGACCATTGCACCTAAAAGAACTTTAATGACATTTTATTCAAAAACAATAGCTATCAATATGGAGTTGGTCCCTCCCTTTCCACAAGATTTTGGAGTGTGTCTGTTGGAAATTCTGCTCATTCATCCAGAAGAGCATTTGTGAAGTCAGGCACTAATGTTGAATGTGAAGGCCTGGTTCATAATCTCTGTTTTAGTTCATCCCAAAGGTGATTGATGGGGTTGAGGTCAGGGCTCTGTGTGGACAAGTCAAGTTCTTCCACAGCAAACTCACCCACTGTCTTTATTGACCTTGCTTTGTGCACTGGGGCACAGTCATGCTGGAACAGAAAAAGACCTTCCCCAAACTGTTCCCACAAAGCTGAAGCATAGAACTGTACAAAATGTCTTGGTATGCTGACATTTGGAACTAAGGGCCCCAGCCCAACACCTGAAAAACAACCCCATACCATTATCCCTCTTCCACCAAACTTTACAGTTGCACAATGCATTGAGGGAGGTACCGCTCTCCTGCCATCCACCAAAACCCAGACTCATCCATCAGACTGCCAGGCAGAGAAACATGATTCATCACTCCACATAACACATTTCCACTGCTCCAGAGTCCAGTGGCAGTGTGCTTTACACCACTGCATCTGATGCTTGGCATTGCGCTTGGAGATGTGAAGCTTGTATACAGCTGCTCGGCCATGGAAGCCCATTCCATCAAGCTCCTGGTGCACAGTTTTTGTGCTGAGGTTAATGCCAGAGGAAGTTTGGAACTCTGCAGTGATTGAGATAACAGTGTATCAGCAACTTTTACGCACTATGCACCTTAGCGTTCGGCAACCCCACTCTCTTACTTTATGTTCTGCGCCATTTTCTGGTTTCTGTTCTTCCTAAAAGTTTCCACTTTTTTACATGGAATATCTAGGGGGGGAGACATTTCACAAACTGACAAATGCAAAGGAGGCATCCTATGACTGCACTATGCCTGAATTCATCTTCAGAAGGATTCTATCACAATTTTTTGTAAACCTAACTGCATGGCTGGGTGCTTGATTTTATACAGCTTTAGCAATGGGTCTGAATGGAACACCTGAATTCAGTGAATAAGAGGGGTGTCCCAATGCTTTTGTCCATGCAGTGTACCTTCACTGTGAACACAATGCTGCCACTATTCACTAAGCTGACATTGTGGCACACTTTGTCACCATGTAGCTGAGGCAGTCTGATTTCAGAGTCAGGCTTGATGATATGACTTTTAGGGTTAGGGTTAGGGTTAGGGAGGGTCTGCCTCCATGCTGTGTAATCATGGTGCGGGGTCTTACCTAAGCAGAGTAGGGTTAGGGTTAGGGTTAGGGAGGGTCTGCCTCCATGCTGTGTAATCATGGTGCGGGGTCTTACCTAAGCAGAGTAGGGTTAGAGTTAGGGTTAGGGTTAGGGAGGGTCTGCCTCCATGCTGTGTAATCATGGTGCAGGGTCTTACCTAAGCAGAGTAGGGTTAGGGTTAGGGAGGGTCTGCCTCCATGCTGTGTAATCATGGTGCGGGGTCTTACCTAAGCAGAGTATGGTTAGGGTTAGGGTTAGGGTTAGGGAGGGTCTGCCTCCATGCTGTGTAATCATGGTGTGGGGTCTTACCTAAGCAGAGTAGGTTTTGATATCACAGTGGCTTTTAACCTCATCTTGGGATTATTGCTGTGCAGTGTGGATAACTTTGGTCTGGGCCTGCTTCTGAGGACCAAGCAAATAAAGCGCATGGTGTCATCCTACGTGGGGGAGAACATGGAGTTCGAGAGGCAGTACTTGGCTGGAGAGCTGGAGGTGGAGCTCACACCGCAGGTGAGGCTGAAGCTTCTCCTCCCCTCAGTAGGAGATGCATCTAATGGCAGGGATTGACAGCAGCTGTGCTCCTGCAGGGCACATTGGCGGAGAGGATTCGAGCTGGGGGGGCTGGCGTCCCTGCCTTTTTCACGCCTACAGGTTATGGAACACTGATTCAGGAAGGAGGCTCACCCATCAAATACAACAAAGATGGCACTGTGGCTATTGCAAGCAAAAAACGAGAGGTGAGTTCATGGTTTTCACCATAACGCACAGGATCTGTCTGTTATTGAACAGCTCTTTCTGCATTGATGTCATGTGATCACTCTGCAGGTGCGAGAATTCGACGGCCGCTTTTACGTCATGGAGAGAGCCATCAGGGGAGACTTTGCACTGGTTAAAGCCTGGAAGGCAGACAAAGCTGGAAACATTATTTTCAGGTCTAGACCACCAGTCAAATATCAGTTTAATTTTTGTTTTCTTCCTTTAGCCATAACTCATATACACTCATCAGCTTGTCATTCTTTGTCTCACCACCAGGGTGCAGCATCCACCCTAAACTTTACTTTGTATAAGCAATAGCCATGAGCTGTTTTAAATTGTAAGATAATTATCTTGCTACTTCCTGCAGTCTTTACACGCATTCGAATTCTCACTTCTCCTTTTCCGATTATCAGGAAAACAGCGAGAAACTTCAATCAGCCCATGTGTAAAGCAGCCAAAGTTACAATCATTGAGGTAGGACTTCTTCATATTATTTAGGGCTACATTACTGGAATAAGGTGTGTGCACAGGTTAGTGTTGGGTTGAGGGTTGAGGTGTTCTACAGTTTAGGGATGGGTTTACTAAAGCAACTTAATTCTGCTACATACTTGGCTTATGTTCCAATAGGGGACAGGTATTCACTCAATGTTTATATATGAGTGTTCATACGTGACATAGCAGATGACCAGAGGTGGACGTTCCTTTTGATCCTGGGCGTTGCTGAGTGTTTCTGAGGATTTGTTCATCTCTGCATGGGCCAGGTGGAGGAAGTCGTGGATGTTGGGGATTTTGCAGCAGAAAACGTTCACATACCCAGTATCTACGTGGACAGGATTGTGACCGGGGGCAGCTACGAGAAGAGGATAGAGGTGAGCTTGAAGGTCATGACCCTTCACGTTGGGATGGGTGACCCAAACCTTCAAAGTACACAGAATGTACTGATGTCTCTTCTACTTTAGCTTTGGACTATTGATCTGCGGCCCTGAACCTGTGGCCCAGTGAATTTCCACTTTGTACTTTATTCAGGAGTCTTTTCCATTTAGTGTTTGAAGATGGGATTTTTTACTATTTCAAATGCACATAGATTGATCATTTGCCTCGAACTGTAAGAAAATTTCAAATTAATCAAAAGTTAAAATCCTGGGAGCATTTAATTTAAGGTGTTTTTACAAAGCTTTGTAAAAATCACTTTGCCCAGTTTATATTTACTTCTGTTGCTGATTATAGTGTAATATAAGAACATTTAGGTCATTGTCTGGAAATCTGTTACAGCTACTTTATTATGAATGAAGTATGACACATGTCTAAGGCCTTGTGGGTGTCAGTGGCTGCTTCATCCAGCAGAGGGCACTATTTTTCCAATAGAAGCGTATTGTTAAGAAGGATCAGGTTGCACCCAAGCCCAAGAATGAGTCCGACCTGGTACGTGAGCGCATCATCAGGAGGGCAGCGCTGGAATTTGAGGATGGCATGTATGGTATCCTTGACCAGAGTTTGACAAATAAGCCTGGGTCTAGTCCCTCTGAATACAATGAACAGATAGGGCTGTGTGATATGACCAAAATCTCATATCCCAATATAGGTTATTTCGAATCCTGAGAATGATGAATGAAAAATGTATATAAATTGACCACATGGAAAGGCATATTTCTTATAACATTTAAAATTATAGAATTGATAAATAAAAGGTACTTGTTTTACTTTATTTAGAACCTTTTTGCAAATTTCCAATTAAGCATGTAACAGAATATTAATGTATACAATCTAAAAATGTAAATAAAAAACCATGAAGTGTCGGGGCAAAGATCAGACAGCACCGTGAATTGTTGTACATATGCACGAGACCTAGCGCGCATGCGGTTGCTGGTCGGCAGGTGCCGCAGACTGGGCAGTGACATTGCCTTCACGCATATTTCCAGCCTGCATCCATGCCCTGTAGAAGAATTCAAAGCCTTGTCCATATGACTTAAAATATTGCTGTAAAGAATGTCACTTGTGACAGTGGAATTAACAAACGAGCATGTTATGAAACGATACACATTTTTCATTACAGAAAATATATCGTCATCTCACACAGCCCTATGTACAGACATAAATACATTTATTGAAAATTGAATATTAAAATGAATTCTGGTACAGTTTTTGTTGGCCTTTAGATGACAAAGACACATGAAAACCTTGACTAAGACTTTCAGCCAACCTTGGCATTGGCATTCCCATGCTGGCCAGTAATTTCATCAGCCCAGACATCACAGTACATCTGCAGAGTGAGAATGGAATTCTGGGATTGGTGAGTACCCACCAAATGGACACGATGCTGTGATGATGGATTTTTCTGTCATTTTGGAGGGTCTCTTCTCCACAGCAATCTGGTCTTAAATACTTTTACTACATATTATAGGGCCCTTACCCCACAGAAGAACAAGTGGATGCAGACCTCATCAATGCCGGTAGGTTCCTTTTCCTCCATGCAATCAAGAATTGTGTTTCCTGCAGTTTGTGTCCTTTAATCCTATATTTCTTTCACTCTCCACTGGGTCACCAGGTAAAGAAACAGTCACCGTGCTGGCTGGGGCGTCCTACTTCTCCAGTGACGAGTCCTTTGCCATGATCAGGGGGTAATCTGCGTGTGTGTGCTGTGACAGGGCTCAGATGAGTGCAGAGGAGATGTTCATACTGGAAAATCAAACAATATCTGAACTGTTTTGACAAATTTTAGATTATGGTGTTACATATGACAGCAAGTAGGCATCACGGCTGATCATCACTGATGTGGGAAAACAGCAAAATGCCAGCCTGTGCTCTCCGTTGCTGTAGACGAAGCATCCTCATGTGCTCCCTGTCTCTGTCTATAGGGGGCATGTCAACCTCACCATGCTAGGTGCCATGCAGGTCTCGCACTACGGTGACCTGGCCAACTGGATGATCCCGGTGAGTGTGTCCACCAGAGTGATGTGTGTGACAGTTGTGGGGAGACACTGACGCTGGGTGTGACTGTTGCCCCCCCCAGGGTAAGATGGTGAAGGGCATGGGCGGGGCTATGGACTTAGTAGCAAGTGCTGGTACCAAAGTGGTTGTCACCATGGAACACTCTGCTAAGGTAGCACCATTTTAATGATTGTATTTGCAGTTTGGTTTATCACATGACTGGCTCACTAATTAGCACCACTTCACTTTCAGGGCGGGAAGCACAAAATCCTGGAAAAGTGCAGCTTGCCGCTGACAGGGAAGCAGTGTGTGGACCGGATCATCACAGAGAAGGTCAGGGCCCATTTTGCACATTGTGTGCATTCAGTGGCTGAACTCCCAGTAAGGCGTATGTGTGTGTTCAGTACTTAAACTGCAACTTCCTGTAGGATGTGTATGTGTGAGTGCTGGTGTATGTGTGTGTGTTCAGTAGCTGGACTATAGCTCCCAGTAGGGTGTATGTGTGTGTGTGTTCAGTAGCTGGACTATAGCTCCCAGTAGGGTGTATGTGTGTGTATGTGTGAGTGCTGGTGTATGTGTGTGTGTTCAGTAGCTGGACTATAGCTCCCAGTAGGGTGTATGTATGTGTGTGTGTGTGTATGTGTGTGTTCAGTAGCTGGACTATAGCTCCCAGTAGGGTGTATGTGTGTGTGTGTGTTCAGTAGCTGGACTATAGCTCCCAGTAGGGTGTATGTGTGTGTGTGTGTTCAGTAGCTGGACTACAGCTCCCAGTAGGGTGTATGTGTGTGTGTGTTCAGTAGCTGGACTACAACTCCCAGTAGGGTTTATGTGTGTGTGTGTGTGTTCAGTAGCTGGACTACAGCTCGCAGTAGGGTGAATGTGTGTGTGTGTTCAGTAGCTGGACTACAGCTCCCTGTAGGGTGAATGTGTGTTCAGTAGCTGGACTACAGCTCCAAGTAGGGTGTATGTGTGTGTGTGTTCAGTAGCTGGACTACAGCTCCCAGTAGGGTGAATGTGTGTGTGTTCAGTAGCTGGACTACAGCTCCCAGTAGGGTGAATGTGTGTTCAGTAGCTGCACTACAGCTCCCAGTAGGGTGAATGTATGTTCAATAGCTGGACTACAGCTCCCAGTAGGGTGAATGTGTGTGTGTTCAGTAACTGGACTACAGCTCCCAGTAGGGTGTATGCATGTTCAGTAGTCGAACTACAAGTGCCAACCCCTTCCTGGCCCTTTGTTCCAGGCCGTCTTTGATGTGGACAAAAAGAGTGGCCTGACCCTCATTGAGCTGTGGGAGGGGCTAAAAGTGGATGAAGTCAGGAAATGTACCGGCGTAGACTTTGCGGTAAGCCTGATTTACAGCTGAGCCAGAGCTACAATCATCATATCCGCCCATTAGGGTGTGGCCAGTCACCCAGCAACCACATACCACCATCAGCTACGGAGCAGTTAAGGCATTTCCGGGACAGCAAAGGGTTTATTTTTGTGTAGGTTATATCTGCACTGAACCATTAGTGGAAAAATTACTGACTTAACAGAGTTAGTGATATATATTTATTATGACTGCATTCCAGGTCAAAAACCTTACCGGGATATTCAAAAATAAAAAATTATGCTTAGTTTTACCTGAAATGAAAAAGACATTGATCCATGCTTTTTCTGAAAATATTCATGAATGTAGAGAGATCTATCTTCCAGCCGCTTATCCTGGACCTGGGTTCTGTGCCAGGCAGTCTGTCATAGACACACAAACCTACACACTTTGGGGGCAATTCAGGGAGCTCTGCAAACCGCAGTACGCTGGGAGCACAAGTAAACTCCCCCCATAGAGCAGGGGTGGGATCTGAACCCCAAACCTGTAGGTGCGAACTAATAGTGCATCACAGTCATCCAGCTAAATGTACGGCTGCCTCTCCTAAATGTCAAAATATATATTTTTTCTTTTCTCCAATTTGTTATCAAACCAGGTATCTCCAAACCTGGGGCCGATGAAGCAGATTTAAATGTAGAAACTGAGCAGAGCAACTTGAAGACTCATCATACGGGAATGAGGACGTCACCACTGGCTCTGACGTCCGGGCTAAGCTCCCCTGAGCCTCAGCTGCCCCGTGTGAGAGTCACTGCATAAGGGAGGCTGCACGGTGCTGAGATGTACGCATGAATCCCACTCAGCTCAGCGCCTGACGCAATGCACCCCTCCCTGGACCAAAATGCATGATAAAATTAGCTGTTTTATTTTGGTTTTGGAATTAAGTTTCCATGTGACCTGTAGCTATGTTTTTGTGAACAGATTCTCAGCAGTAAAATATTAAGATTATACAGATAATCTAGTTTCTTCTCCACACTATTTTATGACATGAAGTACATTTCACACATTAAATGATGTGTGAAAGTGGTGAGTGTGCATGTCTCACCTGACACTGACAGCAGCAGTGAAAGGGAAAGGCAGGGAGCAATCACTGACATCTAAGCACAGGAGAAATATCCTGCCCGCCCCTGTCGCACTGCACGTAACACACCTGAACACCATGCACACTGGCTTACAGGCATTACAGACCTTTTGTATTTTTTTAATATTTTGTGTATCTCCTGACTGTTAAAAATTCCAAATTCAAGCTGGTTAAATTGAATTATCTTTGTATATTGAGCAGATAATGTTCCACATATGAAGTTGATTAATTAAATGCATAATTGTTAGCCTAAATGGTCATTTTTTTGTCTTTAATAACAGTTTTAATAATTTTCTTATCCGCATAAAATAACAGTAAAGTAACATTATTTCCAGAAAAGAACAGGAGTAACAACAGTGAAGAACGCAATGACCAAAGCTGGGGTCAGTGAAACTGCCATATATGCATATTACTCAGCAAATGAAATAAAAAAAAACTCTTAAGACTGGCACTTTTTGAGCTGCTTTTCCTCTGCCTGAACACAAACTAAAATGCACTAAAGTATGACAATCTTGGGCTGTCTGGTTTCTTCCCTGCCAGACAGTGCAGAGAAACCATAAAGCCGGCTGTGATGACCGGCGTCCCGCAAGCAGGCAGGAAGCAGGGAATTACGAGTCGGACAGACTGATCCAAATACGGGGTTTTAATGGGGATAAAACGGACTAGACAAGACAGCACGGTACATCCGTTAATGACAGATCTGGGTAAACTACACAGGACTAAACAGGCAAAACAGGAAACAGCTGGTTACAATCGGGGTTTCACGCGAGGTAAATGAGGGGGCGTGGCACACAGGAGGATCGGACAAGCCGGGTGTGACACCGGCGTCCTGACGTAGGTCTTTATCTGAGGATGAATTCCAGATGTTCCTCATGGTCTTCATTAGAACAAAAAGGGTGAAGAAATACAGCACAATGGGGCA
Organism: Cryptomyrus ogoouensis; assembly: GCA_025773925.1. Classification (NCBI taxonomy): domain Eukaryota; kingdom Metazoa; phylum Chordata; class Actinopteri; order Osteoglossiformes; family Mormyridae; genus Cryptomyrus; species Cryptomyrus ogoouensis. Next base: position 30,977,850 of record JAOYFF010000116.1, read on the forward strand.
AAGATCATGGAGTAACAAACAGATACTAATGGTGCCAGCAAATGAATCTCCAGAGAAAACTGCAAGGCTAAAAGAATGTTTCCTCCGAGATATAAGAGCTGCCACTCCAGCAGCAGGAAGGTGCGACTAGCCAAAACATACTGCAACTAGGGCAGATTCTCATGGACTTCTGTGTGCAGCCACATTTCAGCAATCCCAATCAAACTTGAACTTCCTTCCAACATGTAACTGGTGGTTTTGGAGCAGAAAGGATTTAGTTAAAAGTCAAGAATATCCCCAATGCACTCAATCTGTACATCTGTGTAACAGCAGAAAGATTCCTACACCAATTCTTCCAGTCAGATACACGTTCCCTTAATCTAAAAGCTGCCACTGACAGGGAAACAGTGCGTGGATTAGATCACAACAGACAGGGTCAGGATGCATTTTGCACAATGTATGCATTCATTGGCTGAAATATAATAATAATAATGTGTGTGTTCAGTACCTATACTACATCCCAGAAGGATTTATGTGTGTTCAGTACCTATACTACATCCCAGTAGGGTGATGTGTAACCATTTTGGTGCAGTGTTACTTTTTAGTAGTCAAAAAATATACAAAATTGTCACGGGAATGGGGCATGGCGCAGGCAGCAAAAGGAAGTGACAATCCAGAAACGGCTCTGAGACACAAAGGGGGTTTATTACGGAAACGAAATTCTCTGGATAAAACTACAAAGGAAAGGACCACGAGGGGTGAAAACAGGGAAAACAGCAGCTAACTACAAGAAATGACAAGGAAACAATGCCCGGAAACCAGGCAACACAGGGAGCAGGAACAGGCAAGGGACCAAAGCACAAACTCATACTGCAGCACAGAGTAGCATCTAACCTTCAGACACAGTGTGCAACTAAGGAGCTGAACATTGACTTAATATATATATAATATATATAATAACATTATATGTTATTATATATTACTTATACAACAACTAGTTCCGACCAAAAAATCTGATTGGACAAGGGGTGTTCTATGAGTGTGGTTATCAGAGTATAACCGCACTCGGACATTTCACATCAGCTGCATTACTCCGCTTTACAGGTGTATCTAAAAACCATTACATATGTCTCATTTCCACCAACATGAAGCTGGTACTGGGCTGATTCTCCCTTGGTGCCTTTTGAGAACCTGCCCAGGATTCCACCTGTTTCAAAAATGAACGTTGGCGGAAGTGAGAGTAATGTAAAGGTTCTTATGTGTTCTGTTTTGTTGGGTTTATTTTGATCGGTTTTGGATTTTAAGTTTTTATAAGCTGGCAAACCGAAAAAAAAAGCTTTCAGAGTACGACTCATTGTGCTATGTCTCAACTGCCTGTTTGCACATTTGTCTCCTTAAAGGCTCCATGTGTATCGCTTACAGTCCAGCGTCAGATGTCCTTGTGTTTTCCGGTCAGGTGGTTGTTGGAGTTGTAGTTGCCATTTGTGTGAGTCCTTTTAAAGGTTCATAATAAAGAACCCAGTGTTTGAAGTTGCTGCCTTGCTTCTTGTTCGCTGACCCGGAGCATAGATCCGCTAGGTGTCACAATATCATATAGTGATTATTATATATTAATAGTAATAAATACCATATCAATATATAATTATATTGCTGGATGAGGACACAGTATCTGACCAGAAGATGACTTCAGTGACTTTATGCAGCGCTAGTAAATTGCTGTGTCCCAATTTACCATTTGTCCCACCTAACCGATATTCATCCTACCATTACTGTTTTTGTTACAGTTCTTACTTTCAATATTTATACGTATAAAAAATGTAAATAATATAAATTACATTTTTAAACACGGACAGTAAAACATACACAAAGGAATATAAGTAACTACCTAATTAGTGGGGAAAGATTCATACGAGTGGAATCTGCAATAAATGAATAAGTACTTTCAGACCTACATATCACGACAAGGACTCACAGCATTCAAGTAAAAACACATTTATTATTTAATTTCAGGTGATCCATCCAGTACTTATAAAAACTGTAGAAGCTGGTGAGTGTGAGATGAGTACCGCTTAGATACCTGGACCAAATGAGAAGGCTGTCTGGGGGATTCAATGCTGCCGTTTCTGACGGCACCAAATCTTGTTTGAGACATTTTTCTGAGTACAAAGGCAAGAATAACAGGCTGTGAGTCAGTATTTGAGGGTCAGGGGTTGGGTCAGAATACAGAGACGGGAAGTTCTTGCTCTTTTGGGCTCTGACAGTAGGAATGACAGGTCACTGTTTGTGCACCGCCGTTTAGGAAGCTGTGGGGCCAGTTTGGGGGGGTGGTGGGGGGGTTGCATGCTGTGTGGCCACCGATGGTCACCCCATTCAATATGCATGCTGATCTCTGTGGGATCTCAAACTACTTCTGGGTTGGAGATCTTCTGATGCAGCTCTCAGTACTGACCATAGTGCTTAAAAGCCATTTTATCCAAAATGCTAAACCTGGACAGACACAAATAGTCTGATTTCAAACCGCTCTGCCACAGTTGATGAGGTGCTCTGGTCAATATAGAAGCATAACATTACACGAGTCACATGGTACCTTTGTCCGTCTGGGTTCTGGGTCATCTTTTCGTTCTCTGGTTTGTGTTAGTTTCTCCACTCACTGTTTGTTCTCTCTCAGGATTGGGTTATGGTATCTCCCCTCTGTTCTCTATCAGCTCTGTGTTATGGTATCTCTCATCTCTGTCTATTCTCTCTCAGCTTTGGGTTATGGTGTCTCCCACCTGTTTGTTCTCTCTCCTACTCCCACATTAGTTACTTTTCTGGTATCTTCATCAAATAGCATCACATGACATGAAGCGTCTGCCCATTTTAATTGTTCACGCCGCCTGTGTCTGCCGCAATACCTACTCACAGCTCAACTGGAGGTCATGGCTTTGTCAAGCTTCTGGTTTAGTGTCCTGGGGTACCCCATTTATTGGCAGACAGACTGTTCCTGTGTCCTATTTGTTT
>JAOYFF010000116.1:30983630-30994919 GCA_025773925.1 Cryptomyrus ogoouensis
CCGGCACTCATCCCTGGGTATACAGACGCACTGCCTCCCTGAGACTCACCGGCACTCATCCCTGGGTATACAGACGCACTGCCTCCCTGAGACTCACCGGCACTCATCCCTGGGTATACAGACGCACTGCACGCCGTCATGCTTCTCCCCCCTCCCACATCTGCTGTCAGGCACAAAAGGCTTCTCTGTAGAGGTTACATGAAGTGTGAAAATCAGTGTGAGGGGTGGGAGGACGATGCTTCTGGGGGTAAAATAATCGTCACATACCGCTTTTACAGTGTAGATCTATAGCGAAGGGGGGGTCCCAGGACAGGTCATTCCCACAGGTGTAGTGACGCTGGGCGGAGGTGATCATTCCAGTCCCTGTGCAGCGCAACGTCACAATGTCCCCAACGCGGTACTCCGCTCTCTCTGGGTGCATGGTCATGTCCTCTGGCAGCACTGGAGCTAAACACACCTTCTCTGTAAGGCAGAAATAAACGCTCACCAAGCAGCCATGTCAGTCTATCAGAAAATCCCATAAGCTTCCTTTCAGCTTATATAAAAACTCCTTAAGCTTCATACAGAGTAGATAAAAGGTGCCTACATGCCTATGCATAGGTATTTCATGTCAGGAAGCCCTTTGAACCTTTTAGCATTATTATCATCTGCTGTGATGGAGTGCCACACTAATTACACTGGGGATTTGGGTTCACCAGTTTTTATCCAGTGTAAACTCCAGTGTATTTGCACGTTTTTCTCTTGAAAAGCCATACTTATGCATTGTCCGTCAGGCCTGGTCCACGTCCCATCAGGCAAGCATCGAACATACTGGTAACCCGTCATCTCAAAGCCAGTGAAGCAGAGGATCTCCTCCATTTCCCCAAAGTTGAAATGCTTCTTATTTATCTACGGAGAAGAGGAAGCAAGAGTTTTCACTGGAGCAGAAACTCTCACCAAGCTTCCTGTTAAAAGTGTCCCCGTCCTGTGCTCCCTGGGCAAGGCTACAGGGCCACTGTGACCATGTGTCAGATACCTGCTCATATAATGTCATTTTTTTCCCTAAACAATGAACTTAAACAGAGAACTGTGAGGTCAGCCTTGAAGATCGTAAAGACCGAGCTACCCTCCATTGACTAAATAAACGTCATTCACTACTGCAATGAAGCACAAAGGGTATCTGCAGCTTCCACAAGAACTGAACTGAACTATTAAATATTACTGCATACTGCACTTTAAGTGAACAATAAAGAAACTGTGTTGCTCATCTTCACTGTGCTGCTGCATTAACACTATCAAAATGGTGAAAAGTTACTGACGTCAAGACCCAGCTGAGACGGCAAGTGGTTCAGAATTTGACTCTGACTCTGTAGCTAATGAGCCACACTATAGCCATCGCTCACCCTCAGGTAGCTGTTTGGAGGTGCCTTAGGTCTGGAACATCCAGGTGAACCCACAGAGATCTCAGCGTCTGGGTCTTCTTTCACTGTTTCATCATCACTGACACAGACGTCTTGCCTGGAGGACAGACAGTGCAATGTCTGATGGAAATCAATACACGGCCTTCCGGAGAGACCTGATTGACTGATTCAGAGCACCATCCCATGTGATGATATCTGATAAACTGCCAAATAGGATCCACCCTACTGCTGGAAAATGGAGATGAAGCAGCCTTCTTCCTGCTGGCTCCCCTCTATGCACATGTGCCCCCCCCTCATCGGCGCAGGGTTGTCACACTGTCGGACTCGACGCCTCTTCATGGACGAGTCACAGGGACTCCACGGCCCCCAGCAACTCCAGCGGCCATTCACCACCTCTGGAAGGAGAGAATAGCTGCAAATATTGCACATCTAGGGCAACAGCACACAATGGCCCTGCTGCGCAGAAACAGAAGTGAACCACATACAAACACTGCAGTGCAGATACACCTGAAGTGACAGCACATGTCAGGATTACATAGAAGGACTGCATCCAAAAACAACAGAACTGGGGAGAGAACAAGATGAGCAGTACCTGCAGTTACACTAGAGGGGGGATAGGAGGTGTGGTCATGTGACAATAGACAGGTACTGGATGGACCCAGAACAGAATACCGGAGGTGTAGTCTCGTGCCCGTTGTTCACAGTTGGGTCCATAGGTGCCGCTCTGGCAAACACACAGACACTCTGTGCCGGACAGCACCGATCGGGCATTGTTGGGGCAGGGGGCACACTTGCAGGGGTCAAACTCTTCCAGGTACTCCTGCAGCGCCCTCCGCAGGTGCCTGCGCTTTGTCACGGCACATGGGAACCCACGCACCAGATCCAGAACGGGCAGGAGCTGGCCAGCACAAAGACAGAGTTTATCTAAGTACCATGCGTCCTTCGTGCTGGTGTCCATCCTGGAACTGCATGACAGGCTTTTAGCATTTTAGGAGCCAAGGTTTTGCTTTGATCTAGGTGGCGTCACTTTGGGAGATGCAGACTGTCCAGAATAACAGCAGGGGATTGGCTGATGGGCTACTCACCTCATACTCCACCACGCTCGGGTTGTCTATGGTGGAGTTTACCCAGTTCCTGTACGTATTGCTGTCTGGAAGGACACCCTTCCTCTCCATGGCCAGAGAAGCAGCATATTCAGCCCTGCCCCCTCGTACCTTGGAGATTGACTTCTCTGATGCCTTCAGGAATGAACCTAGACAGAGGCAGGACGCGGGACAGAGTGGCAAACATTAATTGGTCTGAAGTTTGATGGACATTACGGAAGGTCAATGATGTTTGAAACATTGGAGTCTGGATACCAGGGTTCCAAATTCAGGGCTCAGTTAAGGCAATGCTGACACGTACAGTTAGGTGTGAAACTGCACCATAATACTGCAGCTGCAAGGCTGGCTGTGAGGAAGCAGGTGTTAAACCATCCAGCAATGTGATGAGTCATCCATCCATATCACTCTAAAGTCTCATTAGGAAATACCTTCATATTTCTCAGACATCTTGTTCGTGTAGCACTTGTTGTTGGAACTTGAGACAGAGAAGAAGATGAAAAAGTGCCTTGCAGATTCAGACTGGACACAGCCGCTGGATTCAGTTTCTGTGAGGCCTGGGGGGGGTGGGGGCACAGTGCACACACAAAGACACACTAGTGAGGCCTGGTGGGGGCACAGTGCACACACAAAGACACACTAGTCACCACCAATGGCTGTGTGTCATACGCTTCTAGTCATCACCAGATTCTCACTCACCAGAATTTTTCAACTCCTCCCGGTCGTACTGGTACAGCAAGTCATACTGGCCTCCCAGTGATCCAGAGCTGAAGTAGTGAGTACCAAAAAGCTGGAAAACCTGCCTATAGAGGGCGTAGTTGTAGTCCAGTGGCAGGCTGTTGAGCACCCTCAGGAAGGGCTCAGACAAGTAAAGATCTGATGGTTTAGTCCTGAAGGTGGAGACACGCACCACCTGATGAATTCTGATGAATTTGGAGTCCTACGGGAGGGATGGACGTGACAGTCATCAGGAAGGTAAGTGGCCAGCACAGTGGCTTTTAAGGGGTGATTGGCCAGCACAGTGACAGTTAAGGGGTGATTGGCCAACACAGTGACCTTTAAGGGGTGATTGGCCAGCACAGCGACCTTTAAGGGGTGATTGGCCAGCACAACGACCTTTAAGGGGTGATTGGCCAGCACAGTGACAGTTAAGGGGTGATTGGCCAACACAGCGACCTTTAAGGGGTGATTGGCCAGCACAGTGACAGTTAAGGGGTGATTGGCCAACACAGCGACCTTTAAGGGGTGATTGGCCAGCACAGTGACAGTTAAGGGGTGATTGGCCAGTACAGCGACCTTTAAGGACAGAGTTAGGAGAGAAGGGCGCAAACCTTTTGCTGTGAGGCCTTCACAGCTGTCCTGAAGGAGGACAACCCTTGTGAGCTCCAGCTGTGGCTGCTGGAGAACAGCAGAGGAATATAAAAGGAGCTGCCCCAGTTTTGTGGAGCATCCTGGCTGAACGACGACTCCTGTGACGCCAGCTCCACAGGCTCGCTCTGGGCTGGTTCCATGTCAGTTTTGAAGTCTTCCACGTACTCCACCTGGAGAGGGCAGTATTATTTGGGTGAAAATGAGGTTTGTGGAGACATGATGACTGCCTCCTTCAGGCATGCTTACTGTACCTTGAGCTGCACACTCTCGATGTTTGCAGGCATGCGGTACCTCTTCCTGTCTTCCTTGCTCCTGTTGGTGACACACTTGTCCCCAAAGAATGAGTTGTCAAGAACAGCTGCCCTCATTTCATCTGCCATGGCATCATACCTAGAACATCAGTTGCCCACATCACTGGACTGTCCCCATGCAGATATACGAGGGGCTTCGGGGACAGACATCCATCACTTTTGAATCTTTCTATGACTCTCAGTGTGGCCATGACAAACTCTGACTCACCCACTCGCCATAAGCTCGGCACCTGGGAGGTTCTCGTAAACGCGGTTGCACACCTTCACGGTTCTGACACAGTGCCTCTCGTCAGAGTTATCTCCGCAGTCATTCTGAGAGTTACACCTGAGCTTAGGGTCAATACAGCGCCCTGTAGAAGGTGAAGAAACACATGCCAAGGTATGGAAGTGTGTCCCTGAACGTCCCTGTGTGTCCCTGAACGTCCCTGTGTGCCCCTGAACGTCCCTGAACGTCCCCGCATGTCCCTGTGTGTGTGGGGTGGGTCAGATATATATTACATTGTGGGGACCAAATTTCCCCACAATGTGATAAAAACCTGTTGAATTGACATTGTGGGGACTATTTTTTCGGTCTCCACAAGGGGAAATTAAACTTTATAAAAATCTGTGACTGTGCTTATAACACTGAAAACGGCAAAAGTAATTTGTTTGGTTACTTATGGTTAAGGTTAGGGCTGGGTAGGGGTTAAGGTCGTCATGTTGGGATTAGGGTTTTGCTCATAGAAGTGAACAGAGAGTCCCCACAAAGCTATAATTACAAACCTGTGTGTGTGTGTGTGTGTGTGTGCGTACCGTTGTCACAGGTGAGCTTCTCCCCGCAGTCGACTTGCTCTATCAGACACTCTGTGCTGGGGTGACACGCCCTCTCTTCCACCATGGGGTCACTGCAGGCCACTCCACCAAATTGCGCTGGCTGTACCAGCTCACGTGTCCTGAACTGGAATATTCACAGACTTATAGTGTCACAGAGAGTCAAAGCACAAGCTATAGTCTAGCAGAGAGTCAAATTAGGAACCAGAGTGTGGAAGAAAGTGAAAGGGGTCTGGCAGAGAGTCAAAGCAGGAGCTATGGTCTGACAGAGAGTCAAAGCAAGATTTGCAGTCTGACAGAGAGTGAAAACAGGAGTTATGATCTGGCAAACAGTAAAAGCAGGAGCTACAGTCTGAGACTCAAAGAAGGAACCATGGTCTGGCTGAGAAGCAAATCAAGACGGAGAGTCAAAGCAGGAGCTGCACTGTGGCATAGAATCAAAGCAGGTGCCACGGTCTAGCAAAAAGTCAAAGTAGGAGCCATGAACTTACAGAGTCAAAGCAGGAGCTACTGTGCAGCAGAGAGTCAAAACAGGAGCCACGGTTTAGCAGAAAGTCAAAATAGGAGCCAAGATCTGGCAGAGAATCAAAGCAAGAGCTACAGTCTGGCAGAGAGTCAAAGCTAGACAAGTGACATAAAATGAATGGAGATAACTATCCTCAGTATTGGATGTGTGTGTGTGTGGTATGCATCTGTGTGTGTCTATGCCTGCATGTGTGTATATGTGCAGTGACAGGCTCACCTGTTTCCTGACACAGGGTGAACACACGGACCAGGGCCCGTACTGACCCAGCTGGCAGTGGACCGCACAGGCCTCTATGTTGCAGGATCGGCTTTCCTGCTTCACACACAGCTCATCACACTTATTCTTCCAGTAATAATCATCATAGTGAACTGCCCTGCAGACAGACATTGTGAGGTTGCACCAAAGACAAAGAGACTTGTACAAATCAGTCAGCAGAATCTAGCCAATTAGCTGCCAAAATCATTACTGCAGTGAACCAGGTCAGCCGCGGAAAAAAATTGAGAGACCACAGCACAATTTTTTGTTTCACTTATTTCTCAATTTTTGGGTTCGCATCTGTGAATAATATATATTTTTCTGCAAACTGCAGTCGGGTTCTTCCCTGTTTCTCATTAATGAAGGGCTTCTTCCTTGCTTTATGGGACCTCAGTCCTGCTTCTGGGAGCCTGATATGAACTGTCCTAGCAGTGCACTTCACACCTGCACTTAATGCTTCCCATTCCTTTCAAAGGTCACTTGATGTCATCCTCTGATTCATGAGAAACTGTCGGATAAGTTAACGGCCATCTCTGCCATTAGAATGTCGCTTCCACCCTCTACCTGGCTGGTTTCTGGTCGTTCCCAGTGTCTCCTGCTTCACCTTATATTTGTGTGCTGCTGTCTTAGAAATTTTGGAAGCAACCTGCTGCTTTGCGCAGCCTCTGCCAGCAGAACCAGGATTAAACCAGGATTTAAAAATACAGATTTGTTTAAAAATATAGAGCGGCCTCTTAATTTTTACCATGGCTGTATCGAGGTTGTAGACGACCACACTGAGGCAGGTCTGTGCCCCCCATACATCATACACCCCCCATCCCCACTGTCTAGATCTATCTGCATATGGGGGGGGGTCACAGCCAACCCCACCCCCCTCCCTTTACTAGCTACATTGCTGTACGTCATGCCATGTGACTTGTGCACCCCTCACTGTGATAGTTTTTTTTGCCATATTGCACCTTTTCCCCTTTAACCATCTATTCTCTGTGTCCTTTTAATCAGGTGGAGTCACTCTGAGCGGAGCTCCCGCTGTTTCTGATTCCCTGTATGTCCCTTGGCAGTGGCTTATGCTGCACTTCAGCGGTGCCTGTCTAACCTGTGCCGTTCCTGGGTCCCGTAGTTACACGTTCTGGAGCAGGCGGTCCATGCAGTCCATGGGTAATGGTCACAGAAGCAGGCCAGGCTTGCTGTGGCGGCCCAGAGCACCATCAGTGTGATCAGGGCAGGGGACACGTGCGCCATAGCTGCAGCGGGCAAGCTGCTCAAAGCGCCGCAGAGAGACGAGTGACGATTGGTGGCCGCCTGGTCTGACAGCGCCGATGACAGTTAGCAGCGACACAGCCACTGCTTGGGCTTATGGGTAAATGCAGTGGGTTATATGATAGTAATGATGGAGACTAATAACCTCACAGAGGGAGACTTGCTGCTGAAGATTCTAGTTAAAAAAAGGTTAAAATCAGAACAATTCATTTTTAATTATTTTGAAATAAAATACCAGTTAAGCAATTAAGCAATAAGAATAATTATAATTAAAACCAACCTAATAAATAATAATAATACATTTATTTTATATTAAATAGCAAAATAATTAAACTGAAGTGTTAGTGGTTTAAACAGAGGCAGCCAGAATGCTAATAACATGCACAATGGTATCGCAACTGAACTTTGCATGAACGGAAGTGGTTAAATGTCTTTTAAAAGTGACAGTCTTTGTGAGAGATTTCACAGTGAGCAAAAACTCAAACAGAAAGTGGACAGAGAGTGTGGAGGACAGAGCCTGGTCTACTGCCAGTGAATAGACAACATGGAGGACAGAGCCTGCTCTATAGCCAGTGGACAGAGCCTGGACTACAGCTAGTGGATAGACAACATAGAGGACAGAGCCTGGACTGTAGCCAGTGGATAGAGACAGAGCCTGGTCTATAGGTAGTGGATAGACAACATAGAGGACAGAGCCTGGATGATGAGACAAAGTGTACACAACACACATTCACAGCAAGGCTGAACTCACCAGACATCCTGAGAAGAACGTTAAATGCGTTATCTCTCAGTGGACCTTCCAGCTAGATAGATGTGCTATGTGTTTGTGTGAGTGTGTGTGTTAGCTGCCTGCAGCCTCATGGCCCCTCCCATTTCTTCTGGAGGGGGTTGTGTTGATTGTAGCTGAGAAAACAGTCATTTCCTCAATATATCTCTGATTTTTAGTGATGGATGGTCACCCTTTTCTGTAACCCCACCCTCCCATAGTGATGAATGGTCACTGTTCTCTGTAACTCCTCCCTCCTAAATGATGAATGGTCACACTTCTCTGTAACTCCTCCCTCCTAAATGATGGATGGTCACACTTCTCTGTAACTCCTCCCACCTAAATGATGGATGGTCACACTTCTCTGTAACTCCTCCCTCCTAAATGATGAATGGTCACACTTCTCTGTAACTCCTCCCTCCTAAATGATGGATGGTCACACTTCTCTGTAACTCCTCCCACCTAAATGATGGATGGTCACACTTCTCTGTAACTCCTCCCTCCTAAATGATGGATGGTCACACTTCTCTGTAACTCTGCCCTCCCTAAGCGCTGGATGGTTACCCTTGTCTGTAGCCACACCCTCTGTTAGTGATGGATGGTCATCCTTCTCTGTAATCCATCCCTCCGTTAATGATGGATGGTTGTTCTTCTCTGTAGTGGTATGGGGTCGCTTTCCAAGGCTTGGGCGAGGCCCCTAGTTCCAGTGACAATGCTTCAGCATACCAAGCAATTTTGGACAATTATATGCTTCCAACTTTGTGGGAACAGTTTGGGGACGGCGGCCCTTTTCTATGTCAGCATGACTGTGCCCCACTGCACAAAATGAGGTCTATAAGGACATGGTTGGATGAGTTTATTGTGGAAGAACTTGACTGGCCCACACTGAGCCTTGATCTTAACCCCACTGAACACCTTTAGGATGAACTAGAATGGAGATTGCAAGCCAGGCCTTCACATCCAACGTCAGTATCTGACCTCACAAATGCTCTTCTGGATGAATGGGTAGAAATTCCCACAGACAGACTCCATACTTTTGATTGGGAAGCAGCCCCACCTAGTGATGGCGCATAAATAAATCAAGCTTTCAAATCTGCTTTGTCTCAGTGGGTCAGTTCCAGCATCCCGAAAGCAAACCCACACCGTTCCTATATCACAGAAACAAACAAACCCACACAGTTCCTATATCACAGAAACAAACACAAACCCACAGTTCCTATATCACAGAAACAAACACAAACCCACAGTTCCTATATCACACAAACAAACCCACAGTTCCTATATCACAGAAACAAACACAAACCCACACAGTTCCTATATCACAGAAACAAACCTACACTGCAGACACCCAGACAAACTAAGACATGAGAGAACCCATGAATGTAGATCTTTGCTATGTATGTTTTATCAGTCTGTAGTGGCCAGAGTGCTTTTGTAAACTCGCGGCATCAGTTGAGGTGATGTGAGACAGCTGAAAAACCTCATCAAGAAGGTCAGCTCCATCACAGGACTGAGGCTGGACCCACTGCAGGCAGTAGCAGAGAACAGGATGTTGGCAAAATTGGACAATATTATGAACAATTCTGCACATCCGCTTCAGGGGGCGCTATACTGGAGCACATTTAGCCACTTGCTCATTCTGCTGGGGGGCCATCCCTGCCTACTGCCATTAGACATCACCATGTCTCCCCCTAGTGTGCAGCTCCGCACCCAGAACACAGGAAGGAGCCCTTCATTGCAACAGTAAAAGTCTTGTGCTCTCTGTTCCTTAATTGCACATATAACATTGCTAATTTATTACTATATTTCAATATTTTTCTGCAGTATCACCATATTCTGTTTTTCATGATACTTTATGAGCCATGTTCTCCTAATATGTGTTTGCACCCAGTTTACTATGTTTGCACTATAAGTGGTGTGTTTGCACCTTGTCTGTTTGACACTATATGCCTGTTTGTCTGTGCATGTTCTTGCTGCTGTGGGCACCAGAATTCCCCCCTTGAACCAATGAAGTGCATCTTAATCTTCTAATGTCTTCAGAAAAGAGTATACCAGTTTAGCTATGTGTCTGTATTCCTTATTCTTACAAGATCACAAAAAATTCCCTGGCTTAAACTAGCTAACAGTGAAATCCGCCACCAGGAACGCTTGCAATCGGCCATTGCTTTACTTATAAGCCTGACGTTTCCATTTGCTGCATCTCTGATATCTTTTAGGCGTAATACTTTATTTTCCTTGGAATGAAAAATTCAAAAGAGGTACAGGATCATGGCACATGGAAGACGAAATCAATGGCACAAAATAAATGGTTGTTTACGGAATTATAAAATCTGTAACAAAAATCTTAATGCAATTTACGCTTTGTAGTTGCTTGGTTGGTGGCTGATCACTTCGCATGAGTAACTGCGGTTCTCCTCAGCGTGGACCTTGGCTGTGGGCCACTGCGGTTTCACACGTCTCATGGCCCTAACAGAGCGCTAATCATAATGATACATTCGCACTCTCAAGCTGTACTGCTCCTTTCAACCTGATTCAATGTTTCGCACTTGCGGCAAGGCAATCAGATGCAAAGCATAAATGACAATCTGGTTCATCTTACTACATAAATAAAATATCTATCAAGTGTTATGTCTGCAGCTGCATTATATACTGCGATTTACAAAAAATACAAAAAAGTTGCTTTTCAACGGAAGAAAAGCCAGTTTGGAATTGGTGGTATTGGCTGAAGAAGGAGGTGCATGATTGAGGACCATGTTCCCACTGGCCACGGCTCAGAGTTCAGGGTGCAAACTCCTAGCAGGACAGCAGAACCTGAAGATGCGGCTCTTCCTCGGTCTGATCAGTGGCTGCGGAGCGAGGTTCAGCAGGCTGCTGTCATCTACACACAGGGGATTGGATTTGGACGGAGATTCAGCCAGCTACACTGGTACAAGTAACAGGCACAAGGAAATGCACAGGGAAACACATGCTTCCGGAAAAGGGAAGATACCTTGGTTCTTCAAGGGTGAAGGCATAGTCTCCCTGAGTTTGCTGAGAAGGTTTCTCATCTGCTTCATGTCTCTGGAGAAAAAAATTGATTCACACGGCTTCAATCATTTTTTTAGATACCTGCACACTCACAGACCCCCACCCCCTCCCACCACACACACACACACACACACACACACACAGTCGTGTAATCATATCTTTTTGAGGACCACTCATTCATTTCTATGGGAAAAAAGCCAATGCTAACAATGACAACCTTAACCCCTACCCAGCCCTAACCATAACCATAAGTAACCAAACAAAATACAAGACATGGCATTTTTATTTTTTGGATTGCTGTCACAGATTTTAATAAAATTGAGTTCCCCAAGGTCAAAAAACAGGTTTTTGCTACACTGGTCTCCACAATGTAATATATACATGACCACACACACACACACACCTCTCTGTGTTCTTAATGTCCATGCCCACCAGCCAACCACGTTGTGAGCCTTCTGTAGGT
>JAOYFF010000116.1:30995019-31014747 GCA_025773925.1 Cryptomyrus ogoouensis
GCACTGAAGCTGGATGAAGAGCCTGCAAATGTCCAGGGGGATCCCTCCATCCTCTGGGCTGAGGAGACACATACACAATACGAGCACTTGACCACACTTATGTCCCCATGTACCTGTTTAATGTCACCTTCCATTGCCGAAGACCAGCTCCAATACTCAAGAACAGAAGTACAGAGAATGGTGAAAAAATCTCTTGATGTCATTCTTGCACCAATTAGCAAGGATACGTCAGATGCATCCTCACCAAACGAGACCAATCCCATGATTCACCTCATCCAAGTTCGTTCTTGGGAAGCAAGATAGCAAGTACATTCTCTGAGTTCTCGGTATTGAGAAACACCCACAAATTGCATCCTCAAGTTCCAGAGTGAAGGGAAAATGATGGTTGGTGCACTTTTGCACTACTGTGTTTAATTCTGTTATTATTAATAACAACCATAAACCATTAGAAAACCCTACATGATATCAGCGAACTCAGCCTTATTCAAAGTATGAACATTCAGTTACTTATGTGCTTAATGTAATGCAAATGTCAAGTGCTTGAAACACCATGAAGCAACAATTTAGGTAATACAGTTAATTAAATTCTCTGTTTAAAGTTATCAGAGTAAGTTAGAAAACAGCAGTGTGTGGGATTTTGATACTTGACTTAATGGTAACATACAAATCTAACTACATGTTATCAGAAAATCAGCTTTTTGTATTTATTAACTAAAGGGCTCAAAATGCACAAATGATGTGATTCAGGTGTTGAAGCTTTAGTCTGTCTGCCCAAAGGTGCGTCATGGAATCACGGCTGATCTCTCCTAACGTCACTCTGCATAAGCAGTCACCCACTCTCCATCACCCTTACCATACCAACACCGCAGAAGTAATGTCTATCTGCCTTTATCTCACTGACTCACACACACACAAATACTCCCATCACTGTGGTGACTCTCCATTCATTTCTATGGGCATGACCCTAACCCTAACTATGATAAGCCTAACCCCATACATACCCCGGGATGAGGGACAGGCTGTGATGCGCCGCCCGCGCTGTCTCGCAGGCTCCCGTCCTGGTCCTGCACATCTCTCCCCGCACGGAGGCGCAGTCGGTTGCCGTCTCGCCGATGGAAATGACGAGTTCACGGTATAGCGCCACCAGGTTATTGAACTCGGAGACGGTCTGAAAACAAGCCAGACTTTCGTCCAAGTCTGTCATGGTCTTTTGGGGATTTCAGACGTAATTCAGATAAACAAGCTGGACGGCACCATTAGAGTAAATCACAGGCCTAGTGCACTACCACTACTATCCAGCTAATAATAAAATGATCCTCCTTTAGCCCCGGACCGGAGGGTTAGCTGGTACTGTACAACATGCTTATAACACCTTTCTATACGCCGATGCTGTTACTTTATGCGTATATTCGATTGCACCGGATTCATGGAGCCGTACCCTGTACAATCATTATTATTTCGGTTTATTACTATAATAACATTATAAACTATTCTTATTATAATACACCAACATCCGAAAGCGCAGGTACCAGACCAAACCATTATCGGGGAGCATGAAAAGCCGGAACCGAACCGCAGGTACCGGCGGCGAGCGTCAATAGTCAGAATAAAAATATTAAAACCGCGCATCCACACGTGATCCCGACGGAGGGGTGAGGATGGACAGGCACCGAAGAAACGCCGAGCCGCCGGTCGCACCCACCATCCGGCAGTCCTCCAGGGCTCGCCGGACTTTGCGGACACTCTCCGAGCTCGGTCCCCGCTCCAGGACCCTGGAGGACAGCTGGCAGCCGACGTGAATCACGCTGCCGGTGGCGCTCGGGCGAGTCCTGCGGCCAGACGGAGCAGCGCACATGCAGACACGGGCAGTGACCAAAGGAAAGCTAAATGCGGGTAACGGTACGGTGATGTCGGCGCTCCCTGCACAGCTCCGCCCGGACCGCCGCCGTCCGCCCGCCCCGCTCAGGCGTGTCACCTTGACTGAGGCACAGACGGCATGTCGGGTGCTGAGCGCCTCTCCTCCGGCTCCTTTACGCAGCGGGCGGTGATCACGTCTTACAATGATGAACCTTTCTACTCTCATGTGTCGCCCAAAAAGCGGCAAACAACCAGCACGTCAGATAACTGATAGCGAATTAAAAACTATAATAATAAAATAATAATGACGACATTAACACGAGACAGTGCTACTCCCTGCGACGTTGGCAGGGTCCTTCTATAAGGATCTATCACCTTGGCAGGCATGAGAGACGACCCAATCTGAACGAGGATTTGGGCTTTAATGCCAGCTAGCACTTCAGATTTCGATCAAAACATGGGCGTTGCTCTTGAGCCCTCTGGGACACAAATTACAACTGCAATTTAATAAAACAAAAAACTCAAACATTTTCTTTGTATGAGAACAGCTAATGTCGCTTTTAGTTCTTCTATTTTAAACATCAAAAGCCCTAGTATGTCCTCCGGATAAACTTCAGAAAGAGATCAGTATCCGCTATTCCAGGGATACAAAGCTTATTAATCACATCAAGCGTTTAAGCACATTTACCTTTAAGGTAAGCACAGGACACCCTTTTTATTTTGGGACTGAATCTCACAGAACAGTTCACTGCATTGAAGTTCACAGGCATTGTCGGAACAGCAACTGGCCACTAGGGGGCAGGCCTGAGACAGGGGGCCCAAAAGGGGAGGGATCAGTGTGGGTGTTTCAAAATGGCCGCCGTTAGCAGACAGGTGAGGCTCCACTGCAGCAGATCCAGATTCTGATCCATGAGGTAAGCCTTTGTGCTTATGCAGTCTTACCCGTTGTACCTGATGGCAGAGATCATTGCTTTCCATCCAAGATGGTCCCTAAGCATTCAGATAGACAGACCCCATCCAGAACACAGTCTTATACCTGGATCCAGGGCAATAGCCACAGTCAGAGGTCAATGCAGTAAAAAGCAGCTGTGCTAGAGCTGAATACTGAGCAAAGATGAGTCATAAACAGTCAGTGTGTAAAACGGCGCCGTTGTTAAGGTGCCCCTTTGTGTTCAACCACCATCTGCTCCTGAAGTTCAGCTCGCCACAGGCACTGCTGCGGACGCCCGGCAGGCAGGGTCCTCGCTTACATTTCAGGTGGGGGCCAGCTGTCAGAGAGATGAGAAGAAGTAGTAGCAGAGGAAGCAGAAGATGATGAAGCCAATGAGCCAGTTGACAGAGTAGATGTAGATGACGAGCACGTCCATGTCGAGGCGCCGGCCCCGCGAGTCGCCCTCGAAAGCCAGGTTGTCCAGCCGCGAGGCGCCGTGTGGGAACTGCCGCCGGCTCACAGGACCACCATGCCTCCGGAACCCTGCGGGACACAGTGGGAGGGGTCCAACACTTGCAGCACTGAGAAAGGACTACACCGTCAGAAGGAGAGTACCAGTCTATACCTTCCAGGCTGTACCCTCAAGGGTAAGCGAACTGTACCACAGCTGTAGGAAAATGTTCTTTTTTAAGTCTAACTTAAGGTACAGAAATGGACTCTGATGAACATCCCCAAGGTACAAGCAACATTAATGTACCCCCAATGGTAGAAAAATGTTACTCATAATCCATTTTGGTAGCTTAAAATGCACATTTACCCAAAGCTGTGGTACAGTTTGCTTACCCTTGAGGGTACAGCCCCTGTGATGAGTAACTGTATCCTCAAAGGTACAAATTGGTACTCCCCCCCCCCGTGCATGGCTGGTCACGATACAGAACTCAGTCCCAAAAGGTTGAGGTTTGCGGTGTGGCATCACTGTGACCCTATCACGGAGAAGCAGGTATGGAAGATGGATGTACAGCTCTGGGAAAAAATAAAAGGTCACAGCATTTTTTTTCAGTTTTACTCATTTCTTGATTTCTGGGTATGCAGCTGTGTAAACTATACGTTTTTTGGCAAAGTCCAGCCTGGCTCTTCCCTGACTCCCATTGATGAGGGGCTTCCTCCTCCAGCCTGCCTTGCAGTGTAGCTTTCTGCCAGCAGAACCAGGATTTAAAAATGCAGATTTCTTTTAAATATAGAGTGGTCTCAATGTTTTCCAGAGATGCATGTTACCATCCCCCCCCCCCCCAAAAAAAAGTCTTGTTTCATTAATACGACCCCCCAGTGCCATACCACCTAAGATGCGAAAGATCTTCCCACAGTTGGGGAGAGGCCACTGGGCGCAGTTATCCTTCTGGAAGTTCTGCCTGCGGCTGATGTACTCCTCAGGGAAATGGCTCTGAGATGTGTGGTTGAGCTCTGCAACACAGGGAGGAGCCCTGTCAGCACTAGCATTGCTGCTGTGTAGGCCCAGGGGCGGGGTGCAGCAGCCATACCGATCTGGAAGCAGACGTGCGAGATGGGAGTGCGGCACAGTGGGCACGGGGTGTTGCTGGGGCAGTTCCGGGCCAGCGTGCGTAGACATGGCTCACAGAACACGTGACCGCAGGGGTAACACATGTAGGGGTTGAAGTAGATGTCCAGGCACACAGCACAAGTCAGGCCCTCCCTGTCCCTGCCTGCCTCATCCTCATCACTACTGCTCGCGTTTCCAGTGGAGCCCTGTAGGGGGTGACAGAGAGGTGAGCTGTGGTGCTTCTGTTCAGGACAGTAGTTGAGCCAGGCATCAAAGAAACACATGTGCACTCAAGTCACTGTGATTCTCTTTTTTACAAACACACAGACACACACACATACACATACACACACATTCATAAATATATACACAGATGCCTAATATACAAACAGGCACATACACATTTTCATATACACACATGCACAGATGTGTGTTAATGCACACACACACACACACACACACATCCATGCAGATGCGTGTCCATACTCATACCCTCACTACCAATTATATATCAATTTCAATAGTTGAGACAAATCTGACAATTCATCAAATAATCATTTATAATATATATTATTTTATATAATATACAGTACATTACAATTGGTGCACTCTCAATCACACATGCGGTCAATGTAGGCACTCCAGTGCACATAAATTGCATGGTTTTGGACAGTGGAAGGAAACTGGAGGATCCGCCAAACATGCAAACTCCACAAACACAGAGTGGCAGTGTGTGGCAACAGCGATACCCACCGTGCCACTGTGCCACCCTGACAGACCTGCACGACCCTGACAGACCTGCACGACCGCGACAGACCTGCACGACCGCGACAGACCTGCACGACCGCGACAGACCTGCACGACCACGACAGTCTGCTGGGTTCAAACCATCAAAAAATTGCACTAAAACTTTTTTAGTCAATCATAGGAAAACAAAATTAAATAAAGAGTAGAAACATCCCATTAACTTCAAATATCGCAATTTGAACTTATTCCAGTATCGTTCAGCCCTAACACAGAATACAATCACAATAAATAATTAATTGTAGAATGAATGAATGCCTTTTATTGTCACTATACACATGTATAAAGGGATTAAGAACAGCTCCTTCAGTGTAAACATGTACACACAACAAACAATAAACAAATAGTGCAAAAGTTCTGTGATTATTATGAAATACAGGAATCTTATAAAGTAAAATACACAAAATAATTTGAGTAAATGTGATGACAAAGACAGGCTAGGCTACTCCGAGAGGCTAAGTGGCACATACCTATATACCTATGGCTTTGGGTAAGGCTATCAAACCTGAATGTCTTCTTTTCAGATGAGTTTGCACTGCAGTCATGCTGTCTTGATATTTATGTTCTGCTCTGCAATACTAACAGACGACTTTCGTATACCTTTAATGTGAAGTGCTTTATTTGGACCCTCACCCTTAGGGCTGGGCGATATCATATCGATATATCACTAAATCACCAGGGCTTCAGATGACAGGCAAGACATTTGGCCGGTTGCCAGCTTTTCGGTACTTTATGGTTGTTTATGCCTACAATCGGATAAGCAGATTAGTAGTACGGCTAAAATATTAATGAGAGGCGTACTGTGACACCCAGAGGTTAGTAATCAGTATAAATTCGGCATATCCTTAAGGTTAACAAACGTGTCGGACTTTAAACTGCAAAAAGTACTGCCATAGCACCGATATCGTTTTACCTTGTTTATCGACAAGATCTCCTCTTTTAAAAGATGTCGTGGCTGCTGAGCTGTTCCTTTCTTCACCACGACTTCAGTGCATATCGCCCTGAAGTATACCAAACCGAAGTATACCAAAACATAGTATGCCAAAACATAGTATGCCAAAACATAGTATACTAACAGTATTATGTGGTGTGCTCCTCTAACCGAATTTAATAAGCATAAAGATACCCCACGTTTATACTGATTAACTTTTGGGTGACACAAAACACATCTCATTAATATTTTAGCCGTACCACTAAATCTGCTTAAATCGTATAGTACTGAAAAGCTGGCGTCCGGCCAAATGCTTCGCCCGTCATATTAAGCCCTGGTGATTATTGCGCATGAGTGATATAATATCGATATGATGTTGCCCTACTCATTCTCTATACGCCGTCTTCCTTCCGCCATATTGCTAAGTGATTAGGCAGATTTTAATCAATGCTTTTTAATAATCGAGTAATCGTGACAGCTCTATTTCACAGACACACACAGACGTGTCCATACACACACATGCAGGGTTGCATGTTCATATACACACATGGATGTACAGACGTGTTCACGTGCTGGGTGGCTGCCCATACGATGCCCCCGCAGGTGTACCTTAAACACCCCCCACCCCCAGCCGGCACCCACCTCTTGCTGTTCCAGCCACTGACTCTGCAGTCCTCTTTCCCTGCCTCTCCTTTTCCTTCGCAAGCTCCTCATGTAGTTCCGCTCCCTCCTGCCACGCCTCCGCTCCCCCGGCTCTTCTCCCTCTCTGCCACCTCCCTCCGCGCTGCTCTGTGAGGGGGGCTGTTGCCTTATAGTGGTGGTGGCCAGCGCATGTGGGCTGGTTTCCTCGCCAGTAATTCTGTATGTCGGCAAGGGTTCGGCCAGGCCAGAGGGTTCTGCCCCCCCCATTAGCTGGGGTGCTGTGCTCTGGGTCTTTTCGGGCAGCCCCATGGGGCTCTTGCTCAAATGCATACCTTCCAGGTGGCACACTTCCTGGCTCGGTCGGAGCTCTCTGGGCTGCCTGCGATTGCGGTACACCCAGGTGTCACTGAGGAATACGGTCAGCCTGTGGTCACGGTCCACCCGGCTTTCACTGAGGTGTATGGTCAGCTGGCGGCCACAGGGGCAAGAAGCTTGGCGCATGAAATCGAAGCCCCCCAGGCGAGCCCCACAGTGGGGACACAGCAGCTTCCCCCTTGTCCACTGGGCCTGTAGAACCACAGGTGGAACAATGTGGGCTTTGTGCAGCAGAGGAGGACAGGAAAGCACCAGAGAGCAGTGATACAGCCTTTTATGATTCCGCAAAAGCAGGCCAGGCAAAGTCTGCAGCAAACTGCTAACCAGGCAAATACCAGACTGACGTGTGTGCAGAGCACTGCCCAGGGGATGGGGAGACAAAGGAGGAGACACACAGAATCACAGACAAAGAGAGAGAGAGACACACAGCTGCACAGACACGCAGGCAGAGAGAGAGACAGAAAGAGAGAGACAGACCAACAGGGACAAACAGAGAGACAGACAGACATACACTCTGTATTACCATGATGGTCGCTCTTATTTAAGTCTTGAATATGGTGAGAGCAACATGACACTGGCCCTTTTGTTTTCATGCCATCTCTGGCACATAAGGGCCACGACACACCTCATATACTGTAATCTATCAAGATGGGAATTATCCAGTGTGGCCTGTTGGTAGTAGGTTCCTAACAGGTGACTCCTACCTGATGGACAGCTCTGTGGATCCAGTCAGGCAGGGGGTCAAAATTCACATGCCAAATGTTACACTTGGCTGAAGCATCCCTCTCCTTGCTCATCTAGAAAAGGCAGAGTCTCTGCTCAGCACTGGTCACAGTTTAACTGCACACCACGCACATGAATGACACAGAAAGGCTGGCGATCCTGCTGGCACTGTAATATAAAGAGTCTTCGAATAAGTCTGGTGAAGGTGACAAACAACAGCCAACCGCGACGAGGACATGTAACTTTGACCAGGTACTATGGACCCACCTGGAGCAGGCTGGAAGAGTCCATCACGCAAGTCCTGCATCTGCGGCACCGTAGGCCGGTGGCAGCCTCCGCCGTTTCCATGACGATCACGGCACACTTCTGGGACACAAAACGGACAACATGGAAACATGGCGGTGTCATGCCTTCTCTGACAGTGAACGGACCAAATGGGTCCCTTTCCTTAGAAATGTGGGTAACACACTACATGACAGGACACAAGTAATGTTGTATTACGCTATTATTTATGTATTAATCAACCACAAACTAAGTGCTAGTTACAAACTGATGTCATCTTGTTCATCAGTGAATTGTCACATATTTTATCTCAAGCAAGTACTATATTTATTACCATGTCTGTTAATTATGTAAACCTTTATGAACTACTGAAGGAACCACTTAAGGAAATTCTGTAGGAACAAATTATGAATAACACATGTAAAATACTGATCTCATGTTTGTTCGTCGTTAATGAACTGTGACGCATCATTTATCCCAAGCAGTTACTATATTTGTTACTATAACCATTAAACTGGTGTTCAGCTGCAACCTCATATCGCCTCATATCGCTAGGGAAACTAGATGCGATTAGTTTTAATACGCTGTCTAAAAACACATTTCGGTAACACTTCACTCGAGGGGACAGACATATTTAGCAGTAAGGGGGTGTTAAGGGCTCACGTCAGGGAGACACGGCACTGGCAACGTAACCCTGCGACATCACGCCCTCACCAACAGGCATCTGAAGACAGGAAAGACTCCAGATGTTATACTGGCTGAAAACACTCTAGATGTTACACTGGCTGCACATTTTGCGATGGTAAAGAAGACCTCAAACTCCACACTTAGCACGGACTCTTTTACTCTTCGCACGACATTTTGATCTCCATTTGAAGTACTGCAAGTAACTCCACTTACCACATCAACGATACAGACCTGGAAAAACGCTCATAGCCGGACTGAGTTGGCCTCTGTCAATAAAACAGCTTGTAGCTGAGCCAACGATCGCTGCCGAGTGCAGCCATACTTGGTAAAGTTTAAAGGGACCGTGACGTCACAGCACGGGAAGCCGCAGGTGCCAAACGCTGCGCGACATGTGCAGCTGTCTGCCTGTTCTTCGTGCCTGCACGGCTTTCTGACGCGCCATTCATGTAGTCGTGGTACATTATTTAGGTAGTAGTCCATGTCTCGTCATGACTTATATCCATCCATCCTCCTATGTATACAGAATATATCCGCACGAGCCCTTAGTGATTTATTTAGCTCAGATCTAAACAGCAATCGTAGTGCAGGGGTGCGTTCCTAAAACGTTCGTAGTGCTATGATCATCGTCAGTTCAGAGAGAGAGAGCGAGCGAGAGAAAGAGAGAGAGAGAGAGAGAGAGAGAGAGAGAGATATGACCCCCGGACAGATTATGTCGCTGGGTTACATCCCTGATGTTCTAGCGCCGCCCAAGTAGATCCTCTCCCAATTCGATGCCCTATCTGGAGGGGATGTCTGTCACACATCTGATTGTACATATTTGTCCACTGGAAACCAGTTTTAGTTTTGGATATGTGTAATTTCATATGTGTAATTTCATATCTCTGCAATTGCTTCGTAGAAATCTGCAATTACATTTTTACCAGTAAAAACTCAATTATGGATATATGGGCCTGGATTTCTTGCTAGTCAAAATGTGATTACATGTATCTACAATAGGAGTTTTACTAGTAAGAACTGAATTACAGAGCTCTACAATATGACTTTTTACTAGTAAAAAAATTAATTTGGCATATGTGACGCAAAAACAGAATGGAAGTCAATGGGAATATGCGACTAGTAAAACTGGTTTATAGCGCTCTATAATATGAATTCTTACTAGTAAAAATAACATTCTTACTAGTAAAAATGATCATTCTTACTACTAAGAATTGCATTATAGCTATATTGAATTCATATTCTTACTAGTAAAAAATTATGAATGTTATTTTTACTCTTAAGAATTAAGTTATGATTTATAGTCATGCCCTGCTCGTCTGATCCCCGTGTGCCACGCCCCCCTCCCTCACTGTCCAGTGTGGAATCCCCATGTCACCGGCTGTGTCTAGTTTCGTTCAGTCTAGTCTGGTGTATTTAAGTATACTTCCCTGTTCGTCTTCCCCCAGTCCTGTCACTGACGTTACTGTCCGTTTGTCCCGTGTGCCCGACTGTCTCACCCGTAAAATCCTTGTTTCCCCAATAAATCCTTCGTTTCCCCGACTTCCTGGACTCCCACTCCTGTCTCCGTTCCGTGCCCATTTCAGTACGTAATTACATATATTAATAAAAGACAATTTTGTCTTGCCATACCTGTATCACAAAATCAGATCTGTTGGTTAGCTAGATAACTTGTCGGATTTACGGTAAGGTAAACTATTAATCCTCACTAGTGTTGCCGTTTTTGATCTGAAGAAATTAAGAGGTTCCTCCTCGGGGCCACGAGTGATTTCGCGGTCCGAAAATGCGAGGAAATCGCGTCCCATATGGGTACAAAACAGCATTTTATTTAATCCCATAATATACAGGACGAGTGCAAACTATAAATCTCACATTTCTCAAAAGATTTATTTGCAGACATACGCTGGTATGTTCCTTTTTAACATTAAAAATTGAACAAAAATTGTCCTTTTTATTTACAGTATACACATGGGATTAGCTACAATAAACAAGAACAGTGTTTACAAATTGAAGTATATTAAACTCTTGCCTCTTAGAGTATACCAGCTCCTTGTCCACAAACCAACAAAGGATATTGAGTTCAATGATGAGAATAACGTACTGTACAGTGTAACAGACTTGACAGATCTCACATTCTGAATGGTTAAACGTTTGTCAGTCCCCATCATTGCAAAGATTAGGTGAAGAATGCTTCACTGTGTCGGTTTAAAAACACTTCATGTTCAATAACTATTAAATTAGCTACCAAAGAGAAGGCGATAAGAAATACATTGAAGTCTATCTATTGTTTCAGTGTTTTACTTCACTTAAGTTCCTTTATCAACCTAGAGGTGGTGCTGTTTCACATGATACTTTGTCAGACATTTTTTAAATGGCTGAACTTTCCTGGTTTCACATGGGACAAGGGCAGTTGTGATTATACATTGGCATTAAAATTATATCATGTGATATGAATTTTATGCTTTTTTCTTTTCCTTTGGCTTTTTATTGTCATAAAACTACCTCTGGTTTCCAGCTACCTGATCACATCTCTGCAGTGGTGGGCATGGTTCTGCTAATCCACTAACTGCTAACTGGTGAAGCTTATTGCTTGTTAGGGGATTAGTGTTTCTGCTAACTTAGAAAAACTGTTACCAGACCAGTTAGCTTCCACTAAATTTAGTTCAATAACTGTACATCCAATAACATTTAGTCGCAAGTAAAGTGAATAAAGTTTAACTGTCAAAAACATTTGTAAATCCTAAAATCATGCATATTTGTTCCTGTCTGTTGTGAGCCTGTCTGGCACGCTGTTGGCTGATTACATGCAAACATAAGAGGTGATTGGTTGATAACTATTTAAGGCGGTCTGGTAAGGTAAGGTAGTCAAGTGTAAGTGAACGAAGATAAGGTCCATTCAAACTGGGGTTACCATGAACTAATCAGAGACAGGAGCCTGTATCATGAAGCAAGATTTCTTATTTAGCCGGATAACTTGTCAAATTCAAGGTGCCCTAGTTTAAATGGACTTTACCTTCAATCAGGTACATTAAGCGCAGACTACTTTATATCCAACAAGTTTTCTGGCTTAGCAGGAAATGCTGCTTCGTGATATAGGCCCCTAGTTGTATTTTCCAGGTTCTGATTAACAGAGCTTAACAGAGCTCTAGACCAAAAATCGTAATCGTAACGGCGCCATATTTGTAGTTCCCCATGTGGCTTCACTGAGGGCAAACTGTCAGCATAGTCTGTTGTAAAATAGGGCTTCTCAGACAAAACCACTTATCTCTTTCAAACGAAATGAAAAATTTGAACGCAGATTTATTCCGGAGGTGCCACAATACACAGTTGGGTAAGTCCTAAACTTCGCCTGGTAATCAGTCTAGCCCGACAGATGGGACTTTAATGTTAAACAGGGTAACATTTTAGCTCTTTAAAACTGTTTTAAGGGTTTCAGACCCCTCCTCTCTGCAGGAGCACTTTGTACATCTATGATTGCATTAGGGCTCCAGCCCTGACTGGATCTTCTCAATTCACTGCCAGTGTGACCAAAATACAGTAAATCATACATGTAGAAGGTTAGAAGTGTTTTTGGTTATTAAGACACAGCTTTAAAGCATTTCACTGCATATCGTATTGCATATGATTATGTATGTGACAAATAAAATTTGAATTTGAATTTGAATTTGATTAAAATGAAAAAAATGACTCCCACTGAAACAGCAGCCAAATCAGGAAAAGAAACCATTTGGCATTATTCATCAGATACGAGTCTTGGTGAGAATGGTGGAGATCAGAGGGTGGAATGTTCAAAGAGAAACACGCGAGTCTGCCGTGGGTCCGAGAGCTGGGAGTACGGCACACAACCTGCCACCACATGATCCAGCGGTGTGTGACCCGCTGGTGCCGCAGAGACCCGCAGGCTGGGCACTGTGCAGTGGGAAAGGATGGGTGGAAGGGGGAGAGAGGGCGGCAGGGGGAGAGGCAGGCGAGGCGGTGCAAGGTGACATGGCTTGGGAGGTGTGGCTGCTGCAACCAGGGGCGGCTGTTTCAAGGTATAGCGGGCTGAGCGGCAGAAAGTGGAATACCCCGAAGGATCCCCGGACTGGGCAGCTTGCAGCCGGCGCTGGAGCTGGAGCAGCCGAAGCAGGAGAGCCAGAATCACCATAGTGGCTAGAACCAGCACCACCACCGTCATCATGCTGACCTCCATAGGCCCATCTCCTCCAGCAGGAACTGGAGGCTCACATGTCCGGGCAGGGGAGCTCGTCTGGGATGCCCATGTTGAGCTCAGGAGCAAGAGCGGTTGAGATATCAGCAGTGACATCATCCTGGACAGCTGTTCAATGTTCATTATCAGGTCTTACTCTGCCATCTCTGTGTGTTTATAGATGTGGTCCTGATGAATCTATAGATCCTTTAGTGGTTCGGGATAACACTATACTATCCTCACATTATCTGTCAATACTCAGGCTCCAAAGCATTGACTGAGCAGCCAATCACATTTATCCGTGGTAAAGTGGAAAAGCTAGACCTCAACTGAGTGGAAAATAAGCAAAAAGTCCAGTATCCAATCAAAGAAAAGTTCATAGTCAACGATTCAAATACAGTGTAGCTGCAAGACCAGGATCCAGTCAAGCAAAGCTGTAGGTTCAGGATCCAATCAACATGAAGCTGCTCGAATCAGCCTTCAGCAGGAAGCAGTACAGTAGAGTGGACAGAGTGCTGGTGTCCTCAGCTGACAGCTTCATCTCCTTGCAGATGTTCAGAGGGCCATACGATCCTTCTTTGTTCAGCTGAAAGATATATAAACATTCACTATGCTGAGACCAGTTTGCTGCAATCTTACACAGTCTTTAAATGTTCCAGTTTTCAGAACATATTCTTATTAAGAGAAAATGCCACCCTAGGTCCTTTTGTATAGCACGATGAGTAAATACACAAGGCAATGAACCAGAACAAAAGCATCAAGAAGCAAATTCCTCTGACTGCTTCTCAGTGTGTCAGATGTGTGTTCAGGTATAAGCTATGTGTTCATGTACTAGCTGTGTGCCCAGGTATCAGTTGTGTGTTCAGGTGTTATCTGTGTCCTAGTCAAACCACATTCAATGGGAAATCAGAGCAGCTTTAAAAAGTTTAACAGTTACAGTATACATGCGGCTGTATATACAGAAATCCTTCTCCGGAATACACTCACAGTTTCTCCTGTGCTGTTTCCATTTGCAGTCCTTTTTCTTTACCCATTTCTCTGAGCACTGCGTTCCTCTCCTTTTCACTCCTCAGGCAGCACAGACGGAAAATAGTGGCCCCGTTGGACAGGAAAGGAAATCTCTTCCTCTCCTGTCCAGGGTGCGGCCCAGCTTGCCGTTGCCAAGGAAACAGGAAATTTACAGGATGTGACTGAATCTTGTTATTTGGACGGAGTGCAGAGGGTGTGGGATTAAAGAGGAAAAGCTGGTACAGGAGCTCCATTTAAATTACTATATTATTACCTTCATGTTTTTTACCTGCCTCACCCTTCTGTCAGGAGGGGCTGGACATGCATTTCAGTGAATGCGGGGGTTACACAGCTGGGAGGCTGCTCTATTCGGCCTGATTCAGCCATCTGCAGTGTTTACCTCATCACTGTACCTATTTTATTGCATCATGTGGCAGTGAAGTGGCTCCAGCGCTGCGTTCTCTGCATCTGTTAAAACAGCATTTTTGTCAGAGTCATTTTCTAACCTTCAACTCTCCAGGTTAATAGTCACATAGCTGAAGGCTTGAGATGCAGAGAAATAGGGCTACATTTGATTGAAATTAGTAACTAACTGGAAAATGTTTAGGACCACAGTGTAATGAATATTTTAATATTTACCATAATATTTACATAGATGGTCAGCAGAGTGATTTTCACTGTTGGCTCCCTGAATAAGGCCCCTTGCCGCCAGCTGCTCTGTGGGCTGCTTGCACCTTCACAGTTGTATGTTACTTTGGATGAAAGTGGTAATGAAAACTGAGAAATTCAAAGATGGAATTAGTGTTTTGGCTTTTTATCTGCATCGCATCACCTTTACTTACAGCACCTGTGAGCTTCACCTGCGGGTTTGTTTCTTCGATGCATTCACCATGGGGCTGGACTGGACATCTGGCATTCCAGGCATTTTTATGGTGGGCCTATGGGGTTGTGAGTTGACCCCACCACTTGGAGGAAATCATCCAGTGTCTGCCACTAGAGGGCAGTACGTAGTCATTATGGTCCCTTGCGGAGTCATAGTTCCACAGCTTGGTGTTGAATGGGTGAAATTTGGGGCACTTTTACTGCAATTTGTGGAAACATAATTCTTATCTCTGGCCTGAGTGCAATAGTTGAAACTGGTAAAGATTCTTACTCAGAGTGATTATGGTATGGGATAAAGAGTATTGCATTACAGTGTGTGTAATATAGTGCATGCACAGCAGTTTAAGGCAAAGGTATGTCAGGGTAGGTGACCACTGCATTCTGTAGACAAAATATTTTGAATCCATTAGCAATCTTGGCCAAGATAGTTACATCTTAATTATTAATGAATGTTATCTAATTCTGATATATTGACTGATAGGTAATGCTTCACTAGTTACATAAACATACAAGTGCACAGATTTATACTTACAGAAAAGGCTAATAGCAGAAATGTACACAATGACAGACAGAAGAGCCAGACAAGCTTTGATATAAGGGTAGATTTATTTACTGCTGTAAATGGGCCAGTGTACAGGATAAATGCTCTATTCCAATCTCCATGTAACTCTGATTAAAAGGTTTGTGTATACATATACATATATATATATATATAGATACATGTTTTGTCCAATAACGATAAAAAAAGAAATGAACAGTGTTGATTAAAGAAAAATGCAACCTACCAAGCTTGTATGATCCCTACCGGTGGCAATCCCTTAAAGTTTAGCTTAAATCCTAAAAGTACATCCATAACATAACTCTGAGAGTGCACAGCATTCTAAGTACAGTAAATATACTTTCTCATATATTTATACATATATTTATATTTAAAAAAACAAAAAAACATTTTTTTCTGTGCATGTGTGCAGTTGCATTCCTTAGTACAGAATAAAATGATATTGCATTAGTGTCATTAATCCATTCTAAAGGAGTAAAGGTCAGCTTTACAGTTAATGCTTGCATGAACTTGATTAATATTATTTCAGTGTCCTTCTTATGACACTTTAAACAGACTAACCATGGGACAACGCAAAATGTTCCTTTCCTGTTACCTTCAGATGGTTTCTTCCACTTTGGCTGTCACAGTGTAGGGCTCACCCTAACCCTAACCCTAACCCTAACCCTAACCCCCCACCAGCACACAGCACCTAACCTAACCCCATCCACGCCATCTCAGTCTCCTGCTCTCTGTACGTGTTCAGTCAGGTCAGCTTGGACGTTGGTCAGTCACCCCTGAGCAAAGGAGGAATCCCATCCAGTGTTCACACGCCACCTGTCACCAAGCGTGGGTGTCTGTCTTGTGGATGTGATCCTTTTTGTGATCTGTTTGTGTGTGATGTCTGCGTGTCGTGTGTAAGATCACATCAGTTACCTCCATGAATGGATTCCATGTAAAAAGCAGTCAGTGTGCTGTACTAATGCACAGTGTGTAACGCGGTCGGTGTGCTGTGCTGACATGCAGTGTGTAAAGCGGTCAGTGTGCTGAGCTAACATGCAGTGTGTAACGCGGTCGGTGTGCAGTACTGATGCATAGTGTGTAGCACGGTCAGTGCACTGTGCTGACATGCAGCGTAACGTGGTCAGTGTGGTGTGCTAACATGCAGTGTAGCTTTGTCAGTGTGCAGTGCTGACATGCACTGTGTAACATGGTCAGTGAGCTGTGCTTATGTTCTTTGTGTAATGCAGTCAGTGTGCTGACATGCAGTGTGTAATGCAGTCAGTGTGCTGACATGCAGTGTGTAATGCAGTCAGTATGCCGTGCTGATGCGCAGTGTATAACATGGTCAGCGAACTATGCTGACATGGCAGTGTGTAACGCAGTTGTGTTCAGATTCCAGCTTACTTTCTGCACACTTGCGGGGTCAGCAAGTCTGAACGAGACCCACAGGCCTCATCATGGTCGCAACCTTCAGCTAACTCACAACACGCTGAACCATAACAGGAATGTGCGTTCCTGCTGCCATCGAGGACCAGCTTACAAACACATTGTATGGACAGGCAGGTGCTGCTTCTTTACAACCAATAAGATCCAGGTCGGCTGGAGCATGCTGGTGCCCAGGTGACCAATTTAAGCCAATGAGAGCACAGT
This sequence comes from Cryptomyrus ogoouensis, assembly GCA_025773925.1. Classification (NCBI taxonomy): domain Eukaryota; kingdom Metazoa; phylum Chordata; class Actinopteri; order Osteoglossiformes; family Mormyridae; genus Cryptomyrus; species Cryptomyrus ogoouensis. The sequence continues at coordinate 31,012,074 of JAOYFF010000116.1, forward strand.
GATTCATTCAAGGGGAACCAATCAGAAGAGGCCCTGTCAAGCAGTCCACTGCTACTCATGGCTGGACATCCCTCAATCTCAAACGGGCTTTGGAAACACATAGCTTACAGGCTAGTGACCAACAACAACAGATCAGTAGATTAATCAACATTGCTTTGTAATGCTACATGGTTCTAGCAGGATATAAAACACTGGACTGAAACAGTGAGTAGTTTAACTCGGACAAGCTGTAGGCTTTGAGCCTCAGTTAGCTTCACACATAAATACTCAGGAAAACACATAAGCAGGAAACAGAGACTTAAGGGAAATGCGTTCTAGAAACTTTGTCCTCCACCCATTTTTTCATGGGAAGACGATTCATATCTGTACCCACGCAATTTATCCATAGCATGGCTGTGACTCTGGCAAGACAGCAATGTTGGGACAGCGCCACACCAGCATTGGGGGGGGGGGGGGGGCCTCGTTCGCGTGAGTGTATAGATGAAGGAGCCACTGTCCCTCCATGGAAGAGCGTAAATGAGGGTATCTGTGCAGAGCGTGAATCTGTGTCTGAGCTCGTATAAAAACTCCTTCAGGAGGAAAGTCTGACTTTACTCTGCCAGGCCTGGAAGCTCAAGGAGTATGTGGAAGCACACACACACTTAACACATACAGAGAAACACACACACACTCAACACATACAGAGAAACACACACACACTCAACACATACAGAAACACTTAACACATACACACCCTCAACACATACACATTCAAAACATACACAGACACACATAGCACATACATAGACACGCAGATGCAGACACAGACTCACACACACACACACACACACAGTCACAGACATATGCACTCAAACACACAAATCAATCCACACTACAATTCAGTTCTTCCAGTATTATTGCTAACATGTGTTTCCCACAACCCACAGGACTGTGTGTGTTTGTGAATTTGTGTCTGCGTGTGTGTGTCTATGTAGAAGGTGGTGGGAATGAAGCTGGTGAAGCAGGAAGGTGTCAGGCTTCACAGTCCTGGGGTCAGTTTCACACTGATGATCACAGTGACAAACTCTGCATTTTCTGTGCTCCTGAGTGGAAAGAAGATGATGTCAAGGAAAGAACCCTCTGGCACAGCAATACCCAGAGAACACGCCAGGAAAGAGCCTTTGTTCAAGCAGATGCTGAACGCTACGCCTTAACACGTGTCAGTGAGGCTCCATGCCGGCAAAGCTGTTACTGACACTCCTGGGTACCGATGGAGAGGATGCAACTGTGAGAGGGAGATGGTGCTGCTGGTGGAGCAGGGGAAGCTGCACCATCAGCGTGGTCTGCGCCTCTCCCAGGCCACACACACACACACACACACACACACACACACACCTCAGCGCATGCCAAAGAGGACTTTGCAAAAGCACACACAGACACACATGCACACAGCTTGACGGGGAATCACCACTGTGCATATACCACACATAAGAGCAGCTTGGGCTCGGGGGCCACCGCGGCGGGGGGGCCAATATTAAACTCGCAAGCACCAGGGAGCGTGACACGCGAGAGACTGGCTGCCTTGTAAACCGTGGCTTCACACCCCCTGCCCAAGGAGAGTTCATGCACGGACGCAGTCATGCTTATATGTGTAACAGGAAGCACTTTGTCTTGGTTTCAGTATGTTTTTCTGTTTTTTTTTATATATAAAAATCATGCCTCTAAGCTAAAGCCATTTCTTATTAAAAATGGTAACAAAACTACAAGCAGACAACCATGTGCGGGTTTATGTCTCGCAGCATGGCTGCTCTGTGATTCCAGTGCTGTTTCCCCCAATCCATCCTCATTCCTTTTGCATTGATGTCCTTTCTGCCTCGTCCAACGTTCACAGTGGTCTGTGTTGAAGTTTGGCATCAGACATCTGGTCCTAAACATTTGAGAAAAGATTTAAATTGATATGTAATGCAAAAATAAAAAAATATCAATCATAGGGAATGTGTTGCTGCTGTATATCTGCGGTACATTATCGGAAAATAGTTAAATTAGGCCTACATATTTACCTGCAATAAGCAGAACTTTTATACTTAATAATCTCATTACTCTTTTATACTCTGATGTACCCATACAATTAGTTACTCTTTAAGTTACTGTCATATTCACAACGCATTGATGAAGCACCATCTACATTATTCTGAAATGCTGGGAGAGTGTTTCAGTGTGTCAGCATTCATGTCAATGAATGCTGAGTCAATCAATGCAAAGTTTACTAGTCTGTACTGTCTACATGAATATGTGTTACGGCCAGCAGGGGGCATCGTCTGCCTGTCTGGCTCGCTACCTGTGCGGGTGGAACAGCCCGCTTCATTTTTTCACCTTCCTTTGACTGCTGCGCTTCTTCACGTCATCCTCCGGCTGTCACAGAGAGGAGAGACACGGAAATGCCAGGAGCGGTGAAACAACAACGCCTTCGCTTGCTGTCCCATTCCTCTATAGCCGAGGGCCAGGGGAGGGGAATGGACTCAGACTGATCTTGTGAGGCAAACATTTGATTCCCACAGGCCCATCTATTGAGGAACCCTGCTGTACGGTGTGAAATTCTTCTATAGTATCCCATTCCTCTACAACAGGGGTGGCCAATCTTATCCGCAAAGGGCCGGTGTGTGTGCGGGTTTTCGCTGCAACTCCCTAATTAGAT
>JAOYFF010000116.1:31067105-31077722 GCA_025773925.1 Cryptomyrus ogoouensis
CACCCCCACCCACACAAACACACTCATAGGGAGCGGTAAGGAACACCCCCACCCACACAAACACACTCATAGGGAGCGGTAAGGAACACCCCCACCCACACAAACACACTCATAGGGAGCAGCAAGGAGCACCCCCACCCACACAAATATACACATACTTCCCCGATTAGCAACTTGTACTGCAATTATTCATAACTCTTAACAAGCAGTTACAACACTCAGTATCAGCAACAGTCATTAAAAAAAACCTTGTTGACCAATATCTGCAATCACAATGCACAGAAATATTGTTACTCTCTCCTGAAAACTAAAAAAGGAAGTGTGAGTACCATCTTCAAAGAAGCAGGGATTGAATACAGCACCTTTCTCCTATTTTGTGTTAGTGAGATCTTTAACAAAACATTATGGAGATTATAATGATCATTATGACTCATCCCAGCCCCATCCCCGCATCTGCACATCTCTGCTAAGTGCATGAAAGGAGACTTCATTGCTCATAAATCCAGTTATGGAGCCATTTCTGCTGCTTCTGAGTGCCAGAGATTGCTTCCAGGAACTCGGTGTGAATGCAGACAAGCTGTAACCTTCTGACATGTTGGTTTAGTGAGCTGGTGAGGTGGTTGGGCTGCTGAACTTCCTCAGCCTCCGCATATGTGTGCATAAAAACCAGTTTCTGCTGCGGCTCTGACACTGCTGGCTCTGTCTCTTCCCCCTGTGTCTCTCTCCTACTTGCTCCCTCTCTCTGTCTCTCATCCTCCCTCTCTCCACAATCCTCTCTGGCTCTACTTCCTCCAATCACATGTCTTGGTCCCGCCTCTTCTAGTTGCTTGGACCCCTCCTCTACAATCTCACTGGTTATCTCTCCAAACCAATCATTGTTCATTCTGCCCTCAGAACAATTCTGTGTAAGTAAAACTCCCATGAGTGTTACTCAGTGGTAGAGATGTTGTAATCATGCATTGAGGTTTTCCTGTGAATGTGATTGTTACTTAGTAGCAGAGATGGTATCATATTGCAGACTTCCCAGTAAACGTAAGTGGTACTCAGTGGTAGAGATGATGTAATTGTGCAGATGGGCTTCCTGGTGAATGTGAGTAATACTCAGTGATAGAGATGGTGTAATTGTGCAGATGGGCTTCCTGGTGAATGTGAGTAATACTCAGTGATAGAGATGGTGTAATTGTGCAGATGGGCTTCCTGACAAGAGGGTGTCTCTTTATTTCATATTTACACACAACACAGGCACAAAGCCAAAGTCTGTCTCTCCGTTCACACTCATTTATAATTTACACCATCTTATTTAAAGAACACTCAGGAAATGCTCCCTCAGCCAGTGAGATTGAAGCAGACCCTGGCAGGTGTGTTACGTAACCAGGGATTCTCTCTGGGCTTGAGGCAGGTCTGCCAGTCACTGTAGGGAGCTGTATGCCATATGCCTGGCCAATGGCGGGCTGCAAAGGGCAAGCACAGGGGTGGGCCTCTAACCTGATTGGCTGTGTTAATGTCAATCCCATTCTTGATGTGGTCCATGGCCTTGTCCAGATTCCCAGAACGAGCCGCACGGAGAAAACTGGTGGCAGCATCAGCCTGCAGTCAGACAGGGAGGGGGGAGAGAATAAGGGAGGAGGAAGAGAAAGGGTGTGAGGGAGACACAGAGAGGAAAGGGGGAAGGGAAGATGGAGAGAGGGAATATATAGAGATGAAGGAGAGAGACAGAGAGAAGGAAAAATAGAGAAAGGAAGGGAGATAGAGGAAGGGGGAGGGGAAAGAGAGGGAGGGAGAAACAGGATGGGGGAGGGGGAGAAATAGAGAGGGGGAAGGAGAGATGAGAGAGAGGAAGGGTGAGAGAAAGACTATATGTGAGACAGGTTTGCAAGATATGTTTTGGTGTTGCCGAGGTTGAGCAGTATATTACACAGTGTCAGTGTATTACACAGTGTCAGTGTATTACACAGTGTCAGTATATTACACAGTGTCAGTATATTACACAGTGTCAGTGTATTACACAGTGTCAGTATATTACACAGTGTCAGTGTATTACGCAGTGTCAGTGTATTACACAGTGTCAGTGTATTACACAGTGTCAGTATATTACACAGTGTCAGTGTATTACGCAGTGTCAGTATATTACACAGTGTCAGTATATTACACAGTGTCAGTGTATTACGCAGTGTCAGTATATTACGCAGTGTCAGTATATTACGCAGTGTCAATATATTACGCAGTGTCAGTATATTACACAGTGTCAGTGTATTACACAGTGTCAGTGTATTACGCAGTGTCAGTATATTACGCAGTGTCAGTCTCTTACAATCTTTCTAGCACCCAGGTCTGTCAGTATCATGGCAGATGGAATAAAGCTCATTAATCACGGCCATGTGTGTATCTGTTTTTAATACATGCAAAATAGAAAAATTGCCTGTTTTAAACAACATTGATTGCAGCATTCTATAGAAACAGGATGCATCTGTGCTGAGAGAAGGCCACTTTCCCCCAAAATACATTAACCACAGAACACTTTCTCTGGTCTCCGCATCCGACCTGCTTTCCAGCTTGCCTAGTCATGAAAATAGTTCCTTCAACATGCAGTGACTAAGCATGTACTTTTGTTTCTGTGATGATCCAGTCACTGAATGTGTCTTTCACTAAGTATGTAAGTAATTCTGTGTCTATGGGTGTCCAATCACTGATAACCTAACTTGTCCACCTCCCCTCAGCCACTTATATGAAAAAGTGTCTCTCATTGGTTCCTTCTGATGTTAAATGATATGTAATAAGGGCAGTGGTGGCTTGATGGTCGGGGAAGCGCACTTGTAATCGAAAGATTGCAGGTTCGAATCCCCGACCAGCAAGGCACCACTGAGGTACCCTGAGCAAGGTACCGCCCCCAAGCACTGCTCCCCGGGCACTGGATTAGCTGCCCCCTGCTAAATGTTAAATGCAGAGGACACATTTCGTTGTTGCGCACTGTGTGCTGTGCTGTGGTGTGTTAACAATGACCACTGATCACCAAATTCTAATTCTAATAAGCTCCACCCCCCCCACCATGACCCTGACCAGTATAAGTGGGTAAAACATGGATAATATCATACTGTAATGGGCAGCATGGTGCACTCACAGAGCCAAACGCAGAAGGCTGCAGTGACAGTCAGTGCAGCACTGACTTGTATAACAGCATCCACATAGAAGGAAGCATAATCCTGACAGTAACTTCGGAGGATGCAGTTTGTACACATGCAGTTAAACTGGAAGCTGTATCCTGAGGAATGGGGGCTCCTCCTGCTACACATGAGTAGAGGGGGTGTCAAAGAAGTAGAAATCAGCTGAGCAGAAGAAGCAGAGAGTCATGCTGATCAATGAAACTGTTCCCATGGCAACTGCAAGGACAATGACTGTGTCCTGGGTGGTATCATGTTCCAGCTGAATGTAACCCTGATCCTCACTCTGCAGCACAGTAACCTTTGCTTGGGTCACCGTGTCCTGGCCAAGAAGAGCACAGGCTGTCCTGATGCGGCCTTCTTCTGTTTTTCCTGTAACAGAAGCTTGACATAGGCCTCCATCTATAGCCCTGCCTGTAACAGAAGCTTGACATAGGCCTCCATCTATAGACCTGCCTGTAACAGAAGCTTGATATAGGCCTCCATCTATAGACCTGCCTGTAACAGAAGCTTGACATAGGCCTCCATCTATAGACCTGCCTGTAACAGAAGCTTGATATAGGCCTCCATCTATAGCCCTGCCTGTAACAGAAGCTTGATATAGGCCTCCATCTATAGACCTGCCTGTAACAGAAGCTTGATATAGGCCTCCATCTATAGCCCTGCCTGTAACAGAAGCTTGATATAGGCCTCCATCTATAGCCCTGCCTTTGTAATGCTGAGACTGCAGCCTGAGCAAGGATGAAATATGGCAGCTCCTTTAACAGCATGTCAGGCCGAGATCATTCAGTGAGTGATCATGATCTGATGATCTGCCTGCTTTTCTGGACTTATAACACACTGGTTAAACTGCAAAGAAGAAGGTGATTTGGAACACCGTCCGATTCCACTGCACTGCAGCCAATACAAACAACTTATGTATCACAAACAATTTCTGTGGTGTGACTGATTCCCATTTTCTTGAAGACTTTTGTTATTTTAGCTAAAATTTTATATGGGCACTGTCCCTTCTGCCAGTGTGGAGGAATCTGGGACATGGAGACTTATGCATGCAGATTCACCAGGCAACACACTCTCCCTATGTTTGGCCAGAGAGATCATGCAGTGTCATGAGTCATAGCTTATGGGGTTAATGAGTCATACCTTGTGATGTTAGTAAGTGAGAGCTGGTTATACTGGTAAGGCCATGCTTGTGATAAGGATGAGATTTTAGACAGACATAAACATAATGTGCTGTTTGATGTTATCCGATGCAGCTCAGGATGTAATGATGGACTTGAAAAGCATAACAATTCACTGGGAGAGCAAAACACCCCCTAATTTCCCTCCTTAGGACCAATAAAGTATACATACCTACTTACCTACCAAACACCACAATTTAGGCTGTAAAATAGGCAAACAAACTCAGAGAGTACTCAGTATGTCTGTCATTCATAATTAGATGTATAATTAGTAAATGACTGCAGGTGAGTGGAGGAGCTTGTCCAAATCAAATATCACCTTCTTATGATAGGACAATATGATATCATAGCTCAAGCTGTGCTGTTCCACAGAATGATGTGGCAATGGAGATGTTAGTGAGTATAAATTAGACTCCTTGAGCTAAAATGTTAGCATTGGCATTTTCACATGTATAGCTCAGTTTCTCTGGTCTGAAGCGGTTGATGAGCCTTTAAACTTGTAGCATTTTCCCCTTAGTTTGGTTTACTTTCACACAGAGAAAAATCCAAGCAAAGCAACAACGCGCCACTACAAACCACATGAGAACATTCATTCTGCTTATTGGTCAGATGTGTCTGTGGCGGGAGCAAGACAGTAAATACAGGAAGAAGGTCCTGTGTCCTGGGCTATGCAGTAAATACAGGAAGAAGGTCCAGTGTCCTGGGCTGTGTAGTAAATACAGGAAGAAGGTCCTGTGTCCTGAGCTGTGCAGTAAATACAGGAAGAAGGTCCAGTGTCCTGGGCTATGCAGTAAATACAGGAAGAAGGTCCAGTGTCCTGGGCTATGCAGTAAATACAGGAAGAAGGTCCAGTGTCCTGGGCTATGCAGTATATACAGGAAACAGGTCCTGTGTCCTGGGCTATGCAGCTGAACATCTATCACATTTATGTATTGTTGCCTCATTTTTTTTTTTTTACTTTCACACAGCACTGTTCAGTTGACTGATCAAATCCTCTCTCTTTCACCTGTTGACTGAACATTGTGAAAACGTCAGAGTTGTTTTTAGGTGCTAACAGATGTAGTCATCTGCCCAGATTTCAAGAAGGCAATGTAACTCCCTGCTAGACCAAGTAAGACCTTGGTTCATTTCTCCTTCTCTACCTAGCTGGTGCTACAGTTTGGTGAGCTCTTCCTCATCCCAGAATGCAAAGCACACCTGGCTTCAGGAACACACAGCACACCACTTGGAAGTTGGGTCGGATTAAGGTTGGATCACTTTCACACCACAAACGCATTACTCCAGAGTTCGTTTGCAACCTGACTGAGCCCACCTCCTCTAAAGGGGCCTCGGTTTGGTTGCTTTGATCCACACCACAGAATTGCACTAAGGGGGAAATTGAACCAAAGTCCATTTTAACCAGACTAAACAGTGCTGGTGTAAAAACACCCAATAACCTGGAATCTTTCAGCTGAAATGTTAGTGAGTATAACCTGGACTCTTTCTGCTGAAATGTTAGTGAGTATAACCTGAACTCTTTCTGCTGAAATGTTAGTGGGTATAACCTGGAATCTTTCTGCTGAAATGTTAGTGAGTATAACCTGGACTCTTTCTGCTGAAATGTTAGTGAGTATAACCTGGACTCTTTCAGCTAAAATGTTAGTGAGTATAACCTGGAATCTTTCAGCTGAAATGTTAGTGAGTATAACCTGGACTCTTTCTGCTGAAATGTTAGTGAGTATGACCTGGAATCTTTCTGCTGAAAAGTTAGTGAGTATGACCTGGAATCTTTCTGATGAAATGTTAGTGAGTATAACCTGGACTATTTCAGCTGAAATGTTAGTGAGTATAACCTGGAATCTTTCTGCTGAAATGCTAGTGAGTATAATCTGGAATCTTTCTGCTGAAATGTTAGAGACCATAACCATCACGTGACTGTGGTTAGTTACTGTATATCCTTTCTATTAATATTTATTATTCATTCACAGTGTGAAATATTAATTAAAAACCAGCTTAAATGTACAGTCTGAATATTATTTTGAGGACTACAGTGACATTTTAGTCATTCTTTTTTTCACAATTTTAAACAGTTTGTTAACAGGTTTTAGATGTTGTAATGTTTTAAGCATAAGGGAAGTCTAACACACAATAAAATAACAGAGGCAGTCAATTGAGGATTCCATCAAAAGTACATACACAATCTCCGAATGGTCTGGCTGTAACTGTACCTGGCACTCGCAGGTCAGACTGTAACTGTATGTGAGACTCACAGGTTAGACTGTAACTGTACCTCACATCCACAGGTTAGACTGTAACAGTACCTGACATCCACAGGTCACACAGTTACTATACCTGACACTCACAGGTCAGACTGTAACTGTACCTGACATCCACAGGTCACACAGTAACTATACCTCACATCCACAAGTACTAGATGACTGATGATATGCAAACCAAGTAACATACTCAGAACAGCCTCATTCCAATGAGAGTGTTCCTACAGGATTACATCACAGGGGCTGTCATGGACCTGTCAGAATGGCCTCATTCCAATGAGAGTGTTCCTACAGGATTGTACTACAGGGGCAGTGTCATGGACCTGTCAGAACGGCCTCATTCCAGTGTGAGTGTTCCTACAGGATTGCATCACAGGGGCACAGTGTCATGGACCTGTCAGAATGGCCTCTATCCAGTAAGAGTGTTCCTACAGGATTACACCACAGGGGCACAGTGTCATGGACCTGTCAGAACGAACCCTTTCCAGTAAGAGTGTTCCTACAGGATTACACCACAGGAGCACAGTGTCATGGACCTGTCAGAACGGCCTCATTCCAGTGTGAGTGTTCCTACAGGATTGTACTACAGGGGCAGTGTCATGGACCTGTCAGAACGGCCTCATTCCAGTGTGAGTGTTCCTACAGGATTACACCACAGGGGCACAGTGTCATGGACCTGTCAGAACGGCCTCATTCCAGTGTGAGTGTTCCTACAGGATTACACCACAGGAGCACAGTGTCATGGACCTGTCAGAACGGCCCCTTTCCAGTAAGAGTGTTCCTACAGGATTACACCAGAGGAGCAGAGGTCAGCCTCATTCCATTGATAAGACTGACATGTACACACTCTGAATTCAGAAGCACTCATATTACAATTAGTAGAGAAGTACAAAAGATGAGAAATCTTTAACTAGGAATCCTTCTGGGTTTAGCTCTTGTTCCACATTTCTGCAGTGAAGATTGCACGAGGACCTAGTATGCTAACAAAATAAATTACCTACACAGATCTGCATTGTTCTTTCTTACTCAATCTGTCACTTTAACACATATACACAGACAGGCACACATACATTGTTTCGCGTGGTTTATGTGTAATGCGAGCACATGTATACAGCAATCTGTGTGTGGATGCATCACTCTTTGGATATATCACTGCATTTCAATGTGTGTCTCTGTAGGTCATGGTGTTTTTCACAGTGTGCATCTCACTGCATCCCTTGGCACTCTCTCTGCTTGGAGCTCACATCGAGAGCCACCATGCTCTACAGACCTATAAATAAGGATTTGTCATTATCACAGCTATTTTTACCAGGGTGGTTTTCAGCTGCACACCCTTCTCTGTCAGGCAAATCCTTTTATTCGTGTGGAACAGGAGAAAAGAGCGAGAGAGAGAAGAAAGGAAGAGACAGGCTAAACTGAAGTGACAGCCCCCCCCCACCCTCTTGGCTCTCTTCTGCTCCCAGAATCCTGTGCACTTGTTTGGAAATGAGCCCCGGCAATGTGCAAGCTCAGCAGGGCGGAGGGCTCCGTGTCATGAGGGGAGGTGACATAGCAGCGAAGAAAGAGGGTGAGCTGGGACAGATGGAGAGTGCAGCAGAAGGGAGGCAAACTAAGACAACACAGAAAGAAAATTTTATAAAGAAAAAAGAACAAAGTGAGAGGCTATAAGAAGGTGTCTGCAGCCTGCCTTGCATTGGGTTCGGCTCAGCTACCTGCCTGTCTGTCTCTCCATCACACTGGGTTACGGCTCGGGCTCAGCTACCTGCCTGTCTGTCTCTCCATCACACTGAGTTCGGCTCGGCTCAGCTACCTGCCTGTCTGTCTCTCCATCACACTGGATTCTGCTCAGCTCAGCTACCTGCCTGTCTGTCTCTCCATCACACTGGGTTCTGCTCAGCTCAGCTACCTGCCTGTCTGTCTCTCCATCACACTGGGTTCTGGCTCAGCTCATCTACCTGCCTGTCTGTCTCTCCATCACGCTGGGTTCAGCTCGGCTTATGGCCAACGATAAGGATTATTTCTCATTAGTACCTGTGAGGCAAACCATAGTTCATGTTTAAAGCTCTTAATTAAGATTATTATTATTGAACTAACAACCTCTCCTTCTCTACAACATTACCAGAACTTCCAAAATCATCCCAAAGGTGATCTGTCTCTAGGCACTTAAAAGATAAATGGTGAACAGTTTGGGGAAATTGTTTGCATGGTAGGTTTTGCTGAAGATCCGAATTGACCAGTGAGGTAACAGCAAGAGAAGCACCTTTGCGGAAACGTATCAGCAGTGTCAAACCACAGGGCTAAGACTCATTTTCATTATAATATATTAACTCAGCAGCAAGAATGAAGTCGCACAATAAGACAGTACGCAGACCATGAGAAAGAGGCAAACAGGATGAAACTAGACGCTCACACAGATGAGGACAGTCAGAAAAGCCCACAGACTCTCAAACTAGGGCTGAGCAATATAGCAAAATATTTTATTACAGTAATTTTTCATATCTGTCAATATGGATAATTATCATATTATAATTCATGAATCAAATGAATCAATACTTTCAAATAATACTCCATTCTAACTTCATTTTGAGGCATGCTTAAAAATCCCTTAGGATTCCCCTTAAACAGAACATGAAAAAGATGACAAATTGAATGGATTCATTGCAGGGGGTAGGTTTGTCATCGCTGGTAGTTTCCACCCACCTCTATTGATAAATTAAAGTGCCGTGTCCTATTGTGAACCAAGATGTGACTGAAAGTTGCAACACTAATTGCTGGTATCTGTGACTGTAAGCCCTTGCATTCAGTATGTTCTACTGGAATGGCTTCGAGAATAATAATTATGTAATAATACAATTATTAAATACATTCATAGTATTTTCAGTTTTAGTTGGCACAAGCTTTCAGCAGAGATTACAAACGCAGCACCAGTCTGTAGTGTCTCCCGGGCTTCTTTAAATTGCCAAAGTACTTTTTACTTGGTTTATCCACAATCTTTCCCTTTTAAAAATATGCGCTTTCTTCACCAATGCCGAAGTTTCCCCTGAGCGAGTGCTTTTATCTCCCATGACACATGTGCATTACCAGAACAGCAGTATGTGGGGTCTTCCGCAAACTCAATTAACCTTAATTAAAAGCTCTGCGTTTGTTGTGCATAGGTTGCCCGTTCTCAGAACACTGTGACTGGCTGCAAGCCAAGTTATTTCAGTCAGAGCTGAGAAAACACAACCGCTTGTGTTTTTCCTAGTGTTTCTGAATTCTCTGGGGATTGTTACTGTGTGGATTTCTCAAGGACTGAATTTTGCTGCTGACTTTTTTTGGATTTCACTGGATTACCTTTATTGGATGGGTTGCTTTGAAATTACTTGCATTCCTGCATATGAGTTGCCCTGTTATTTTGACTTGTGTGCCTACCTGCCCTATTGCATTCTCTTATTTGTTTATTTATTTATTCAATAAATACCCCATTTGTGTTTTTTACGGCTGTGTCTGCACTTGTGCTCCATTGCTGGTCCAGATGAGCAGTCACAGAGAATATGACATCAGTAAATTAGGTCATAAATTATGTTTAACTTTTATGTGCATTTGTTAGATTAGCATTGAGGGAAATTATATCGCGATAATTACACAAGGCAACAAAAATAAAATTTTGTTTTTGTTCCTGGCAAGACAATGTTATTTTCGTGTTGCTTCTGTCAAAAGCAACTAGTAATAATCATCCATTGAGTCAAAACTTTGGTTTTGTCACTTCTGTCCAACATTTTGTATACAGTTATGGCCATAAGTTTAGCTTCACTGCAGCAAAACCTTGTTTGTGTCACTGCTAATAATTTAGCTTCACTGCTAATAAGTCGTTCAATGGCAGTAAGTTATTGTGCCAAGCTGTTGTATATATAAAGTCTAAACATACACCAATGTAATTGCTGCAACATCAGTCGGATATATCGCCAGATGTCGTTGACATGGCTACCTAGAAGAATTCTTTCCCAAGCTGTCTGAGGCTAAAGTAAAAGCTGGTATCTTTGT
>JAOYFF010000116.1:31078831-31089178 GCA_025773925.1 Cryptomyrus ogoouensis
ACAAAGTAGTACACACTCACACAGACTAGGACAAGCAGAAAACTCCACAGACTCTTACAAAGTAGTACACACTCACAGACAAGGACAAGCATAAAACTCCACAGACTCTTACAAAGTAGTACACACTCACACAGACTAGGACAAGCAGAAAACTCCACAGACTCTTACAAAGTAGTACACACTCACACATACTAGACAGCCAGAAAACTCCACAGACTCTTACAAAGTAGTACACACTCACACATACTAGACAGCCAGAAAACTCCACAGACCCCCATAAACTAGTAAATACTCACGCAAAAACAAGCAGGAGGTCATTTGATTTCTTCCTCTGTGGAAAAAGAAGATCTAAAATATTGATGGGCTTATTTATGCCTATACACAGGAAGACACACATGTACATACACATAAACAGACACACTTGTACTGACATGTACAAAACTCACACACAGGCTAACAAACAGGCCTTGGCAGTGTGACATTTTTGTGACATATGTGATAAAAATCAATGTGTGCGAATTACAAAAAATATTCCCTTGCACGTGTGGTAATTGGACTGAGTCAGGACATTGCACTACTACCTATAGTTCTTTTGTAATGTTGCATTTAATTGATTAGGAATGGTTAGGTAGCTAGTACTCCCAGCACGCAACGTACTGTTAAACAACCCAGTACTGAGTTCAAAACAAAGTAACTGGAGCTCATGCCGAACAAAATAACTACCACAGTGACAACCACATTATGGAATGTTTTCCTGAACGCTTAAATGACTGAAGTCTATCAGTAACAACGTAATGGTAGTAGCTAAGAAAAAAACGTTATCAACTGAGATAAATTATAACATCACGTCATCGCCCACCACCCAAACGCACACTTGCACGCGTACACACACACACACACACAGAGATATGCATGGAACATAGTTGATTTAGATCAATAGTTATAGCTATCAATAGCTATACATTAACGGGGTCAACTTGGATTAACGAATTGCATATTTTTGTGGATCAATACATCACATCAGACATGCTTTTGAAAGTAATTAATAGCCTAACCTAGTTCTTCAAATAATTGTTAACGGATCATTATTTTGTTGTTAAAGATTTCGGCTTTAGCCTGTGGAAGACCGCTCCGTCCCATAAATGAAAGAAGCTGGAAAGATGAAATTCACAGCTAGGTTATCAAGGCTGTCGGTAATGTCCTTATCTTGTAAGGGAATTAACAACGGTAAGCGGCTGTCTTCTTTGACCATCCACATAAATTCAGAAGCTCAAAACTCCCACAAGAAGTTGCACTACAACTGCTAACATTCTGGGGTTGCTGACTGGAAGAGAGGAGTACCTGATGTGACAATGTCTAACTTCCCAATTTACAAGAATGGTGAACACAATATTAGCTTATGGAAATGAGCAATGCTTAATTGTGAAACGCTGTGCTATGTTTTTTTTTCCTTTTACTGCATCCCAGATGTAGGCTAGAAGGCCGAACTGAAAGCCGAATCATAAACCCTTCTGCTGTCTTGCTTTGTGTTTAGCCTAAGCCTACTTTCCAGCAAAAGGCAATTATCCCTGGTATAGTGACTTTCAGATATTGACACAGAGCTACTTATCTGATATTGTCAATTACCAATAGTATAGTTATATCTCCATGCCCTAGCAAAAATGTTGATATTGTTATGGAGGAACAGGGAGATGACAATGTTTCAGATTGTGGTAAGGATTAGGCTAGCCACGCCATTAGCGCTGTGTAGCAAAGTGTAGGGTGAGAGAGAAGAGTGTGCATGCGGATTTGTACCTAACTAGTGTTTGTGGGCACGTATTTATCAGAGCAGGCTTCCTTGGTGTTTATGATTATCTACAAATTACCGGCCCTATTTCAAATAAATTAAATCCATCCATTGGTCTCACTGTACAATGTATACAGTTAGACATAGATAGTGTTCAGCCTCTGTCCCATCATACAATATGTACAATTAGACAGCAACTGTGTTCACTCGCTCACTCGTCATACAGTATGTACAGTTAGACAGGGATGGTGTTCAGCCTCTGCCCCATCATATAATATGTACAGTTAGACAGAGTCAGTGTTCAGCTTCTTACTTATCATACAGTACACACAGATAGACAGTGATGGTGTTCAGCCTCTGCCTCATCATAGTGTGTACAGTTATATAGGGATGGTGCTCAGCATCTGCCTCATCATAGAATATGTACAGTTAGACAAGGATGGTGTTCAGCTTCTGCCTTGTCACACTTCAGGGCAGAGAATGCGCTGTTCTCTCTCAGCCATACTGAACCCTTCTGATATTTTTGCACACGGCATGTGCATCACTGACGCCCCCGAAAGGCTGCCCACCGCTAGAATGCGAGACCACACCTCCCCCCACTTCCATGCCTTGAATAATTTAGAGCTGTGCGTACTGGGAGCACACGGCACCACATTATCGCGGCCCACCCCGCCACACTGCAGAGCCTGTCACACAAACAGCGGCTGAGTCAATGGTAAATCAATTGACTGTCTGCATGCATGTGAGTATGTGTGTGTGCAGTTGTGTGGCTGTCCGTCTCTGTCCAAGCTGCCTCACACACTTGTTTCAGAGGCACTGCTATTTTTTTCTTGTGACTGGACTTCCCAGATACACTCAAGACCCTTTTCCCTTCTCCCCACTTCTCTTTCCACCTCTCCTTCCCTCTTCCTCATTTTCTACCCAGCATGCCCTGAGTAGATCCTGCTTTTCTGAATACAAAGCTTGCTGCACTTACCATGCCTAAGTATTAATATTCATGAGTACTGCAGAAGGCCAGGCGTGATGGGTAAAACCCCCAGAGATTCTGAATTGCATCATCATTCTGTGTCGTACAGTAACGCCTAGATTGAAAAGGTTAGTTTTCAGTAATTTCTCCTATAATCACTTAAAATTAACATAAAAATCCTCCATAGTGGTCATTATTATGACAGGTCTTTGTGTTCAGTTTTATTTGTTTTATTTACTTTACTACTTGAATTTCTGCAGTGAAATACACTGCTTTGGACATACACATAATTGGTCCTGCAAGAAGTAGTAGCACAGTAATACTGCCATGCTAATGGTGTGATTATGTAGGACTACACTACTAATCATTTGGTGTAGTAATGCTACCATGCTAATGGTGTGATTATGTTGGACTACACTGCTAATCATTTGGTGAAGTAACGCTACCATGCTAATGGTATGATTATGTAGGACTACACTACTAATCATTTGGTGTAGTAACGCTACCATGCTAATGGTGTGATTATGTAGGACTACACTACTAATCATTTGGTGTAGTAATGCTACCATGCTAAAGGTGTGATTATGTTGGACTACACTGCTAAGAATTTGGTGTTGTAATGCTACCATGCTAATGGTGTGGGTATGTAGGACTACACTGATAATCATTTGGTGTAGTAATGCTACCATGCTAATGGTGTGATTATGTAGGACTACACTGATAATCATTTGGTGTAGTAATGCTACCATGCTAATGGTGCGATTATGTAGGACTACACAGGTTTCTTATATAGCCAGCATAACTATGCACATGTAGCATGGTGCATATCAAAACTGAAACATGGTATGGATAGAAAGAATTTTGTCTAGTGGAGAGGATCTTGTCTCTGATGTCAATCAATACTCAGGCTTTGATTAGTTTCTGCAGGTGATAATATCTATGGTACCACACAATAACACCTATGATCTTCAAAGTGTTACACTCTGAAATGCAGATAAGGTTCCTGTAGCCTTTCTGAAAACTGTGTGTGTCTATGTGTATTTGTGTGTGCAGCACACACATTGCTATACACAATCCTACAAACGTATTCAGTCAGTGACAAATAAAGGTGGGGAAGATGAGCAATTCAAAAATCTTGCAAAAACTTAATTTGAAAGCATGTATCAGGTTTGCTAAAATGTGCATTATTTCTTCAGATTGGTTTCATATAATTTTTGTATGACTTCCAAACTATTTTTTTAACCAAAGGTAATGCTAAGGAGCACCTTAGGTGTCATGGTAGAAATCTATGTTCTCAAGTTACTTATTTGTCCGCTCAAGTTAGTGATTCATGCGCTAGAGTTACTAATTCATGCTCTCAAGTCAGAAATTCATTCTCTTGAGTTGGTAATTCATGCACCAATCACCAATCAGAGAGCACAAATCACTCATTTGAGTGTATGGAATGTTATTTAGCACTTCATAACGCATGGAGAATGTAATCATTAGGACTCTATAAGAAGCTGATGTAAACTGTGCAGAGAGTGACTTTGTAACCTTCAGAGAATGCAGACCAATTACTGCTGTGCACAATGTGACGAAAAACAAGTATGGAAAATTAGTGCAAAACAGTATCGGACACATTTGTAAGTGTCCGGCCTCGGTTGTAACTTCATTGTTGCAATAAAGACTGAATCTGCAGATCTACACAAGCGGCACCTGACTCCTGATTGGAGGGGAAGAAAAAAACACAAGTGCACAAAGTACTATCTGATGAGCACAAATATTAATACTAATCTGAGCGCACAAATTAGTAACTCGAGCGCACAAATTACTAACTCGACAGCACGAATTAGTAACTTGAGCGCACAAATTACTAACTCGACAGCACGAATTAGTAACTCGAGCACACAAATTACAACTCGAGAGCATGAATTACTAACTTGGGAGTGTGAATTGGTAACTTGAGTACACGAATTATAACTTGAGAGCACGAATTACTAACTCGTGTGCACAAATTGCTAAATTCAGAGCATGAATTAGCAATTTGAGCACACAAATGAATAACTCCAGAGCACAAATTACTCACTCGAGCACACAAATTAGTAATTCGAGAGCACAATTACTAACTCAAGAGCACAAATTACTATGAGATAATTTTTTTTCTACCATGACACCTAAAGGGTTCCATAGATGTGCACCTGAAAAAGAGAAATATTACATATTTTATCCACCTAGAGTGTATGTAAGTGTACTTATAAAAATAATTACTTCATTTTAAATTTAAATTTTATGCATTTCTGCAATTTTGAGCAGAATACATGCTGAAAACCTCTGTTTTCTAAATAATCTTTGATAAATTAGGTAAAATAATTAAAAAGACATGTTATTACCTTGCAATAGAAGATTACATTTTATTCCACATTAATTTTCCTGTATACAGGTAGATATCGACTTTACAATCTAATTCTTTTCAAATTATCAGTCATTAATCGAGTACTCGTAAGACTGGAGGTTTTTTCCCATAGAAATGTTATAAAAAAGATTACTTTGGTTCCAGACAAAACATTTTATCGTAAATTTTTGCCAAATAAAGAAAGAAAACACGCACATATTATTAGAATTAACACTTAATCAAAATATATGTACATTAAAAAAATCCTTGCTAAAATTGTAACATTCACAGTCAGTATTGGTCACTTTGAATTTTCAGCAGATTGGGTGGTGTTTTTTTCATGTATTCCCTTCTGGGCTAGTTGAGATCGCTCACAAACTGTATGTAAAATAAACCTGGTGTATTAATAGGATGGGGTTGGGTTGTGAAATGAAATGGTACAAATCAGTACAAATATGCCATAAAAAGTAATGCTGTGCATGCATAGACGTGCAAGGTACAAATCCACCATGCATAGTTGGGCTATGGACGACATTTTTGGGCATCGAGTTATCTGCAAATTTTTTTTTAATTATGAAAAATTACATTTTTATTTTTGCCGCAGAACATTTCCATAAAGATATAAATTCATAAACCGGGAGCTTGGAAAGCAAAAATGACCTGTATTTTTCTGACAAATACTGGTTACACCTTTTGACATAAACTAGACCACTTGACCATGTTGCTTCTGAAATCAAAAGCCATTATTTGTTAAAGAAATTGATATTGAATATCAAGCATGACAGTGAACAAGGTCAACTAATTTTGATGTTTTATTTTACTTAAATGTAAAATAAAACATTATCTTGTTGTTATCTAACAACAAGAATCGTGTATTCATGTTAGCTATTGTGATTTCATCCATCTATCTATCTTCTGCCACTTATGTGGCGCTGGGTCATGGGAGCAGCTGTCTGAACAGGGATGCCCAATCCTCCATCTCCACTGGGGGAATACCAAGACATTCCCAGGCCAGCTGATAGATATAATTTCTCCAACGTTTCCTTGGCCTGCCCCAGGGTTTCCTCCCAGTTGGACATGCCCAGGAGGCATCCTAGACAGATGCCCAAACCACCTCAACTGGCTCCATTACATGCAGAGGAGCAGTCGCTCTACTTTGAGCTCCTCCCAAATGTCTGAGCTTCTCATCCTATCTGTAAGACTAAGCCAGACACCCTGAGAAGGAAGCTCATTTCTGCCACTTGTATCAGCAGTCTCATTCTTTCAGTCACTACCCAAAGCTTGTGAGGTGAGGGTAGAAACATAGATTGACTGGTAAATCAATAGCTTCACCTTCCAGCTCAGCTCTCTCTTTACAATAACAGAATGGTACAACATCTGCATAACTGCTGACTGTCACCAATCCACCTGTTGATCTCCCACTCCTTTCTTCCCTCACTCATGAGCAAGATGCCGGGATTCTTAAAGTATTTGAGGCAGTGACTGAGTCTGTTTGAGTCCGTGTGTTTTTGACTGTGTCTGTTTGTGTGAACTTCTCTCTGCCTGTGTGTCTGTGTTTGTGTGTGTAAACTACCTTTCACACCTTTTGGCAAGGTACTTGGTCCTTGCAGCAGGATCAGCGTTCACTCGTGCTTTGTGACAAGCTACTTTTTCCTTGCTTAAAAGTGGCATTTATTTGAGAAAAAGATTATGAAATAGCAGAAATGTAATACATTGCATTTTACAGGTGTAAATTTTAATCCTTGAGTAACATTTCTCCAATCATGAATTATCAGTGTCTTTTGAAGCTGCTGTTCATGTTCTCACCCACTTGATTCTGCTACATTATAAAATGATCCACATATATTACATTATGTATTACTAAAATTTGTAAATGTCTGTAATACAAATATGTATTGAAGATTTCTGAAACACCCAGGTTGTGCAACATAATGGTTTTTTCCTAGAGCTTTGATAATAAAGTTGTGGATCAATCACCACTTAATTAAAAAATATAACATGGAAGTGATAACATCTATAAAACTAAAACATAGTTCCATTTAGTAAGTTTTTTTAAATTACATCTTTACTCACTAAAACTACTAAACTACTGATATTTGACAAAATTGTTTTCTAACAGAAAGGCTGGTAATAGGAGTCAAAAGGCCTAACCAGTTACACCATTTGACAATTCAAATAAAATCAAATTTGACAGGCATTATCACGGACACTTATGTAAGAACATGACCTTAATGTGAATGTTTAAAATATCATTTTTAAAGCAAATACTCATTTTTATCATTATGATGAATTGTCAGTGTTTTCCAGGGGTCAAATCATTTAACATGTAAACATAAGAATACCTGACCGAACCGTAAAAATGTTGAATAATCTGATATTTTTAAGAGGACTGCTCTAATCTAATATAGTCATCAGGGGTTCATCTGTGTGATATTATTTCCTGTCATAGGGCTTTTCTAGCGCAATTTCAACAAAATAGCTCACCAAATGGTTACACCACCTTGACAAAGGAAGCTGACCTGACTAATGTGAATCCTCAAATTATATATAATATTCAGAACACTGGTTTTCCATTACTTTTATTTTCTATTGAATAGTTCCAATGTAAGATTATGGCAAACTAGCTGACAGGGTGTTTTATTGAGAATTTCACCTTTTTAGACCTTTAATTATTTGGTACAAAGTTAGTACGGTTACACCACATTGACATTTTTGTTATCATCCCCCAAATATTCTCTCAAAATTGACCAAAACCAGAAATTTTAGACTAGGTCCTCAAAGAAAGTATTTATGTGAGTAATGTAAAAGTTAAAAATTTCTTTTCAAAGTTTAATGCTTTTAAATTCAACTTAACCACATGGACACAAAAGAATCAGTGTCACATCATTGACCCAAATATTGCAGTATTCCAGTCAAGTTGGAGGTCAGAATTTCCTAGTTAAAAAGACTCTAGTTCCAAGCTAGAGCCATTCCATGAGCCACAATACCAAATGTAGACAATCAACATGGCCGACCATCGTAATATAATTTTATAATATAATTGATTATCGTTATTGTCCATCCATCCATTTTCTGAAACCGCTCACAGGGTCACAGGGGTTCTGATGCCTGTCCCGGAGACTATGGGCACAAGGCAGGGAACAATCCAGGATGGGGCGCCAACCCATTGCAGCTCACACTCACATAACATTCTATTGGTATTGTATAAAATAAAAATATGATTTTATACGTATTTCATGTATTATAAACCTAGAATAGCATACAATAGCATAAGCACGATATCCCTGAAAGGCTGATTAAATAAAAACCACACATTCAGTTTGTTTTGCACTGGTAAAGCTATCCATGAACATGTAGCTAAACAGCAGTATTTGCAATTTATTTTGTCATCCATCTACATACATATTTTTTATTTTATTTATAGTCCTTTTATTGTAGTGTAAGATAGGAAGAATCACCCTATATAGCTTATTTATTATTCACAGTAATTGCTCCTGTGGAAGCTATCATGTTGTCTGTCGTCACTGCACCCACTTCTCAGTGAAGTCAGGGCATGTGAAATTGGCCCAAGTTTCCCAAAAGGAGCTTCAACTTCAAGAGCTGTTCCTTAATCCTTTTTCAGATAGGAGGCCGGATATTTTCAAGTTCCAAGGTGCTTGGAGCCCAGCATATGTACCTGTATGAGTGGGAAGGCCTGGGCTTAAATATACTAGATTTAAAAGCAATTACACACAGCAAATGTTTTGATCAAAAAATACATCAGGGTCTGCGTAAGTAATACACAGCTGTGTGTCTCTATAGATGGGCACATTTTACACCAGTCAAAGGTTCTGACCCATTTCCAATACTTATTGATGCCGTTGCTTTTTTCTGCCTGAAAGCCAGTACATTTGCAGTATGCCATATGCTATTGTATATTGTTTGAATGAAAGTTGGACTCCTTGGTGTTGAGACTATGTTGTACAGTGGCTTAAGAAAATTATTATGTGTGGGTTCACAGTCAATGAGCTAATTAATCACTAAGAAAGAGCACCAATTTTACTTCTATCTACCACAGTGCCACACTTTCGGAAGCAAAGTCCTGCTCAATATTGTGTTTGCACCGTATATACTATTCTTGCACCTCTTTGGCACTGCATGTTTGTATCTGTGCAACTGTGTATCTCACTGCTGTATGCAAAAGCATTACCCACTGGGATCAAGGAAGTATATCTCATGCCTCAGATGTAGATGTTTAATTCACAAAAAATGTTTAATGCCTGCAGATTCCAGATACCAGATTAAGATCTAATAGACTTTCACAGTGTTCCTCATAATTGAATTATATTCCTCCACATCATACTTGTCTGCACTGCATTATCCAGCACTCTTATATGCAGCTGTGGGGTCTTATCAGTGAAGTCACAGCCTGAGCATGTAGCAGACAGCTGAGACGGCCTGTAGACGCTTCAGTAAAGCAACCAGTGCTATGTTACGAAAGCTGATTATCAGACCCACAATCAAAAGCTTATCATCACCCCCTCAAACCAATGCTGATCATCATCCTCTCAAACCAATGCTCATCATCACTGCAACGAACCAAAGCTTACCATTATGCCAAGAAACCAAAACTGATCATCAGCTCAATAAAAGAAAGCTGATCATCACCCCACCAAACCAAACCTGGTTTTCACCCCCACAAACCAAAGCTGATCATCACCCCCACAAACCAAAGGAAGTCATCACCCCATCAAACAAAGTTGATTGTCACCCCCTCACACCAGGCTAATCGTGACCCCCTACAAACTAAAGCTGATCATCACCCACCAAATCAAACCTGGTTATCACCCCCACAAACCAAAGCTGATCACCCCCCCAATAAACAAAGCTGATCCTCACCCACTCAAACCAAAGCTGATCATCAACCCCCAAAATCCAAAGCTGATCATCCCCCCTCAATCAAAGCTGATCATCCCCCCCACAATCCAAAGCTGATCATCACCCCCACAAAGCTGATCACCCACTCAAATCAAAGTTGATCATCCCCCCAATAAACAAAGCTGATCCTCACCCCCTCAAACCAAAGCTGATCATCACCCCCACAAAGCTGATCCTCCCTCCAAACCAAAGCTGATCACCCCCCCACAAAACAAACCTCATCCCCCCCCCCGCACAACACCATCGACGCCCAACCCCTCAAACACCCCGCCCCGCACCCCACGACACCCAAGCGGCCCCCCC
>JAOYFF010000116.1:31118858-31142052 GCA_025773925.1 Cryptomyrus ogoouensis
CTGAAGCTGAGGAGGAATGCAGACAGGAATATGGAATGGTGTTTTGAGGCTGTTGTTCCATATGAGCAGGTGCTCAGGTTTTGCTCTGTATCTGAACATGCATATTACAGTGGACACTGTGGTTCACATCTTCACAAACAAAGGATTTGTGGCTTTTTACCTGACGTGTATCTCCATTTACAGACAGGCCAGTGGACAGTGACACCGTCTGTGAGTATATGACGGACTCTTGTGAAGAGCTGTGTCACCTTACACATGTATAAATCTGCTTTGAGGTTCCTACTTCACCTTATCTTTGTCTTTGTCTCTTTTAGACCCTCTCAGTAGGAATTCAGAAGACTGTGAGTAATAACTGTTACTCAGTTATTACTCACTACATAACTACATAACTGTTATGTAAACACCTGAGAAAATGTGCAGAGGTTCTCCAATCATTAGAATGAATTCCTCACTAAATATTGTACCATCTGGTAGAGAAGACCACACACTCACAGCTCATTCTTTAATGTTTGTTTTGTAAGCCTAAGCTGACTAAGTACATTCTATTAATTCATGCAGTTGTATTTTACAAAATCTGTCATATAGATGTTGCAGATAATCATTCTGGAATTTCTGTTTCACTCCTGACTGATCAACAGGCGTCGAGGATGACAACCACCAGCTTATCTTCACCATAGTCAAGGGTGGGCAGGAAACCAACGGCGGTTCTGGGGATGGTCCATAGGGCCACGTTACCGCTCCAGCTTCCCTACCTCTCAGGTGACACATAGTCCCATCAGGGAATCTCCACTCCAAAATCAAGTGTTAGCAATGCAAGTTCAGGTGAAAAGAAAAAAAAAATTCCAGTTCCACTCATAGTTTTTTAAACCAAGACAGGCACCACAGAATGTACATCCATAGACATGGACATGAGCACTGCACTGCAGAAGCAGACTTATATGATATTATTGAAATGATTTCATGCGCTGTTTTGCACCTTATACAGCTATAATGTACTTGGCATTTCCCCTACCCACAGAATATACACTATATTGTCAAAAGTATTGGGACACACCTCTTAGTCACTGAATTCAGGTGTTTCATTCTAAACCCATTACCACACGTGTATAAAATCTGACACCTAGCCATACAATCAGGTTTACAAACAATTGTTAAACAATGGGTCTTTCTGAAGGGCTCAGTGGATTCATGCCTGGCACTGTCATAGAACGTCACCTTTGCACTAAGTCAGTTTGTGAAATGTCCTACCTGCAAGATATTCCACGGTCAACTGTAAGTGGTGTTACTGCAAAGTGGAGGTGTTTAGGAAAAACAGAAACTCAACCATGACGTGGCAGATCATGTAAAGTCGCCAACATTCTGTTGACTCAATAACTGCCAAACTTCCTCTGACATTAACCTCAGCACAAAAACTGCACACCAGGAGCTTCATGGAATTGGCTTCCTTGGCCGAGCAACAGAGGTGACAATTTCAGATCCAGAAAGTAAAAATCCAGACCATGATTTACTTTCAACCAACCAGTTGAGCATACTCAACTGGTTGGTTGAAAGTAAATCAACCAACCTGAAATTGCCACATCTACCAAGCAGCTACATGCAAGCCTCACACCACTAATGCCAAGCATCGGATGGAGTGTTAAAGTGTGCCGCCACTGGACTCTGGAGCAGTGAAAATACATTTTCTGGAGTGACAAATCAAGCTTCTCTGTCAGGGTTTGGCATATTGCAGAAAAACATTGCCTGCCTGACTGCATTGTGGCGACCTTCAAGTTTGGTGGAGGACAGATAATTTTATGGGGTTCTTTTTGAGGGGTTCGGCTAGTTCCCTTCCCATGAAGGGAACTCTTGATGCTTCAGCATAGCAAGACATTTTGGACAATTCTATGCTTCCAACTTTGTGGGAACAGTTTGGGGACGGCCCTTTTTGGGTTCCAGCATGACTGTACACCAGTGCTCGAAGCAAAATCCATAAATACATGGTTGGGTGGATCTGGTGTGGAAGAACTTGACTGGCCCATACAAAGCCCTGACCTCAACCCTATCAAACACCTTCGGGATGAATTAGAACAGAGATTGCATGCCAGGTCAGTGCCTGATCTCACAAATGCTCCTCTGGATGAATGAGCAAAAATTCCCATGGACACACTCCAAAATCTTGTGGAAAGCCTCCCCAGAAGAGTGGTAGCTGTTATGGCTACAAAGGGTAGATATACCATATTGGTCCCTATGGATTTAGAATGGAATGTCATAAAAGTTCCAGTAGGTGTAATGGCCAGGTATCCCAATACTTTTGTACATATAGCGTAACTGTACCTTATTACTTATACCTACGTATCTACCTACATATAACATATAAACCTTAAACTGCACCTCTCTGACCCCCTTGATGTGTACATTATGTTTGCTACATTGCCTTCCATTTCTGGGTGGGCTTATGTTGAACTCCATGACACCATGACTCAGCTGAACCCTGGTAAGGACTCATTCAGGTAGACTGTTGGATCGAGACTCATTGTACTGGTTTTGGCCATCAAACCTCACTGGCTTACGGTTTATAAAGGTTTTTGCATCCATTTTCATTTCTGTGCTGGATGTTGACTGCATAAGTCTTGGGGTGTCTTGTATTCTGTTGGATTTCTGACCTTTAACCCTTTCCTCCGTTTTACACATGTAGGTGAAGATACCATCATGAAGAGTGTTTTTCACATGGAGTATCACTCTGCTGGCCACAAAATCACTTTTAAAAAAAAAAATAAAAGTGCCATGTAAATGACATTTTATCCATTTTATAATAAAACATTTAAGCTGCTAATATTTCAATGACGGAATTAAAATGTAGAATTCATTTGAAAAGATAACAGATGTAAATGTCAGTCTACCAAACCTACAACTTCTACAGGAAACCTGGTCTGGTAACTTTTATAGATTTTCTGATTGTTTATGTGCGATTTTTAAAGGTATGCTCCGTTACTCAGTGACCTATACTTGAATGAGTTGTTTATATTTCCCATTTCCATAACCTTTGATCACAAATGTCTCCTGGCTGCTTGTTTGATCATAACTGAATAAAGAGATATTAAAACAGGCACTGGATTCCACAATATTACGATAAACAGGCATTATCTCTCACTTCAATGACTTCCATGGAGGTTTGCTTTGCTCTGTGTATGGTTACACAAATCCCAGCTCTTTCCAGTTCAGATGTGGTGTTCAAATACACTTTTATTCAACATTATTTCTTCATTCGGTGGCCAGTGCCGAGCTTTGTGTTCAGCAAAGCCTTCCTGCACACCACTGTTGTACTGAGCTGTGATTCTTGCACTTGTGGTCTTCCTGTTAGCTTTAATAAGCTGGTCTTTCTCCTCTGACCTCTGCCATTTACAAGGTACCTTTGCATCTGCCCAAGACTGGATGTTCATCACTCAATTCTCTATAAAGTTTGAGCATCACAGTGTGTAAAAGTCCCAGGAAACACCTAGAGGGTGGAGGAGGTAGAGGGGCATCCACCCATCACAGCAGGGGGGCCCTCTTTTAATAGTACTGCCCCCCCAGCAAATTTTACTGAGTGCCTCTTTTGATGACAGGCGACCACACAAAACTCACAGAAATTTGCAGAGAACATTCCCACCACAGGTTGGCAAATTCTACCTGATACCCCCACCCCCCTGCTGTGAGACCACTCTTTCAGCTTTTGTTGGAATCACTATTTTTGGCACCAACAATCACATAACACTTTTTAAAAAATCGTAGCTTCCTAAAGTTTAGTCGGACAGCAAGTAAACCTTTTGACCCTGTCCGCGTACTGTAGTTGTTTACCAGCACCAGTCTCTCGGGGCAACCATGTCCTGGCTCTTTGCTCCAGTTTGCAGAGTCACACCTCATGTAGAAACATCCGGAGCAGCAACGCCTTAGTTTGAACAAGAGGGGGGTGTTTGTGTTCTGATGTTCTGAACACACCCTGGAACTGAGTGCAGAAGTTCACCAGGAAGAAACAGCCACACGCTAATGTACATGTGAAAGGCTAAATAGACAGCGAAGACAGAAAGGGCTAAATATAGAGTAAGGAACAAAAGAAGGAACACAGAGCAGGCTAAATATAGAGTAAGGAACAAAAGAAGGAACACAGAGCAGGCTAAATATAGAGTAAGGAACAAAAGAAGGAACACAGAGCAGGCTAAATATAAAGTAAGGAACAAAAGAAGGAACACAGAGCAGGCTAAATATAAAGTAAGGAACAAAAGAAGGGCTAAATACACAGTGATGAACACAGAGCAGGTAAAATTCTAAGTAATAAACACAGGAAAGGCTAAATACACAGTGATGAACATAGAGCAGGTAAAATTTAAAGTAATAAACACAGAAAAGGCTAAATACACAGGAGTAAACAGAGGAATCCCTTCATGAATCGCCGCCTTACTGCAGTGGAGGGGTAAGTATTTCCCAATGCTCCTGTAAGCTATGTCATTGGAGGCCATTACCCCTGTAATGCCAAGTTGTCCTAGATGAGGGGCCAGACTAAGGGTAATTCAAAAGACCCTTATTCACAACTTTTATGGACAGAATATCAAGGCGCAGACAAAGGGTGAAGGGTGTCTAGTTCGGTGACTTCAGGATCACATCTTTGTTTTTTGCCGATATTGTGGTCCTGTTGGTTTCATCGGGCTGGGACCTGCAGCATGCACTGGGGTGGTTTGCAACCAAGTGTGAAGCGGCTGGGATGAAGATCAGCACCCCCAAATCAGAGGTCATGGTTCTCATCTGAAAAAGGGTGGATTTCCCCCTCCATATTGGAGGGGGGGACAGATAGGGACAATGTACCAATCTGTCATTGTAAAGAGAGAGCTGAGCCAAAAGGGGAAGCTGTCCATTTACCAGTCATTCTACATAAGGTCATGAGCTCTGGGTAGTGACCAAAGGAATGAAACCATGGATGCAAGTGGCAGAAATGAGCTTCCTTCATATCTGGGATGAGCTCAAAGTAGAGCCATTGCTCCTCCTCATCGAAAGAGCCAGCTGAAGTGGTTCAGGTATCAGTCTAGGATATCTTCTGGATGCCTCTCTGGTGAAATTCTCATTTGGTCTGGGAACTCCTTGGTATCCCATTGGAGAACCTGGAGGAGGTGGCTGGGGAGAGGGAGGTCTGGATATCCCAGTTCTGACTGTTACCCCTGTGAGCCAGACCCAGCTGAGTGGCAGAAAATTGTTGGATGGATAAACAAAGGAAAGGCTAACAATACAATGATTCCTTAAGGTTTATATTATTGTACATTGTGGGGACCATTTTTCAGGTCCCAACAAAGATCTTTTGTTTGGTTTGGTTGATTTTGTTTGCTTGCTTATGACTAAGGTTAGGGCTGGGCGTAAGGGTTGTCATGTTGTGATTAGAGTTTTCCCGATAGGAATGAATGGAGAGTCCCCACAGAGATATAATTACAAACCTGTGTGTGTGTGTGTGTGTGTGTGCGCAGTTTGCAGATACCTGCATTCGCATTGCCTATGTATCGATGTATTACTGTGTGTGTGTGTGTGTGTGCAGTTTGCAGATACCTGCATTCGCATTGCCTATGTATTGATGTATCACTGACTTACTGTGCAGTAGTGTGGTGTCCTTTATTGCAGTAATATTCATTGGAATATAGTACTGACAGGCCTGCCAGCCTGTGCTGTGAAACCCCTGCAAATGATTCAGAATGCAGACGCATTTCTGCTATTCAACCTGCCAAAAATGTCACAGGCCTCCTCGTGTCTCTCTACTGGCCATCTATACTGTAGGTGCTCACATCAAATTCAGATCATTGCTCCTGGATCTCAGAACTGTTAATGGAAGGGCAGCTACCCACTTTGGATCTTATCTGGACCTTCTATGCTCAGCAGAAAATTCCTTCACCACATGAAAACACTTCTCATGACCCTCATGACTTTCAAGAAACATTATAAGACCCCTCTGTTCCAGGAACACCTCAGTTAACCTCATCCTACCCTGACCCTCCCCAGTTCACTGTCTTCGCTGCTCTTCCATTGAAATGGTTGCAGTTCTGGATTCTCTCTTCTTGTATTTCCTACTTCAGTTCAGTTCATACTTGATTCTCTTAGTATTATTTATATAAATGGCTTTTCACATCTTAGGTACCAAATAGTCTCTGTATAGCTCTTGTTCCCATAACTATTTTGCACTGTTTCTGGTCACTCACTGGAAGCTCAGTCTCACAGCACTGGTACCCAACTGACATTTTCTTAAAGGGTGAGGATGTGGCACTGGTCCAGTCAGTGGCATTAAGCACATTATGTAAGACCCATTAGTCTATCAGCATCACATGACATTAACTGATTATTCTGCACCTGGGGAAACATCAGAGTCTATCAAACACTGTCATTGTGTTGTAGCTCTTTAAGTCCCACTTAAAACCAGGCTCCATTGTTTCACCTGACAGGTCTGGCAGTCGGACAATATTGTCACCCTTTATTTTCTGGGTGGTACAAGCTATTATTTCCATAGGGGATATGATGTCGTATCGACTAATAGCTGCAGCTCAGGCCTGGGAAATGTTCCAAGCTGGTGACCCACCGTGTGATGTGGGTATGTCCGGGATACACCTACATGCTCCGCAGTTAGCAGGACCCAGCGCACGCTGTGGTCACGCCGTGCGTATAAAGGCTCCCCGGTACAGCTGCAGTCAGACGCGAGTTCTGAAGCGAGACGCCAGCATGCTGAAAGTGGCCGTGATCCTCCTCATCCTCGCTGCTCTCAGCGCGAGCTTCACCGGTATGTCAGCATTAGGAAAAACCGATCAGAGGTATCGCTGTTAGTATTCAGTAACACAGCTTTCAGAAAAGATATATCTATTCATTTAAGGATTTTACGGGAGCATTTTTTTCACCTTAAAAGCGAAAAATTGTTGAATGATATCAACAATTTGGATTATATTATGTTGGACTACATTAGTTTTGTTTCATTACAGATTGTAAAACCAGCTGCTAAGAGGAGTATCTCCCAAAATCAGTGCAGGGGGAGCAGGCTGGTCGGTCAGCAATCTGCAGAGATGCAGGATGTGGGGTGGGGGGCCTTACTGGCTCACCATTAGCACCATTAGGGTGGGGGTCTGAATCCTACCTCCTCTGCGTATGTGAAGTTTCTATGATCTCTGGACACAGTTTGGAAGGGATTCAAACCTCCAAACAAGGGGGGGGGGCTACCCACTGTGCCACCCTTAACATATGATGATGCTTATATTATTATTAACATCATTAACATAATCTTTATTCTGCTTTAGTCCCTCCCCAAGACGAACCACTTGGTGAGTAAGCCATCATGCTGTCTTTTTGTGTAGCCTATATGGTTTATATACCGCTCGTTTTATATTGAGGCACATTATAAACAGTACAGTTCACGTTAATTATATGCAGGCTAATCAGGGAACAGAGGGTCTCCTTTTGTTTTACCTTCATCTACAGTTTGATCGCGGTTTCAATTAATGGATGTCAAAGTGCCATGTCTGCAATGACCACAAGAGAGAGCACCAAAACGCTGACACAAAGCCAGTCTTTCTGCAGATCCTATTAGTCAACAAACAGACATGCTTAATACAAAACAGGGTCAGCACGAAGACTTAAAAAGAAGCTCTGCACACTTAAACTTTAATAACATGAACATGTTGAGCTGCAAAATTAACACAGTGACACTATTTTATCATTAATGTCCAGTGATTTTCATTTACTGCAGATGAGGCCTGGCAGGCGCCTGGTAAGTTAACCTCTAACATATCTCTCCGTCTGTTTTCCTCTGCATTTACACCTCTCCCAGGGTTTTATATGAAGTAATTAAGGTAATGCCCTCTGTGGCTGGGCAGTGGCCAGCTGTGTTTTCCCCTTTCTATACCAGGGAAAATTGTACAATTACTGCATCAGAACATGGGAAGTGGGCCCACCATGGTGCGCATCTACAAACAACTATGACCAGGATCATAAATGGCAGTACTGCTACAAAGAAGGTACTATACACATTATACTGTTACTACACAATATTGTGTTACTTCAGGTAATACACACAGCATACTATTACAACACAATACTGCATTAGCTCAGGTAGTACACACAGTATACTACTCCTATACTGTATTGCGTTAGTACTCAGGTAATACACACAGCATACTATTACTATACAATACTGCATTAGCTCAGATAATATACAGAATATACTACTCCTATACTGTACTGCGTTAACTCAGGAACTACACACATTATACTAATAATATATAGTCCTGCATTAGTTTAGATAATATACACAGTTTACTACTACTATACTGTACTGCATTAGCTCAGGAACTACACACATTATACTAATAATATATAGTCCTGCATTAGTTTAGATAATATACACAGTTTACTACTACTATACTGTACTGCATTAGCTCAGGAACTACACACATTATACTAATAATATATAGTCCTACATTAGTTTAGATAATATACACAGTTTACTACTACTATACTGTACTGCATTAGCTCAGTTAATACACTCTGTATTCTATTATTATACTGTACTGTGTTAGCTCAGGTATTAAACACAGTATACTATTACTGTACTAGGCTGCATTAGCTAAAGTAATACACACAGTATTCTATTATTATAGTTTACTGGATTAGCTCAGATAAAACACACAGTATACTTTTACTATACTATTCTGTGTAAGGTAAAGTATTACACACAGAATTCAATTATTATACTATACTGTGTTAGCTCAGGTAATACATCCTCCGGTACTGGTAATATACTTAGTATACTAGTCTTCCTTTTCAGAAACTCATCATTAAAGCATTAAATAACTTTAAATAACTAATATCTTGACAAAGAATCATAGCACACACTCTTTATGTTTTTGGACTTCAGGGTATGGTTACCTTGGACATTTTGACTGATCTGCCGAGGAACTGGAGGGTAAGGAGTGCTCAGCGTGTCAGCAGTGTACTGGGTCACAACCCTTCATAAGTCAGGTGGTGTTGGGTTTCATTGGTTTATACATTTTATAGTAGTAGATATGATGGTTTATGCAGATTTATTCTCTGTTTTGCAAATTTAGGTGCAGATGAAGATGTCTACTGTACAATAATCAAAAAGAAGTTTTTTTTGACTGATGTGATTCATAAACTGATTGAATGCTGTCTTTATAGTACAAATCTCTATTAGTACAAAACTTTCAATCCAATAAAGTAAACACAAGTGCAGACTTGATCTTGTTGTCTTGGAATCATGGAGTGTGTACTGATGACCACAATGAAGCCTTCAGAGATGACTGTGTCCAGGATAAGGAACCCTTGCAAGCTTACATCTGCAACATAAACAGCCTTTGTCCATACAATGGGTCTGATCTGCGCTTCAATTGCACTGAAGAACCAGGCTGCATATAAAATGGCTGAATTTACTGTTTCATTGCAGAAGCACAATGACTACTGGCTATATCACCATCGAAGGACTAACCAAAACCTCCTTATACAATGAAACAATGTGTAAACAGATGAGGCTGAAACATCACCCACCTGTGAGTTTTCAAGATGAGCAATAGTAGAAAGATGTGCATTTCTCATCATCATCATTATTATTATTATTATTATTAATAAGAATAATAATAATACTTCAATTTTCAATATGAAGTGTACATTTCATTTGTATTTTAAACTTTAACTTAAAACATTTTTAGCAACCAGAATGTGTCAGTTTCTGAATGTGTTTATAAATTAAATTTATTGAACCCCTTTGCGTGATACAATGATTTATTCAAGCTGGATAAATCTGCATTAACTTCACTCAAAAAGCTTGAAATACTGGAATTTATTTTAACAGGTGGGTGGAGTGTCCACACTCATTACAATAATCTGGGTAAGACCAAAGTCTCTATGAAACAGGCCAGTCTCATTATTTTATATCTCTAAAAATTGATGAAGGGACCAAACTTTCACAGAGAGTATAAAATACCCTAACGCTCTCACAGAGAATACACAATAGCCTGACACTCCCACAGAGAATATGAAAGTCCCTAAAGGCCTATTCATACTTTACTTACAGTCCCTGCACAAGTTGAGTGATGTAAATTTCGTCATCATGGGTGTCCAGCGGACTGTGCGCATTGCGTGCTAGACTGTGTGCTGTTTTTGTCAGTAAGATTTCAAAATACCAAGATATGCTGTAATACCTTAATACCATCAAGCGTAGGGCAGGTTGGGCAGCCTGCACTGGCACAGCACATTGCCGCTCTCATGGCATGAAAAAGCACCTTCATACTCTTACAAAGATATTGGGAGCCACCCAACAACCATGTGACCCCCAAGCTCTTCTTTATTGGAGGAGAAAATCAAACTAAATCAAATTTCTTGAAGTCGAGCTAAGACACCCAGATAATGCGATTGGGAGTCGATTTATTCCTGCATGTATACGTTCAATCGGACTCAAACTGGCCTAGGCGCTATGAGCATACTAAGCAGCTTCCCCCTGGGTTTTGACCTGCAAGTAACAGAATAAGTCGGTACACAGAAGAAGCCTGGAGCGTAGAAGAGGCCACACAGCACATACAAAATCTACAGCATCATAAAGCCGTCCAATTCACCACTTTCCACCACACCAGGTACCGTACTTTTGGTGTTGGCTGTCACTGGCGTAAAAACTGGTACCGGCACCAAATGACATCACAACACAAGGTGGGGTATTTTGTACTGAATTTGATAAAGTACTTAACTACTTATTGATTCAGTTGCCATAAATATTTGTATTGGACATGTTAGTTTAACTTGTCAACCAAAAAATTAATAATATGGTGGAAAAAAAAACTGAATTTAAAAAATGACTGTAGTTGCTACTGGAAGACGTGCCATATTAATACAAACATCGTATGATCGCTAATCAGCTAGATTTAGATCAGGCTTTTTCTTACCTTCAATTTGGTACAAATAATACAGCAAAGTACAAATATGGTGCAAAAATGGTTTTGGAGGAGTTTGATCAGTGAGTGTTGGAAAAGCAGCCAATGAATAAAATGAGTAGGGTCAGTCCCTGGAGCAACTGGGGTTAAGGGCCTTGCTCTAGAGCCCAATGGTGTAATCACTCTACCAACCCAGGGATTTGAACCAGCAACCTTCTCAGTTCCAATCTGCATAGTTGCCCCCCACAACAAATACTCTTTTGTTTAATGCTTTTTTGGTCAGTGCATACTTAAACTAATGCTATTTTATAGTTTTGATGTCTTTATGATTATTTAAAAATGTAGAGAATAGTAAACATAAACCTTTCTATGAGTGTGTCCAAACTTTTGACTGGGACTGTATGGAATTATTTTGACAAACATTCAATTACCCAGCCTTTACAGCACATAACACCAGTCACATGTAAACAGGCTGACTCAGAAACAAAAAGAAATCAACACAGTTAGTTTTAGACTTGGGTATACAGCTTTTATTTTACAAAGTAAAGGCCCGCACTTGATCGGGCGACGTGGCAGCATTGACTGGCCACCACATTCACCCGACCTGACACCCACGAAGTGTTTTTTTTTTTCCTTTGGGGCGGAGGGGATTTATGTGCTATACAGTGTGTCAGTGTCAGGGACAAGCTGCAGGAATGTATCCATGTTGACGAGGACATTTCGAACACCTAAGAGACTAAACATAACCCACTCGGTACTGTAAAATAAAAACGGGATATCTATTAACTGCTATAGACATATATGAAATATATAAATAAAGGAGTTCTTTAGGGATGCGCCGTGAAAAGATCAAAATCAGTAAAAAATACCGCGTATCTGAAGTACACAACGAATCGCATTCCATCACGCCATTAAATAATAATTCATATTTAAATAATAAACGTGCTGTGCGTAAAACGTGTTTGTGATGCAAACTATATGCAATAAAATTAGGTCATTTCGTGTTAGCTCTCTAGGGTTATTACAAACACGGCCACCCATCGGTAAGGGTATGAAAGCGTGTAAGAAGTGGATGAGCCGATTTACGCCCGCCGTGGGAGCAAAGTGGTACAGTCCGGAGGCCAAAGTTCACGCGTGCGCGTTGAGTTTCCACGGCTACACTCACGAGCCCTGAAATGGCGTCGGCAGCTGGTAAGGATGGTCGAGACGGCAAAGTGTTTTCTGAATGTATTAAAAAATGTCGAGTATATTCTTTTGCTGTTGTTTTGACCTTTTATTTTTGTATTTTATTATTTGGACATTTTTAGAGTATAAGTGTATTGGATGTACTTCTGTAAAAATTTTTTAATAGAACTGGCGCCGTTTATGTATCCAACTAGCCGGGTAACGCCGACTGGAGAATGGGAGCGTGTGTTTTCTGGTTACTCCTTATTGTTTTAATGATTAGTAACTTATTTGTAATTTTACATTTGTATGTGTATATATAACTCGAAGTCGGTCGTTATTGGCGGGCACCTGGCTGAATCATGCCTGTTCCCCTGACCGACCCGTAGCAGTGCGGTATGAGAGGCGTTTTGTGGGGAACCGTTAGGTCTTTAAAGCGACGTGTCTACTTCGGGTCGCTCTCCGCGGCTTTCATGCTCTTTGTTCCACGAGGTTGTGTCACCCTCTCAGACCACGGTATCTAACCGCCTGTGGAAGCTCCCTAACACGCATTCTTATTGATCTGAAGACATCCGGTACAGATACGCGTTATCCCGCCTTCCAGCCGGTAAACCTGTTGCTGTGTTGATTGAATCAGCCGTCCCAAGGTCTGCCTGAGGGGGCAGTAGCGCTCCACACCAAACTTGTGTGTACAGTACTTGGCCAGAGGAATGCAATAAACTTCCTCTATGTCTATGGGAGTCTTTGGAAGGTCTGTGCCTTTGCTCGGACATCCTGTATATGAATATCATGCACGTGCTGTACTACCACGTGATGGTGTGAATATTGAATGGTGTCTCCAGGAGGGTTTGGCTGGTTGTATTCGGATGACTTTTATCAGAGTGACTGTGCATGTCAACCAAAAGTTAATCACCAGTACAAATTATCCAGCTCAGGCATCCTTTCCTTGGTGATTTATTTCATTTTAAATCTGCTGCATGATCCTATAGGTCAGTTGGTAAAGTGGAGGGCTGTAGAGGAAAGACACCAGCATACTAAGGTTGCAGGTTCATATCCTTAAATTGAAGGAGCTGCATTTTGCTGATGGTGTGTGACTCTGTGGGTCAGGGTTCTCTTGGTTAGGTTGCTGTGCCTGTAATTGAAAGGTCATTGGTTCAAATCTCCAGGTAAACAGAGTCATTTCACCATTTGGTCCTTGAGAAAGATCCATAATTTTTCAGTTGTTCTAGAGACTCTGACAATACTTTCTCAAAAACAAAGTGTTACTTTGGATTAAAGTATCTGCTAAATGAAATGCTGCATATAACAATCCTTATGCCACCAATTTCAGAGATTCACCGGCTGCAGACAGGTGAAGGTGTGATATTAACCTCTGGCAGATACAGGTCCATGAGTACCTGATGGTGGCTGAAGGGTAGCATGTGTTGACAACTTTTAAAGCTACATTCAGAAAACTTTCAGACGTGCACGGCCACTTTCCCAGTGTGAACAAATATGTCCGAATTGGTTGTATTGTATCGGACATTAAACAGATCTTACCCTGCTAGCTCCCTAGTACAAAGTTCAGAGTGTTTCTGATTGACCCTCGTGAATGGAGCTGGATAATGTCTGGAGAATTCACCACAGGCGAGTGGACATGTTAATGTCATTTCTATCATGTGACTGGGGCAAATCTTAAATCATCCGATAGATTTAAGGAATGGGAAGAGACTCTTGTGTATGCCCAAATTACAAGTTGGCTATATCACCGCATTGTGATCCGAACTAAGGTGTGGGTGAATAGCAAACATTTTCAATCTGGTGTGTCTGACACGGATAGTCTCTGGTGGTGTGTCACGTGTGAAAGGGCGATGTCCAGAGTTCATGTGTGAGAACGGCTCTAGTGTGATGACTCCTCAGGCACAGGAACTTGAGACTGAGGTCTGGCTTTTAGCAAGATGATGTTTCACAGCGTCAATCCCCCAGTAGCCAGAGGTGTGACTGGGGGCTTCTAGTACAACTGGGAAGGGAATTCCCTGCTTTGCACTGCATTCCTCCTGTGCTCTCTGCACCTGTGTCCTGCCAGGCGAAGTCTTGCACTTTCTGCAAAATCTCTCCCTCATTGTTTTCCCCTGCCCCCCCCCACAGATTACAACCCTTACGGCCAGGCTGCATCTCAAGGGGGGTGAGTGCTCATAGGCCGTTTAGATCCCTGTAGAAGGATACATATGAAGGGGGGGCTCTTGTGTGTGCATGACTGTCCCATCTGTGTTCTCATAGGTACAGCTCGTATGCCTCTCAGCCCCCCCAGGGTTATGGACAGGGTGCGCAGGTGAGTACAGGCTCTCCTGGCCGCCTGGGCTCCCGTGAGCCCTGTCGCCTTTGACAGTGTGTGTTTGTGCAGCCTGCTTTGATTAAACACAAGTGACAAATTCCAGTCCTACTTCGTAGCGTACCAGCAGAACCTGGCATCTCAAGTCAAAGTGAACTTTGCTGTCTCAGCATATACCGGTATACAGAGAGACAAAATGGTAAAGCTCAGGGTCCATGGTGTACACACAAGTTTTGTATAACAATCAGGACAGTGCAATATACAGGTAGTAGGCAATATGCCAGTACAATGAACTACCATAAAATAAAATATACAGACACATGAAATGCAGTTTTATGTGAAAGATCTGTGTGTCTGACTGAGGTGTCCTGACCATCGTGTTCATTTAATAATGCCTGAGTATACGGAGAGCATCATAAATGTTGAACGTGCAGTACTTAACAGTTGTGGATAATAGATTAGATTTGAGTATACAGTACAATAGCAGCATGGATTCATAGCTTACATAACTGGTGATATGGAGATCAAAATAATCCTTTGGATAAAGTGACCGTGCATCTAGACAGACAGTAATCCAAAGTAAGATTAGTGCTGGGCTGCTGGCTGATTCCCGGTGGACTCATTGGCTTATTTCTATGTCGCAGCAGTCATATGGTCAGCAGCAGGGCTATGGGTCCTACAGTCAGCCAGCTGAAGCAGCATACTCGCAGACAGGCAGCTCATCGGGCAGCTATGCCCAGCAGGGCTATGGGTCCTCTTATGGACAGCAGCCTCCAGCAGCAGGTGAGTGTTTTGTTTGATTTGCCAAAGTGCATAAGCTAGTAAGACGCGTAGATCTTATGCGAGTGCCTGGTTTGTGCTCTTCCAGGTGGCTATGGCTCCAGCTCTGCTGCCTCACAGGGCTACAGCCAGCCCAGCCAAGGCTATGGGTCCAACGGCTATGAGGGGAATTCGGGGGGGGCCGCTGCCGCATCCTCCCAGGCTGGCTATGGGGGTCAGGGATACGGCGCACAGTCCTCCTATGCTGGCTATGGCCAGCAGCCTGGCTCAGCAGCGGCCCCCAGGTAATTGTTCATACCTAACTTGTGTGATCCATGAAATTATCAAGGAACTATAAACTAACATGTGAACAATCTGAAGCAGTGTTACTGACTGCTCCCCGGCCTGGCGCTCCTACTGTGAATGATGCCATGGATCTGCTGGCCTGACTGCTGGAATCTCTTCCAGGGTTCAGGAGGTGAACAAGGGTCCTGACATGCCCCCTGCGCCGTCCAACTGTGCCCCCTATGGCCAGGGCTATAGCCAGAACAGCTACAGCTATTCCCAGGTGTCTGGCTCTTATCCTTCACAGTCTGGGAGCAGCCAGACATCCTACCCTCCTTCCAGGTATGTATCGCCCCCTGTGGGGGGGGGGGTGGGGATTGTTCCATGGGGTGGTCCACTGATTGTCCTAGTTGCTCTGACCTTTAGGTGAAGGACAGCCTGTTCTTTCTGTCTTACTGAGGGAGGGTGCTCTTCACAGGGATTGCCTTCTCTCTCGCTGGCCTGGCAGTACTACAGGGGGTCTCCCATGAGGGAGTGTTCAGGGCTCTTCGGAGTTCATCAGTCAGGGTGGATTACAGCAAACACTTAAAGCCACCTATGTTAAGGGGATGAGTCACCCTAACACACTCCAAACTGCTCCTATCCTCCATGGCTGACTCTTCCTGTTTCTGCTCTGTGTGCAGTTACAGTACTGGGTCCCAGCAATCCAGCTATGAGCAGAGCCCGTATTCACAGGGCCAGGGAGGAGGCTATGCCCAGCAGGGAGCGTACCACAACCTGCCCCCGCAGCAGCAGCCTCCGCCCTCCAGCTACCCCCTGCAGGCCAGCTCCTACGGCCAGCAGGGGGCATCCGCCGGTGCCTATGGCCCGCAGAATGATTACAAAGTCCCTAGTCAGTATGGTGAGTCACAGCCTTTTCCACTCAGTGATGCATTCTGTGCGCCAGCTTGCCACACCTGTCTCTGCTCACCCTGTCCACGGTAATGTCCGGCTCCCTCCCCAGGTAACTATCGGCAAGAGCACCCCAACGGAATGTCCGGAGGCTACCCTGGCCCTGAGCTCGGGGGCTACAGGGGTCCAGAGGAAGCCCGCGGGGGGGACGGCCGGGGCAGGGGGCGGGGCAGCTTCGACAGGGGTGCCATGATGCGCGGGGGCATGGGCCGAGGAGGCCTGGGGTAAGTGTGTGTTCTGTGCGACCATCCCACCCCCGCACGCTGCTCTCATGCGCTAACCTCTCAGCATCCGGCTGAAACGCAGCTCAACGCCGGTCACCCTGCAGTGTAACATGTAAATACAGCTGTGATCTTGCACTGCCCTGTGCTCGGCCTGCCCTGTGCTCGGCCTGCCCTGTGCTCGGCCTGCAGCACCCCCATCTGTCTGCCCTCTGCTTAACTCGGCACCCGGTGAAACATTTACTTGAAGCATCTGAGAACCCCAACCGCCCCTTAACCTGCTATTGCCTGACTTAACGTGTTATGTGCTGCACGTCATTTTGGAAGCAGGTCCCGTTAGAACACTGTGCTACTGAACGGGAGGGTGTTCTTCAGAGCGACCAGATCTGGGGGGGGGGGGGTTCTGGGGTATGTGCATCCAACTTTCTCGAGTTGGATGGTAGATATACATACAGCACTCTGCAGCAAATGAATGTAAATATATAATCACACCCACATTTGCTTTCAGGCATCTCTCCATCCGTTTGTATTATTTACTATCGACAAACGCAATCGGACGTGACTCGGTTAGGTCTCCATGTGAGACTATTTACATAGTATTTACTTTGAATTAGGTATTATAAGTAATCTAGAGATTATTTAAAGTATATGGGGGGTATGTGTGTAGGATATATATATAAAGTACTGTGCCATTTTGTATAAGGGACTTAAGGGTGTCCCATTGGGACTGGACCACATGTCATACTGGGCAGTCACCAGCTGAGACCCTGAGGTGTTTCTTCATGGGATGGGTGCAGCAACATGCTATACCAGTGCATGCTCCCTGACCTGCCCTGAGCTGAGCATATGAGGAATTTATCCCTGGGGGGGTCCTCTAACGATCCCCCCCCCACCCCAACCACTGTTCAGCCTGAGATCTGATGGATTTTGCCTGCTGTCCTTTAATGCCCTGTGATACCTTGAGTTCTGTGTTTGGGGGGGGGGTTAGACCCTGCTGGTAAAGTGGCTGTAAGACACCCATCTCTCTGCTTCCTCCCCCTGCAGCCCTGGAGACAGAGGCGGCTACATTAAGCCTGCTGGTAAGTGCAGTATTGTACTGGCTAGTGTTAACCCTGCTGCTCATCCCTGGGGCTGCATCTCATCTGTCTCCTTTCCTTCCCATATGGCCAGGTCCTGATGCTGACATGAGTAAGTAACCCAAGAAGCCTGCCCCTCTCCCCCCTGCCCCTCTGGCTGTATGCTGGCCAGGCTGACGCCCCACATGTCCCGCAGTGCGCCCCGAGGAGAGGGACGACTCTGAGAACAGCACCATCTACATCACTGGGCTGACAGAGAATGCCACCGTGGAGGAGGTGGCCGACTTCTTCAAGCACAGCGGGATCATTCGGGTTGGTGTGCGGCGCCCCCTGCTGGCTCCTTGCCATCGCTATCGTGTGGGCGCTGACCGTGTTTCCCGTCCAGATAAACAAGCGCACCGGACTTCCTGCCGTCACCCTCTACACAGACAAGGACACGGGGAAGAACAAGGGTGATGCCACGCTGTCTTACGAGGAACCGCCTGCTGCCAAGGCCGCCGTGGAGTGGTTCGACGGTCAGTGGCAGGGGTGGGGCCCAGGGCACGCTTCGTATTGGACAGTCTGACGTGGGGCACCAAGATTTCTGTGTGTGATGACATGCCGTCCCTCTCAGGCAAGGACTTCCAAGGGAAGAAGCTGAAGGTGTCCATGGCACGGCGAAAACCCATCATGGGCATGATGCGCGGGGGCATGCCAATGCGCGACGGACGTGGCATGATGGGCCGCGGAGGTATGTAAAAGACGACCTCTGACCTGCCTTCCGCATGCCAAAGCCGTGGCTGGGAGCCGGGGGGGTGACTGACCCTGCTGTCCTGTCTCTCCACAGGCATGATGGGTCGGGGGGGAGAGCGTGGAGGCTTCATGCCCCGTGGGGGCCCCCGTGGGATGGGTAGGGGGGTACCCTCCGGGGGCAACATGCAGCAGAGAGCAGGCGATTGGCAGTGCCCCAACGTGTGAGTACCAGTGCTCAGGGACCCGGGCCAGCCGGGCGATGCTCTTTCTCACAGCAAACTGGTACCTTCACAGTGGCTGTGGGAACCAGAACTTTGCGTGGAGGATGGAGTGTAACCAGTGCAAAGCCCCCAAACCAGAGGCCTTTGGGCCCCCAGCCTTCCCTCCTCCAGGTAACTGTCACACGTCGTGTGGAAAGCTCAGCTCAGAGATAAGGGCCTCAAGTTCCATAATGCTCAAGCTTCACTAAGGTCTGAGTGTGCAGTGTGGTCCTGCCTCGGTGTGTGCAAAGCCTGCCCCTCCATGCTGCCCCATGCACACTCATCACAGGCTGACCCTGCACTGTAAAGATGTGTGACAGTAAGCAGCTGATGCCTCTAACTTGAGGTGGGACCCATTGACCTGCTTAGACGGTCGAATGTCTGGTTTCACGCTGCTGCCCCTACAACAATCAAGCTGCCTGAGCTCTGAGTCTCTGTGCTTCCCAGGTGGTGACCGAGGCCGCGGGGGGCCCGGGATGCGCGGAGGCCGCGGCCTGGACCGAGGCGCTCCTGGGGGCCTTGGGGGGCCCGGAGTTTTCCGGGGAGGACGAGGTGGCGACCGTGGC
Source organism: Cryptomyrus ogoouensis (assembly GCA_025773925.1). Lineage (NCBI taxonomy): Eukaryota > Metazoa > Chordata > Actinopteri > Osteoglossiformes > Mormyridae > Cryptomyrus > Cryptomyrus ogoouensis. The sequence continues at coordinate 31,138,094 of JAOYFF010000116.1, forward strand.
ATCCCAGGCGGCTTCAGGGGTGGACGTGGCATGGACAGAGGCGGCTTTGGCGGCGCGAGAGGGCGCGGCGGCCCCCTCATGGACGGCCGGAGGGGCATGGGTCCTCCTGGGAAGATGGTGGACATGAAGTGAGTGGGTGGCACTCCTCGCCGCCTGCAGCCCTGAGGGGTCCCATGCCAGATTTGTCTGGCCCCTTTCCATGCACTGGGTCCCTCGTAACATTAACCAGAGATTATTTAAAGTCCTGACGTGTGTGTGGTGAAAGGTCACACTGTTTTCTGACAGCCCTCTGTCTCTGTCTGTCTCTCTCTCTCTCCTCGACCCTCCCAGGGGGGAGCACCGACAGGAGCGCAGGGACCGGCCTTACTGAAGGACGCGGCCCGTGGAAATCCATGCTGCATACACAGGACTCATTTTTAAGAATGTTTTAAATTCCTAATTCCATATTTATGGAAATACTTTAACGCTGTAACTTGCGTTTTTTTGTTTTGTTTTTTTACATTTGGTTCCAGTCCAATGCATGCTGTGTACAGGTTCTGAAGCCTTGTAAGTGACCATTAAATGTTTTCATTTTTTAAATGCTCCTCTGGTTATTTTTGGAGGATATTCAGCTCCGCCGTCTACTGTAAAAGCCAAACCAATGGACTGCAAGATATACATACATTCCATAAAGGCAACAGCTTCTATTGCTTTGTTGGCCTGTATATGTACCAGTAATATACAAAACCTTTGTGACCCGGATCCAAATACTAGCCATATGGATAATTCTTTTGATGCACCTTTACACTTGGATGTTTCCATGACCCACACAATCTGGTTTTAGTGACAGCTGTATGGCTGGTTCCTGTGACATGCCGTCTGCTATGTCTGTGTCCCTCCTGATGTCCAGGGGTGACTAGCCACCTCTATTGGCCACCCACTAATACTCGCCCCTGCAGAGATGATCACCTTATTCAGTGTTTACGAGGTGGGGAAGGGTTTCAGCCTGACACGAGCTCCGTCTTGCCTTTAGTGGGAGACGTCGCGGTTAAGAGGGATACTCAAGGGCTTTGTATAAATCGAATAATCCAGTGCTATAACTATGGATCGTCTCTGTCAACATGTGAGATCGCCGTCTGGTGGCCAGTTCGGAGTCACGGGTTGACGAAAGTGGTGCTGAATGTTTTCCGGCTGTCGCCGTGCTCTACTGAGTCATGTGACCCAAAAAGCTGGACGCCAATTGGTGCAGCCGAAGCGGAGGACGGAGCGAAGGCCTATGCAGCCGGCGCTGCGTGTCAGTGCGGAGCCCCCCCCCCCCCCCCGACTGTCACCGCGCCGATCCGCTGAGGCTTACCGGAGGAGCAGCGCGGCGGGGCATTGCCATTCCCGCATCCCACAGCTCGTCTGTCCCCCGCTTTACCTACTACGGCGGCTTTTCGGGGCTCTCGCCGACGGGATTAACGTCTAGCGTGTCTGTCAGTGCAGCTGCCGGTGTGTCGGGGCTGCGGCTCGATAGTCCCGAAAGCGGATCCACATGCTGCGGTGTGTCCCCGTCATTCTGTCGGCAGACGGCGGCGGCAGGCGGCGCCAGCATCCGAGTCGTGCCGCGGGGGGGTGTCGCTGATCCTGCGGCGGGCTCGGACCTCGGAACCGGAGCGGGTAACGGCAGCGGAGCTGGAGTGTTGATGTTTTATGATGATGGTGTACAATGATTACCGCGGTTTACGGCGTAATTCACGCTCCCGTCAGTGCCTAAAGCGGCCGGTCCATAACGGGATTTATCCCGGACAGCCCCTGTGGCTCCGGATCGGCTGCTTTGTGTGGCCGACGAGGTATCGGGGATGATTGCTGGTGCAGCCCGACAGCACGGCGCCTGTCCGGTAAACATGTTAAACGGTGTCAGTGTCGGCATTTAAATTTCCGGGGCTGGCCGATGGCGCACATGGCTCAGGAGCGCCGGTGATATGTCTCGGGAAGCCGGCCCCCTGTCCCTTTGGTCCCGCCTCACATCGGCACGTGTTTGCGTAGGAAAATAATGATCACGTCCTAAGAGCCAGCAGTCTGCTCAGGAAATATGTGTGTGCCTTCCAGAAGAGGCGATGAGGCCAGCATGATCCCCGCAGATGGGCTCCCTGGACATGAGGCGAGCCGGGCCGCGTGGAGGAGGCCAAAGAGGAGCTCCCCAGAGATGCTGTACCTGCTGCCCGCAGTCCTGGTGTGGCTTGTCACGGGCACCACCATCTCGAGCCTGAACAAGTGGATCTTCGCTGTGTACAACTTCAGGTACCCGCTGCTGCTGTCTGCGCTGCACATGCTGACGGCCATCGTGGTGGATTACGGCCTCATCCGGCTGCAGCTGGTGGGTGCGGCGACGGCTGCCCAGGGTCAGCTGACTGCCGCTGCCAAGCTCAAGGTCTTTCTACTGAGCCTGACCTTCTGCGCCAGCATCGCCCTGGGGAATGTGGGCCTCAGCTACGTGCAGCTGTCCTTCGCGCAGATGATCTACACGACCACGCCGATCTTCACGCTCGCCATCTCCACGCTGATCCTTGGCAAGCAGCATCACGCCCTCAAGTACACGGCCATGATGCCTATCTGCCTGGGTGCCTCCTTCAGCGTCATGGGCGAGCTGCAGTTCGACCAGACCGGTTGCCTCTTCGTCTTCGCCGCCACCATGCTTAGGGGGGTCAAGTCTATCCAGCAGAGTGAGTGGGAGCCTTGGGCCATCCTGCCCTCCCCCGCATGCTCTCGTGTCTGTTTTTTCTGAGGAATACCATTTAGACGTCACACATGTTAAATAAGCAGCTTTCGATATGGGACTGAGAGAGCTTTGGCTGATTTCTGCAGCCTTTGTCGTGTGTTTTGGGGGGCTGAGCTGCTTGTAGCCTGATTTCCATGTACCTCTTGCTACCCTCCGTTCTTTGATTTCTCCCTTGACTGAGGTCCCATGTACAGCCTTAGGCTGAGTGGGAACCTGCAGTGATGAATTAGCGTGACCAGAGGGCAACACAGGAGATCCACAGCCGTGATGACTCACCCCAGCCCTTGTTGTGAGGGTCACGTGTATTCAGATCCATTCAGCTTCATTCCTCAATATTTGCCTGCCGAGTCGCGTAACCATGGCTCGAAAATGCAGTATGACTGGAGCTGCGTGTCTGAGGCTGCACCCTCTCTGATCACCCTTGAAAAGCCCTGAGTCTTTAAGGTGGTACTTCTGAGCAGAGCCTGGGCAGTCCGAGGGCTGGCTCAGGTTTCAACGTGCTATTTTGGAGCCTGGTGTTGCCTATCAGGACACGCACCAATCGTGCCCGTGCGTGTTTATCTGGAGATGGAGTGACTGCGAATCACAGCGCTCCGTGTGATGTGCCCTGTTCATGCCGCCCTTATGGTTCATGCGGTGGGCTGGCCACTCCCCGCGAAGGTTGGCCACATGTTCCCTGACTACACGTCTGTTTACAGGCTGCGCTGACATCATGCTGCTGCGATTAACTTTGCGTTTTACTTTGTTTGTTTCACTCTGATAGAGGGCAGTCGGCTTGGTGCGCTGGCTGTGTGCATCTGTGTGTATCTGTGTATCTGTGTGTCTGTGTATCTGTGTGTCTGTGTGTCTGTGTGTCTGTGTGTCTGTGTATCTGTGTATCTGTGTGTCTGTGTGTCTGTGTATCTGTGTATCTACACCTCCAGCCAAAAGTCTTTGCACAACACAGGTTTTTACCACTTTTCCATTTATTATTAAACTGAAGATTTTTTTAATTCTTGTTAATCATTGGAAAGTTGAGTGAAGCTATAAATAAAAATATGTCAACTAAAGCAAGTTTCCAATATAACAAGGAAAGGATATATAACTGATTGTCTGACATCCTATTAACTACGTAAGAACATAAGAAATATACTAAATTTATTAACGAGAGGAGGTCATTCGGCCCATCAAGCTCGTTTGGGGAGAACTTAACTAATAGCTCAGAGTTGTTAAAATCTTA
>JAOYFF010000116.1:31172784-31185369 GCA_025773925.1 Cryptomyrus ogoouensis
AACCAGTGACTGTAGATGTTCTGCATTGTAGCACTCTGAGCCTGCAGGAACCAGTGACTGTAGATGTTCTGCATTGTTTTCTCCATCCTTCTCTTTGTGCCAGCCTGCAGGAAATGAACTCCATGATCAGCAAGCGGCTTAAAGATGCTCTTTTCACTGATCCATGGACAGAGCTGTTCATGGAGACCCTCAGTGGCAGTGGACACGTGCTGGTCAGTAAGAGGTTGATCCTTCAGAGAACAGTGATTAAACTGAAAGTGCTAAAAAAACTAAATAAATTTGGATGCATAGTATTAGTGTGCAAACGTATTATAAAAAGGTGCATTTCAAGACCAGCTGTGTCTGTGCTCCCTGCCTCTATCTGTGTCTGTGTTCCCTGTCTGCGCTCCCTGTCTGTGTCTGTGCTGCCTGTCGCTATCTGTGTTCCCTGTCTGCGCTCACTGTCTGTGTCTGTGCTGCCTGTCTCTATCTGTGTCTGTGTTCCCTGTCTGTGCTCCCTGTCTGTGTCTGTGCTGCCTGTCTCTATCTGTGTCTGTGTTCCCTGTCTGTGCTCCCTGTCTGTGTCTGTGCTACCTGTCTCTATCCGTGTCTGTGCTCCCTGCCTCTATCTGTGTCTGTGTTCCCTGTCTGTGCTCCCTGTCTGTGTCTGTGCTGCCTGTCTCTATCTGTGTCTGTGTTCCCTGTCTGTGCTCCCTGTCTGTGTCTGTGCTACCTGTCTCTATCCGTGTCTGTGCTCCCTGCCTCTATCTGTGTCTGTGTTCCCTGTCTGCACTCCCTGTCTGTGTCTGTGCTGCCTGTTTTTATCTGTGTCTACAATCCTCTCATTTCTCGCCGTGTTCTCCATTCTATTCTGACTTCCTTGCTATGTGTCTCTTCCTTCCTGGGTGTCCCTCTCCTGGCTTCTCCTCCCCTATTCCTCCTTTTATCGCCCCAGGTGACGTCCGAGCGGATGCAGGGGGTCCTGCTTCTGGTGTTTGCTCAGAGCTGCCACCTGCCTTTCCTCAGGGGTGTACAGACTCAGACCACACGCACTGGCCTGGGGGGATATTGGGTAAGGAATGCATGTCCCATACAAAGATACAGAGGCACATCCAGTTAATGTATGTAGATACCCTATAAGAGATCACCAATATACTAGGACCAATGCTGCAATATCACCAAGTGGTGAAAAAGATCATTTTAGACGTTTTATGGAAATTGGACACACTGGGTACCCATCAACACAGTGACACTTGCACTGGGGTCTAGGTCTCCTTGCAGTGGTTCCCTCACTGCGATGGGGGCAGTGCCTGCTCCCTGCACTCTGTGTCCTCTTTGTTGGGAACATCTGGCTTCTGCGCAGTCTCCTTGGCTGTGAGGTCAATGCACATAGAGCAGGTTAAGGTGACTCAGTCCCTCCAGCACAGAGAACCCACAGCTCCACAGTTGTTTGCCGTCTCTGTGACTCACACTGTCATCTTTAATCTGCCAACGGCTGACCCTAACCATCCATCAGTCTGTATAACCCTAACCCTCAATCAGACTCTATAACCCTAACCCTCAGTCAGTCTGTATAACCCTAACCCTGAATCAGACTCTAGAACCCTAACCCTCAGTCAGTCTGTATAACCCTAACCCTCAGTCAGTCTGTATAACCCTAACCCTCAGTCAGTCTGTATAACCCTAACCCTAACCTAACCCTAACCCTAACCCTAACCTAACCCTACCTCTAACCCTTTGTCAGACTCTATGACTCTAACTATAACCCTTGGCAGAACATTCATAACCAACTGCTCTTATAGATTAAGATTAAAATAAATCACTGTGCAGCTCCACTGCAGCAGTTCACCAAATGCGGCATGCAGCAATGTGGCATGCAGCAATGTGGCATGCAGCAATGTGGCATGCAAAGCACCCCCTGCTGGTGACACTGCTGCCTGTCTCTCACCCTCCCAGGGGAACAAAGGAGGTGTGAGTGCACGGATGGCACTGTTTGGGCACTCCGTCTGCTTCCTGAATTGTCACCTGCCAGCACACATGCGTAACCTGGAGCAGCGTGTTGATGACTTCGAGAGCATCCTGCAGCAACAGCAGTTCCAGGGCGGGGGGGGGATGGGAGTCCTGGACCACGAGTGAGACTCCAAGACCCCCACGCCTGTCTGTGTGTCTGCAGGAGTATATCTGTGTGTGTGTGTGTGTGTGTGAATGTGTACAAACAATGCATGTCTGTTTTCTGATGGCATGCCATTTTAGGCTATATTTGAAACATTCCCTCTCAGATACACAGAAAACTCTAACATTCACTATTTTACCTCCCACATACACAAAAACCTCTCACATACAGGTAAATGCACATTCCCTCTTATTAACTGTCATACAAATATAAATTGCAATCATGTCAGGTGAAAGAATTCATGTCAGAGTATTTATTTGTATGTGAGAGGTAAAATAGTGAATGTTAGAGTTTTTGTGTATGTAGGAAAAGTTTGAAATATGGCCTAAATGGCACCTCATGTGTTTCTGCATATGTGTCTGGGTATATGTATGCATGTGTGTGCACATGCAGTGTAAGTGTGTTTCTGTGTAAGTTTATGTATGCGTGTGCATTTACATACAGTATACATTTCCATGGACATGCAGTATATTTGTGTGTACATACAGTATATGTGCGTATGGGCATGTGTGGATGTTTGCGTGTGTGTACTTACAGTATATGTACATATAATATTTGTGTGTATACATACAATATATGTGTGTGTACATGCAGTGTATGCGTGTATATGTGTGTGTGTGTACATACAGCATATGTGTATATTTATATGTGTACATACAGTATATGTGTATGTGTGTGTACATGCAGTATATATGTGTGTTTTTGTACATGCGATATATGAGTGCTTGTACATATATTATATGTTGGTGTGTACATAGAGCATATGTGTGTACATACAGTTTATGTTTATGTGTGTACATGCAGTATATATATGTATGTGTGTGTACATAGAGCATATGTGTATGCATACAGCATGTGTGTATATATGTGTGTACGTACAGTATATGTGTGTACGTACAGTATGTGTGTGTACGTACAGTATATGTGTATATGTACAGTATATGTGTGTATATGTGTGTATGTACAGTATATGTGTGTATGTGTGTGTACACATAGTATGTGTATGTGTGTGTACGTACAGTATATGTGTATATGTGTGTACGTACAGTATATGTGTGTACATGTGTGTACGTACAGTATATGTGTGTATGTGTGTGTACACATAGTATGTGTATGCGTGTGTACGTACAGTATATGTGTATATGTGTGTACACATAGTATATATGTATGTGTGTGTACGTACAGTATATGTGTGTATGTACAGTATATGTGTGTACACATAGTATATGTGTATGTGTGTGTACGTACAGTATATGTGTATATGTGTGTACGTACAGTATATGTGTGTGACCTCTGACGCTCCCCTGCAGTCTGGTGTTCTGGTTTGGGGACCTTAACTTTCGCATTGAGGATTACGACACACATGTTGTGAAAAGTGCAATAGAGAGCAGCAAGCTTCAAATGCTCTGGGAGAAGGACCAGGTGAGGCTCATGGCCGACTGTTCCCAGAGCATACCACTGGGGGGCGCCGAGCTGTTTTTAACTGCAGCTTTCACGCTTCCATAACATGACACATTCCAGTTCAGATCCTAACTAAAAGGTACAACAGAATGTCCTGCTCTGCAATGATAAACTTTCCTATAGTCCCCTGTAATCTTGCCCTTCTGTATACTCTGCTGCCACGGATCACAAACACCTGCTTGGAGCGTAGCGTCTTGTCTGCTTGCCGTTGCCCTGGCGACTCTGGCTGAGGCTCCCTTGCCGTTTGTGTTGTAGCTGAACAAGGCAAAAGCATGTGAGGCAGTTCTGCAGGGCTTCCAGGAGGGACCCCTGAACTTTCCTCCCACTTACAAGTTTGATGTGGGTACACACACCTACGACACCAGGTAGGGTATAGCTGGCCCGCCATAGCCTTGTCTCACCAGTGGGTGGAGCTGTTGCATCACCTGTTTGCCTGTTTGTCTGTCTCAACCCAGCACGAAGAAGCGCAAGCCAGCCTGGACGGACCGTGTGCTGTGGCGTCTGCGGGCCGCCGGCTCACCTGGCCCAGCCCAGCCACCCACGGTGCGACGTGGTCTAACGTCATGGCTGAGCCCCGGGCTGAGGGTCACGCAGCGTTCCTACCGCAGCCACATGGGCTACACCTGTAGCGACCACAAACCCATCAGCGCCGTCTTCTCCCTACAGGTAAGGCCGCTGCACTCCTTGTTTTTACTGAGGTGGCGTCAGTAAACAAGAGCGGTCATGTGTTCGTTTACAGCAATGATTATTCATGGTTATGTTCATGTGTTTACACTCATGTTTTTGTGTACAGTCATATTTATGGTCATGTTACTGTGTACAGTCTTTTTAGTTTACAGTCATGTATTCTTGTCCAGTTGTGTTTGTTTACACCCATGTGTTTGTGTACAGTAATGTTTGTTTGCAGCCATTTGTTTATGTACAGTTGTGTTCATGCAGTTGTGTTTACAGCTGTGTTTGTTAACAGTCATATTAGCTTACAGTTGTGTTTGTTAACAGTTGTGTTTGTTTACGGTCGTGTTCATGAAGTTGTGTTTACAATTGTGCTAGTTTACAGTCATTTGTGTGTTTAGAGTCATGTTTGATTACAGACATGTGTTCATGTACAGTCATGTTCGTTTACATTCATGTTTGCTTACGCCTGTAACAGACAAACATGATTGCTTTGTCATACTTTTCTCAACCTGCTTCTGAGCTGACATGCCACACGGTGTGATGTTTGAAAACAGTTTCCCTTTAAGATGGATGTCCCCCTGGTAACTCTCTCAGTCGATAAAGAGTGGACCAAGGTGTCGGATGCCTCTGTTAGCTTCCAAGTGGCTTCGTCTTTGTCGCGCAGCACATGGGACTGGATTGCACTCTACAAGGTAATCTTCTCTCATGCCTTAGTTATGCTCTGAGACCCAAAGTTAGTTAAGTAACACTGAGTGGACAAAATAATGGAAACATCACATGGAAAAGGACTTTAATTCATATAATTATTGCACATTCAGTTACAGCAGTGAGTTGTATTTGGTTGAATGCCACTTAGTAATATGTGTGATCTCTTAATTTTCAAAGCAATATGAAGCAACTAACAGAGTTCCAAAGTGGCCAGTAGTCATTGTCCAAATTGCACCTGTGTTTGACACCAGAAACTGCTAAATTATTTCGTGTGATAAGGGGAACAGTCCCAACAATTGTGACAGAAACATGGCCAAATGCTGGCAAAAGGGAACAGGGGTCACTCAGAGTCTCAGTCGAAACTCACCGAAAAGGACAGACGGACACTTTACCGGGTAGGTGCTAAACACCAAAAATGATCACAGAACTGATTGAGCAGCTCTTTGACCCAGCCTTAGCAAAAAGCAAACACCACAAGCTCTACAAAGCTGGCAATTACAGCGGGGTCTCCATGCAGAAAACTGCTCGCATCCAAGGCCGATGCACAGACACACAACTTGCCGTAAGGTGCCCTTAGCAGTGGTCTGATGAGTTTCTCTTTCCCCATCTCTCCAACACTGAGATTTATGGCATAAGATTGGAGAAAGTCAACGGATGTATGTGCTAAGGCCATCTTACAGGAGCTAGTGCAGGGGTGGCCAATCTTATCCGCAAAGGGCCGGTGTATATGCGGGTTTTCGCTGCAGCTCTGTAATTATATCACTAATTAGAGGACTGATTGGCTGAAGAGTCCTCACACCTGGGTTTGAACAGCTGACCTACATGTTACCCCAAAGACCTGCATACACACCGGCCACCGCAAGATTGGCCACCGCTGAGCTAGTGTGACCACTCTTCCAAAATGATGTTCCCACATTCCCAAAAGATAATGTCCCAATATGCACAGCTTAACATCAAGATTAAAGTCAAACACCCTCCTTGGCCTCACTGATCATGAGATTTTTATGTCATTGAACCGTTAAGGGTAGTTCTAGAGTACACAGTAAAGAATGGTACGATATCCCGCTACGCCAAGCTTAGGACAAGTATGACAGCATTCCAAGCAGGACTGAAGCTGCTCTGCAGATAAAGGGTGGCCCTACTCTGGTGTACAATAGGTCCTTGACATTAAAATATCGGTTCATGTTTCCATTATTTGTAAGTAGAATTTCAAAGAACTCCGCTGATTCTTCTGAGACCAGGTAGAGTCTGTGACTCACTGAAGGTGTGTTTTGTCATTGGAGGTGTTCGTGCCTTTTTTCGTGAAGCTGCTTGAGTTTGACTTGGAGAACCATGCTTCCCTAGGTAGGATTCAGGCATCCCAAAGACTACGCCTCTTACATCTGGACCAGGCAGGAGGACTCTGACCATCAGTCCCATGAGCACAAGGTGAGCAGTTACATGGTCAGTGCAGGGTTTTCACTCACATGCATGTCGTGTCAGTCATTCTGTCCTTTGGCCCTGTTGAGCTCTTTCTCAAACCCTCTTTCACTCCTTTCTCCCCTCATTCTTATCTTTCCTTCTCTCAAGGTGACATTTTCTGAGGAGGATTTGCCTAAGGGCTCCGGGGAGTACATGCTGGGTTACTACAGCCACAACCTGAACAGCATTGTGGGACTGACGCAGCCCTTTCAGGTCCTCCTCCCTCCCACGAGCCGCCGCTATCGTCCGTCTCCATGAGCAGCACGGCCATGCCAAAGCCTTTGCTGTCCCTCTTCCTTCCCACAGATCCAGCTTCCGTCTCAGAGCCCGGCAGTCAGCCGGAAGGGCAGTTCGGCCAGCAGCACGGAGGATGACAGCACGCTAGAGCTGCTGCCCCCGCAGTCGCGCAGCCCAAGCCCCGCTGCCGCCAAGACGCGCCAGTCCAGCCGCAGCCGTAGCCCTGCCCTGCCCACGCTGCAGGGCCTCAGCCTGCGGCCCCGCCCTCACTCCCGTGACACCGGGCCTCGCAGCCCCTCCCCACGCGCCACCACCGCCTGGAAGGAGCGGCTTCTTTCCCCCGATAGCCCCACAGCAACCCCTCCTGGCTGTTCCCGCTCTGGCCCACCGGGTACCCCAGGCACCCCTGTTATTGAGGTCAGCACCCCAGAAGCGCTGATCGCTGCCATTATTCCACCACCAGGCCTCTTGGGAGGGGCAAAGGTGGCAGGAGAGGGCGGGAATGTGAGCCAGTGAGGGCCGGAGCCAGTGAGATGCGAGAGCCCCCCTTCACTGGAGTCAGGCCTGTACACTTCAGCCGTGCAGCAGTGACCGGGGGGGTGGGGCTTTCAGAACATTCTCTGCAACCTGTGTGTGTGTGTGTGTGTGTGTGTGTATCCAGTCTGCTGACATACACTGTGCAATCTCCAAAGTAGAGTAATTACGTTTAGTTGCAGACATTTTGAAATTACATACTGCTGTTAGAAACATCAACAAAAGCCTAAGGATGTAAGGATCAACCATAGAGAAGCTGCTTCCGGCAAAACAGAAAATCTGCTCAACATGTACAATGAAAATTAAGCCATAAAGGCAAATAACAAAACGATGGGAGGAGGGTGAAGATGTCCCCTTCATTGGCTGAAACAGCATTTCTGATTTGCTGCAAACCAATCAGATATATATGAGTTGCCAGGGGAGTTTCTGATTGGCTGCAGCCAGCTGGTATCTGTGTTTATACTGGGTTTCTCTTCATTTTCAAGTGTGTTTTGGTATCGTGGTACAGCACTATGGGTTATATCAAAGGTGTTTCAGTCACCTGTGATGCACTGGTGTTTATTATAACAATTGTCGTCTTCATATCTGTTGCCCTTTGTTTAGCTGGTATTCTGACACCCAAAGCAGGCTGGCAGGAAGACGGTGAAACATTTCAACTTGCTGTTCTTTTGCCTCATATATATATATATATATTTATTTATTTATTTGTTAATAGAAAAATATAGTATGAGAGACTATGTTTCCAGCATTTATAACACCTGTAAAAATCAATAAGATATAAGAATCTGACATTAAATAAAGGTATTTATTGGCCTTTTGCCATCGTGTTTGAAGCTGCTGAAAAATGTTTCCAGTTGTGGGCAGAGAGAAACAGAGTCTGACCCAGTCAGCACAGGTCTTACCTGGGTAGGGATACACAGGAGGCAGAACTGCTGCTGCCACCAGATGGCGCAGTGATCAAGGAGCTGCAGGTGAAAACATCTGATTTTAGCCCTGCTGCTTTACTGAACAGCTCTAGGGGGCATCAGCTCCACAGGTGAGTAAAGTGAGCATATGCTCAGATCTTAGCAGCTTCAGTAAACTGTTGCCGTGTTTCCCTTCCCAGTATGAGGATCACAGTCCCCCCATGCCTGCACCCACCCCCGCGGATCTGCACATGGCACCAAAGGATCACGGGAGGATAAAGCACTGGTTGAGGAGAGCCCAAAAGAAGGTGGTTTTAACAAGCTGATAACGCCACTCACGGAACCTGTTTTTCAAGACCCACCAGTAGAGGGCGGTATGCAACGATAAAAATGAGACTGATCAGTCTGATTTCTGATTGTGGTTTAACCAAGTGTTCTGTGAGACTGAGACCAGCTGTGACGACATAGATTCGGCTACGGCACAAATTCAGCTGAATGAACTAATTAAAGCTGAGAGCTGATCCGTTCATAACTTGAAAGACTCAGCTATACAAAAATCAACAACGATAATAATATTATTATATAACAATATATAATAATGATAATTGTGTTTTATACACCTAAGGGGAAAGACACATTAGAACAGTCAAGTCGCATCCAGGCTCAAATTCCATCCAGCAGATCACAATGTGAATGAATAACCTGCTTGACAGCGACATTCGTAAAAAAGGTGACACTTCGAACTTCGAAAAGTCTGAAAACATCTTTCGTCACAGTAAATATGAGTGTCGTGAAAATCAGTGTGCAACACAATTTTCGGTGCCAGAAGTCTCGGTTTAGGTTTATTATCAATAATATTATTAGATATCCCACCTTATGCTTCTGGGCGGCAAATGAGCGACAACCGGGAGGCACAGTGCTGGACATGTTTGGGCAGTATTTCGGTATTACCCCCCCGCCCTTCCCAGAGGTGTGACACTTCGTTACTGTACTTAAGTAGGTTTTTCCGGATTTCTGCTTTGAGTGTTTACGTTGTTGCTACTTTACTTTCACTTTGCTATATTTCTGAGCCAAATATAGTGAATTCAGGGAAAGTGGGCCATCTTGACTTCTAGTGCCCATCGAAACATTAATCTAATTTACTTAACCAACGTATGATGCCTTTCTGCAATCGTTAAGATGTCTACTTATCACATGAAAAGAAAAAAATGAAATTTCTTGCTTATGGGGGCTGTGATACAGGTCTATACACTCCCTGCATCCGTAAGGTAAAGTGGGATGCATTTCAGGTAATGTGGGACAGGCGTTTATTTAATACATCCAGACATCCATCCATTGTCTGAAACCGCTTAATCCCAACTGGGGTCGCAAGGGGGACCGGAGCCTATCCCGGGTACAAGGGGCGCAGGCAGGAACCAACCCTGGGCAGTCGCCAGCACACCAGAAGGGTGCACACACTCACACTATTTAATACATCAATACTGAACATAGGTGCAATACATCAATACTGAATATTTTGCAAAGGGTGTTGCAAGTTTAATAGACAAAACAGCTTAAGGAACAGTTGAATATTAATTGTTGATTAATTTATCAAAAATAGAATCATTGAAAAAAGTCTAAATCCATTACATTTAATTTCATTTTGGATTTTGTTTTGTAGAAAATACCTAAACCAATACATGTAAAGCTTATACTAACAGTAAAAACTGCAGTTGCCCCTTCACCTCTCTAACCTTCTTTTCTGCCTCTCTGCCTTGGTGCCATCAGACACTACAACAATTTAACAAATTAAAGTTGGCAATTTTTTCCCATTCCATAAATGAATAAATATAATTATTTATATATTATGTATAGTTACTGAATATATTTAGGAGTTGGGACTCCATCCTATCAAATATGTACTTGGCAGTATAAAACTGTCCCATATGACCTGAAACATACTGTCCCACGTTGCCTAATTAGTTTGGTAAACTGGGACAGCTGAAAAATAACTCTGATAAAAAAATTTAATAGAACTTTGTCAATTTAAAGTATTTAATTTACTGTAGTAATATAATCATAGACATAATTACATAAAAATTAAGTGCAATGCATTTTTTATAACAGATTTACAACCTTAATATCGATACAATCAAAAGCACATGACATTCATCTTAAACTGTGATTTCTGAGTGACGTTCCCCCCAAAATGCTTACCTCATCCTCAACTGTGACCTCAGACCAATAAAATCGTGTTTTTCGGATCATGTGCTATCTATACCAGCTCGATCCCAATAACAACTATTCTAATTGGATCTACTTTAGCCGGGAAATGAACTTGTTATAGCTTAAATGTCCCACATTACCTGATGCCACACAATACCTGAATTAATCTAACGACTTTTAATTCCGATGCATTCTGCACATCATTCTTACTCACCCAATAAAAAATATAGGCTATAATCATGCAGCTGCACGATCCTGGGTAAAATATGACCAGGATTATTTTAAACTCGGAATCGAAAGCGCAATTTTCTCTCATGATTCTTTATTTGTTTCTTCGTATTATTTTGCATTATATATGCCTACTGTGTTTATGAAGATGGAACAAACAATATGCAGATGCACGAAATACCGGCCGGTAAATGTTTATAATTTATTAAATCCTACCTGTAGATTGATCTCTTGTTTTCCACAGAATAAAAAACGATGTAAGGTCATTTAACTAATGGTAACTAACAGGTAAGCTCGGCAAGTTTTACCTCTTTTTCTGAATAAAAAAAATCCGCTTATCCTCTTGCGACTCAGCTTTTCTTATTGCGATGCTATATTCAAATATGTCAGGAGTGAATTTAAAAAGATAAGCTGCTTTTTTGTAAGATCAACAGATTTGAATGTAAAGCCAGGCAGACCGAAGCATCGCGACAAGACGGGGAGAGACGGACTGACACAAAGTGGCTCTTTATATCAGTCTTGAAAAGGGCCGCACAATAAGCTACCGTAACACAGAGATTACACAACAGTAGAACAAGTCAGGATTACACAGGTAAGCATACACGCAATATATTAAGCATTTACACTAACGAACACATACCGCGATTTACAAGACATACACAGGAGCTATATACATGGCCTGCGAGCTGGGATACGCTAAAGCCACACTTCCCCTCTCAAAGTGCAGCTGTCCCGGTGACCACCACCGCCAGTCCCCACTTCAGCTCTGTGACAAGTCCCAAGGTCTAGTGGTAGCTGCTGGTGCACCATCTCCAAAGGGGGGGGAGCGTCCATTAACGAGCGCTGGCAAGGCTAGCAGACGCTGGGCTACTGGTGGGCGCTGGCATGGCAGACTCCCCCTGACCACCAACCATCGCGGCCACCAACCCTTTATACGGTTTATAGGGGACCTGCTGTCCCTCCTGCTCCCCAGGTTGGGTGGCCTAATGCTGCACCTCCCCACGGTCCAGCTCACGGGGCTCCCAGGTCATGTCACACTACACTAGCTTCTGGCACTGCTGGGTCAGCCAGCCCTCGCAGTCGCGGAACGTCTCCAGACGGTCCCCCCGAGTCGTCCTCAGCGTATAAAAAATGCCTCTCTGGATGCGCTGCTTCGCCGCTGTCTGCAGCTCTGCCAGACTGGAGCCCACCTGCTGCAGAATGTTGACGAGTGCCCAGTGGGGCATCCCACTTCTGACACCAATGTAATGCCAGGCAGACCAAGGCATCATGGCAATGGTGAATGAGGACGAGGAGAGACGCATTGCCATTAAGTTCCTCAAAAAGACCACACAATAAGCAACAATAACACAGAGACAACATGGCAGGCAAATGTGGGGAGGTTACTCTCTAGGCAGGAAGCCTCACACACGGTAGGTCATTATACAACACTACGACACGTCAGGATCGCACGTACAACACAGGTAAGCATACACGCGATACTGGGAAGCACAAGTATTCACAGCAACAAACCCACGACTTACAACAAGACTTACACAAGGGCTATATACGTGGTCCGTGAGCCGGGATTCACCAATCCCACCACACTACAGTACTTCAGTTCTTCTATAACTAGGTGTATTTTTATTTTTGATTGAGTAGTACTTACACTTAAATATAGTGCAGTGAAATGGGGGTAAAACTTCCTGCTGCTGAATACTAGTAATGTTCTGCCTTATTAACCTCTATACACATACATAGTGTAGGGATGGGCCAGCCCACATTTTTTTCCAGTTCCGATCCAGCTCCAATACAGAACTCTCAATACCAATACAGATTTTTGGCACACTGCTGAAAAAAATTAAAGGAACATTTGTAAACACATCAGCTCTCAGTGGGAAAAAAACATGCTGGATATCTATAGTGAAATGGACTGGGTAATGTGTTAGGAAGGAAAGGAGGGCACATCGTTTGATGGACATTAAAATGATCAACCTACAGGGGGCTGAATTCAAAGACACCCCAAAAATAAAAGTGGAA
>JAOYFF010000116.1:31198229-31218109 GCA_025773925.1 Cryptomyrus ogoouensis
AAAACCCTGGGTTCCTTTAAATCAGAGCTAGATAAGATTTTAACAACTCTGAGCTGTTAGTTAAGTTCTCCCCAAACTAGCTTGATGGGCTGAATGGCCTCCTCTCGTTTGTAAATTTCTTATGTTCTTATGTACTGCTGCAGCTGCACTGATGTTAGCTGATCCTGCACTCAGACTGACCCCCGCCCCCCCCCAAAAAGAAATCACTCTCACCTGTATATGCGTGTGTCTTTGCAAAATGGTAGTTGTTTTTATTACTGTTGATGAAAATTTACACATCTGTAAATTTTACTGTTTCTTGACCTATACATTTACTGTAACTGTCCCTGTGCTCCTCACTGGATGTGTTTGATTATAAATCGTCTTGACACAGCCTTTCCCACCCAGGATGGAGTGATTTTGACAGTCCATTAGGCCTCCTTATGCCTGCACTCACACTGTCCATCACACTGCACTCACACTGTCCATCACACTGTGGAATGATATAGATTTCCCCTGAGATTTTTGCATAAGTATGAGTCTGAAAGCGTGAGTATAACACCAGATGCCTGAGAATTGGTAAAACTGCACAATATAACTTCTTGTGCCCTCACAATAACAGCCTACATTGTGCGCGTAAGATAATTTTACTGTGCGCTCATACTATGTTGTTGACTCACTCAAAGTTTCATATATATATATATATATATATATATATATAGAGAGAGAGAGAGAGAGAGAGAGAGAGAGAGAGAGAGACTGAACAAGCTCTGTAGTCAATCGTCACGGCCAAGTCTAAGCCCTTTTGTCAGTGATTACGGTGGTCTCACCACGGAGCGCTGCTCGTTCAGCTCAGGTTGAAGGACCTTCCCTCGGCAGCTGGGATGAGCTGCGGAGACATGTAGCCTTAGTCAGCTGGAGCAGCTTTAACACGGAGAACCGCGCAGCTCGCGGCTTTGCCCTTTTGGTTTTAATGTTTGGTCCGATGTTGAACATTGCACATATGTGATCTGATTGACCAGATAAATATGGAAAACCATATGAAAAGTATAGTGAACGTACCTGCACAGCAGGAGACAAGAACTAGCAACGTGACACCGGCAGAAAGCATCCTCTCCCGTCCGTCCTCACGTACGCACGATATGCGATGGGGACGGACCAACTCTGCTCTTATATGCCACACCTGCCCAATCACACACGCTCCAGGAAGCGGATGCTATGTCAATACTAAGTCAAACAGTATAAGATTATTAATAATAACAATGTTAACAATTCATATACGTAAAAGAAGACCACAGTCATCCGCAGTGCGTAACGTTCATAAGGATCATAATGGGCTCCGTGTTGAATCAGGTAGGATCGAGAAGAGAATCCAGGTTGTTTTACTAGGAAATATCTCTCTTAATTCCGGATTTTCGGCAAAGCCAAGTCGCGTGATGTGCTCAAACACCGTAAAAGCCGCACTCTTTCATTCATGCTCATCGTCTTCCAGCTTAAGGGGGCAACAGGTGGCGTAATGGTTACGAGTGTCAATGCAGGTTTGTGGAGCTTTACAACAAGACAGCCGAGCAGAGCAGGTCTCCGAAGGTGCTCTGTCTGCTTGCTGAACCAATTATTTCCTGAATTAATGCAGCACTCGACCATAGCCCTTTAGTTTTATTATGCGCCGAAACGTAAACATAAATAAAAAACAAAATAATGTGAAAATATAAAACAACTATTCCGCTGTTGAACTATCAGTTATATATCAGCTGAATTTGTAATTACGAAAAATAAAATCTGCTAAGCATATCCATCCATCCGACTTCCAAGTGCCTGTGCTGCTCAGGGTCGTGGGACTAGTAAATTGCCTTTGAGATGTTTCATAACTCCGAGGTCTGCAGACATTGGTCTATAGTGTAACGAAAAGGTTTTTTTTAATCAACGTGTTAAATCAAATACAACGCCACTGCAGAGCCGGCCCGCCAATCGCGCTACTATAAGGACAACATGTTGGTATAGCTGAGTGTGTGGGGTGGGGGGGAGCACTCCTTCATCATGTAGCATGGCTATACATGGCTATAACCACAGCTTGCCTAATGAGGGCGCTATGTCCTTCTCATGCATGCATACAAACCAAACAATCTGTAGTAGAGCTGTGTAATTAATCGAATTTGAATCACGATTATGGCTTCCCACATTATGAAAAAATTACAATTGAGAAAAACGATATTTGTTTGTATCTCGTGTTGAAATGATGCCGTACTTTATCTTGTGCACTAATTTTTCAGCGGTGCACTTTGCCCCTCCCTAAACGCTGTTAGCGACTTCCCTACAGCACAGCAGTCAATTTAATGGAGTGCAATAAATACTGATGTTTCACTTCCATAAAAAGTTTTATCAATCACTGGACATATTTCGTTAGGAATTCCACAGAACGGAAAGTATATGTGCATTTTGTGATGGAATAGTGTGTTCATATTTGTATTAATTAAAACCATGTTACAATTTTTTTATAGAATGCTGTGAGTTTTATCGATCATAATCCATAATGTTTTTATATTTATATTTGACTTTTGTATTTGTATTTACGGTACTTTTCTACCATGCAAATGGCCTGTTCATAGATTTGACTGAAATTTCTGTGCTTAAACAGTTCAGTATGCTATTTATTATTTATCTTCTTCTTGAAAAGTCAGTAACACATTTATCAGGATAATAAGACTTGAACTGCGGCATCATTTATCCAAATTCCACCAAAACTAATAAAAATTTGGCTCATCTTGGGCATAAAACTCCTGGGCTGAAAATAAATCCCACTTTGTGCCTGGCAGAGTGTCTCTCAGTTGCATCACCTGTGATAACAGAGGCATTAGGAATGTGCCGGAAAACCCTTTCCTGTCCTGACATTGTGATGCTGCGACAGCATCGCTGCTTCCGGTCTCACTTCATTGACAGGAAATACCCGAAAGCCTTTTCTGCTGCTGTATGACTCTGGACATTAAGGGCAAATCTGAACCAGTAAAAGAGACCATCGCGATTCACTCGTCGCTCATAGCTTCGTTATAGCTAACTGCGGATTTCTTGCACTTTCTTTTAAAATCCCGATTTTTATTTGCCGTGATAAAAATGGGTGCACTGCAAGACTGTAGCACACAGTATACATTAACCCAATATAAACCCAGAACATTTATTTGTATGCTCTATTTAATCCATTGGCCAGGTAAACACCACTGACATACAAAACATCATAGGAAGTCAAATACTGAATTTACCTAAAATTATGATTAAGAAACTGCAGAAAGATCACCAAAATTCTAATGAGGTAAAATTAAATAAAAAAATACACTGAGCATGTCCCCAGACAAAAGTGGATCAGGAAGAAATGAAAGTAATGAGGTTTATTAGCTTATAATTAGGCAAAACACAGAACTGGTTCATATATAGCCAGACAAGCACTATCGTCTGCCCAGATGGCCACAGTCTCCTGTCTGGATATCCAGTGCATTAGCAATAGCACAATGATCATATAACAGAAATGTAAGTGAACATATAGCTCTAATATTAAAACAAAAAACACTAAAATCAGAGATTATTTTCACTCCTAGTTTCACTTGTGTGACGCACACAAACTGTTGTGCTAGCTCCCTCTTGTGGACAGAATAGTGTTTGACGCTCCTATTCACACATATAGTTCTGGACAAAATGAAGAGACCACACTATATATATTTTTTTAAATATGCATTTTTAAATGCTGTATTAATCCTGGTGCTGCTGGCAGAAAGCTACACTGTGAGGCAGGCTGCTTCCAGGCTCAAAGTTTCTAAGTCAGCAGTACACAAGAACAAGGTGAAGCAGGAGACACAGACAATGACCAAAAACCAGCCAGGTAGAAGACAGAAGGAACTTTCTAATGCCAGAGATGACCATCAACTTATCCGGCAGTGCCTCGTAAATCGGACGATGACCTCAAGTGACCTTCAAAAGAAATCAAGGAAGAAGCCCTTCAACAATGAAAAGCAGGGAAGAGCCAGGCTGGAGTTTGCAAAAAAAAAAATATTTTACACAGGCGCATAAGTTGAGAAATAAGAGAAACTGAAAATTTTGCTCTGGTCACTTAATTTTTTCCAGAACCATACATGTCCGCTCAGTGATATTCAGGCCTCACAGCTCCGCTCCTCATCTACAGCAGCCTGTAAGCCTTCCTGCTGAGACTCCGTGGAAAGTACCAGCCGCCAGCTGCTTTCCAGCCACTTTGACTCCAGGCCTCCCCACGCGAAGCACACGAGAGAAAGCAAGCTGGCCTCCCCATGCGAAGCACACGAGAGAAAGCAAGCTGGCCTCCCCGTGCGATGCACACGAGAGCAAGCAAGCTGGCCTCCCCGTGCGATGCACACGAGAGAAAGCAAGCTGGCCTCCCCGTGCGAAGCACACGAGAGCAAGCAAGCTGGCCTCCCCGCGCGAAGCACACGAGAGCAAGCAAGCTGGCCTCCCCGCGCGATGCACACGAGAGCAAGCAAGCTGGCCTCCCCGCGCGAAGCACACGAGAGAAAGCAAGCTGTCTGAGGGTCGGTCTCACGGTCTCACGGTCTCACTGCAGTGCAGAGCGGATCAGTAAGTCCTGTCCAGAGGGAATCTGGCACTTCGCACACACGGGCCCATCAGGGTGTGGCATTCATCAGCGGCAGTTTCTGAATGCCTGCCGCAGCCCCCACAGTTGGCTGCAGATAGCAACAGTACCTCCTACAGACCAAATAGGAACTGCAGGATGTTGGTTCTCTTCCAGTCGGTGCCACATTACCTGTACTAAGAAAGCCATGGGTTTGGCAGACTGTATATAAAACACACACCCCTGCCTCCAGTTAGGTGGGGGTGTGAACAGTCAAATTTAACAAACAATTAAAGAAAATCAGACATCGAAGACTGAAGACATGATTCTGCTGGTCCAAACTGCGGAGCAGTGGCGCAGTGTGCCAGACTGCCAGAGCGACGGCAGAGAGGATATACTTTCAATCACATTCAGTCAGTCAGACAGAAAGGTGTCCTGCTCCAGGGCAGAGGGCAGGAGGAAGAAGGAGAACGGGACGAACTTTATGCCAGCACCGCTGTAGAACTTGTTCTGGAACTCCACCCTGAGAAATGAGACATTGCAAGGAGTGAGACTGAAACAGGGGCACAGGAGTGGGATAGAAGTGAGCGTGGTGCCGCCTGAGTGTGTCTGTACTGACCAGTGCAGCCGGAGAGCGTGCAGGAAGGCGGACAGACCCTCCATCAGCAGCAGGATGGTCACTGTGAGCGTGGCGAACACACCCAGAACGGGCACCAGGAGGAAGATGGCGGTGCCAGAGTCCAGCCGCAGGGCAGGACGCATCACCATGGACCAGAGCACCTCCGACAGCTCTGCCAGACAGCCGAAGAGTGACAGGCAGCCAGAGTCATAGCTTTACACAGAGTCACACATAACCATAGTCATAGCTTTACACAGTCACACATAACCACAGTCATAGCTTTACACAGAGTCACACATAACCACAGTCATAGCTTTACACAGTCACACATAACCACAGTCATAGCTTTGCACAGTCACACATAACCATAGTCATAGTTTTACACAGTCACACATAACCATAGTCATAGCTTTACATAGTCACACAGAACCATAGTCATAGCCTTACACAGTCACACAGAACCAGTCATAGCTTTACACAGAGTCACACATAACCAGTCATAGCTTTACACAGAGTCACAAATAACCATAGTCATAGCTTTACACAGTCACACATAATCATAGTCATAGCTTTACACAGTCACACATAACCACAGTCATAGCTTTGCAGAGTCACAACTAACCATAGTCATAGCTTTACACAGTCACACATAACCATAGTCATAGCTTTACACAGTCACACATATCCACAGTCATAGCTTTACACAGTCACACATAACCACAGTCAACAGACACCAACAACCTTACGGCCGCAGCTCTGCACAGCTGCCTCAGCAATGGAGGAATAGAACCCGGCCTGTTCAGTCTCAGTCTCCAGCCTCCCTTGGAATGCAGGAAAGGTTCTGGTGGAAGTGTGAGTTGAATATCTCCTGGACAGGGGCCTCTGCCAGACACTCCCAGCACATCCTCACTATACGTTTGGGTCTACCAGGTCTATCCGGCATTTTCTCCCACTATCTGACTCAACACACCACCAGGTGGTGATCAGTTGATAGCTCAGCTCCTCTCTTCACCCAAATGTCCAAGATGCACAATCATAGTTCTGATGATATGACTACAAAATCAATCATCGAGCTGCCGTCTAGGGTGTTCTGGTGCCAAGTGTACTAATGAATACCCTTATGCTCAAACATGGTGTTCATTATGAACAAACTGTGCTTAGCACAGAGGTCCAATAACAGAGCTCCACTCAGTGGCTCAGTTCGGACAGGCCTTTCCTTCCAGTCACACCCTCCCAGGTTTAATTGTTGCTACCCACATCCTCTGAACTGATGTTTGGTGAATAAGTACAGAAAACAGCCAGAGCCAGTTCGTCAAAGGGAGGCAGCCCTCTTGACCAAACCAGGGTAACCCCAGAGTGGAATAGAGTCTGGCCACTCTCCAGGAGATCTAAATGGTATCTCTGTACCTCCCACACTGGCTCAGCCTCCCTCCTCACCAGAGAGATTACATTCCATGTCCATAAAGCCAGTTTCGGTGGGCGGGTAACAGTCCACCAAGACCCCTGCCTTCGACTGCCACCTGATCCACATCCCAAGGTAGCCCGCAGGCTTCTCCAGCCGGTGCTGCGCCCACAGGAACACATACAGTCAGACAGAACTTTCAGAGTCACACACAGGCAGAGTCAGACCTTCACACCATCAGTCACACACAGCCAGACAGTGTCAGAGCCTTACATTAAATCACAGTTTTAGTGTCACAGAAAGTCACAGGCATCACAAGTCACAGATCATCAGAGTCAGTGACAGAGTCACAGCGCATAGCCACAGTGTGTCAGTCATATACACTCATGCACCATAACCATTCTATAACTATATGCATACATGAACTGTGTATTACTGGCATTGTGGCGAGTACTCACGGGCATGTGCCAGGCTCAGTGCCCAGAGCCGCAGGTAGGAGGCGCTGTTGCTGATGCAGCCTAGGCAGTACTCCATAGTGTGGATAGACTGATGTAGTACCACTTCTCCCAGATCAAACTACCACAGAGAGGAAGAGCCTGTGATTCATTGCACTGCCTCCTACTGGCATGTCAACCCAAGTGCTTAAGTCACTTCTCTCAGGTTTGAACCTAATAACGCTACAGGATCCACATGGCTGAGCATGACAACTATCTTCAGCGGACATGAGAGAGACACACAGGTGTATGAGGTCATACATTACATTGGTATACAGTGATTTTGGTGCCAACGATGTCTGAACGGTTTTATATTAAGTTTATGGTGCTGATTAAGAATATGACTTCGGTTTTGCCAGATTGGCTCTAGTTTCTGAGATATTTAATAGTTAATTAACGCAACACGTTTGAAAAGCATTCAGAATTGCAAGAATATTTTTATTTTAGTTACAACTAGTAAGTAAACAGTCTAACATCATACAAAAAAGAAATTAAAAATATCTAACAGTGACAGGAAAAAGTTATGTATGATTTGATTAATTAATACAATATTAATTAGTTATTAATTGTTACTAATGTCAATGATTCAAAAAACACAGTTTATTCGATTTCCTTTTATGTGTGTCATCAGGATAATCACGTTGGAGACTCCAACAGTAGTCTGCCATCATGTGTATGTCCCAACTGCCTTGATATCTCTCCTCCATCACCTTCATATCCTGGTGGAGCTTCTCGCCTTGTTCCTCGCTGAAGTCTCCAAGGTTATCTGGAAATGTGTTTAAATGGCTATGGAGATAGTGCATCTTTATGCTCATATTAACTCCCAAATTTCAGAAGTTGGCAAGCATATCTTGCACCAATTCTTCATAATTGTCTGCTCTGTGATTACCCAAATAGTGCTATATACGGGGGGGCTCCGACACCCCCGATTAACCCATGAGATCCCCTGAAAGCCTCAAAAGCAAAATCTTAAGGGGGTCTCAAATCAGTATTGCGCAACAATAGGGAGATGGGGACCCCCCCCGAATACTGACGGGTATTCCGCACACTGGTTATCACACACAAGTCGCATTGGGGGAGTGCATTATTTTCATGGATGTCCATTATCTCAAAAACTAGAACCAATTCAGCAAAAGTAATGGGATTTTTGGATTCAGCACCCTCAAAATACCCTAAATCCATTCAAAAAACCTTGGCATCTGATTTTTTTTTGTAGACCTGTGTTATTGTTCTCTTGTTTGTGGTTAATCTATGGTTGTGTTCATCTCTGACCTCTGGCTGAGTCTCCCGATTGGCAGGATCACTGTGGGTTCCTCCTTCTTCTGCATCATGGTCCCGCATCACAGACATATCATCCTCACTGCCACGACGCACCCGTTCATAGCCCTGAGCACAAACATGCACACACATCCATAAAGCTGAACACATGTGGCTTCATGGGTCTGTACCCTGAAGCACTCAGATGCATAGATGCACTCAGAAACTCACCCGGTACACACCCAGGCTCCTGCCCCCCTGGTGTAGCCAGTAAAGGTACAGTGGTTTTCCCAGAAGCAGAACTGGGATGGACAGGAAGGCCACGAGCAGAAGGAACACCTGCAGCCCTGTCTGTGAGACCAGAGGACATGAACAAAATGTTACCCTCAACCCCACGGGAATCAGCAGCTGTGCCGAGAGGGGCCTCAATTGCCATTCATTTTGTGTATAGGACTGAATTGGACTGGATTGTCTTTAGCGACTCCAAAGGGCAATTTGATTTGCAGACAGCAGTCAACACAACCAACACAGATATAAATACATTTAAAATAATAATAATTTTAAAATATATATTATAATTATTTATTGATAGATGGATTTCAGTGGTAGTCAATAAGCATCTTTTTTTGTCATAGAACGATCGAGTTGAAATATATGAATCTTTATAGCAACTGATAACTATGTCCAGGACCGGACCATGGCCTATTGTATGATCCTGTTGGAGACTAGCAATCACTGAATCATTATCAAACTTGATTAAATACCTTGACTAAAATTTACTTTGACAGTCATTGTTGTAGAGCACAAATAACAAATGTGACACATCGTAACTCTGAAGTGGTCCTGTAGAGCACACTGAGGTGATCCTGTAGAGCACACTGAGGTGATCACGTAGAGCACACTGAGGTGATCCTGTAGAGCACACTGAGGTGGTCCTCAGACAAAGTGTCATTAATATGGGTTCTCTCGGTTGTTAGGAAGTCAACCAGCCAAAATAAAGTGCCAAGGTCGATGCCCGATATTCCGGCAGCCTCTACTCCTTTCTTTGCTTGATGCCCAAATTGCCATCGGTGAATTACACTCTGTGTCAAGGCCAATAAACTCCTCTTCACTATTTGCTTAAACCCTTTCATAACTAATGAAGTATGAGCCACAGGGCAGTAATCCTTCAACACCTTTGGTGATGGAACCATGGCCATTAGAACACCTATAGATCCTTTCCGACCTAGGAACTTTATTCTATGATTAAAAAAAAAGTTAGAAAATAAACGTCAATATGTTACACAAAAACAAGGCACAATTGTTAAGCAGGTGGCTGCTGATGTAGTCAGGCTTGTGACTTTTTCTTATATTAGCCCATTCAAGAATCCTCCAGACATTCCTTTCAGCTGGGAACACTGCATTCTGAGAAATCCTCCCTGAATGACTAAAAAGCATAGGTTTGAGTCATCAGGCCATCGCAGAATCCGGCGGCAGAGTGACCTGAGGCCTGGCCACAGAAAGGCTTGTCTGACGAGACTCCCACCTGGCCTGGGTAGAGGGGCTCCAGAGCCTGTCCCTGCATGAGGAACATACTGATGAAGTGGACGAGGATACTGGGTGCCAGCCAGGAGTCCCGCGCTGAGAATGCCAACCACTTGTAGACCACCATGAAGACCAGATAGCCAAAGAGGCACAATAGGAAGAGCAGTTCTGGCAGGAATAACAGGAACAGGCCGAATTTACGCCTGAAATATCTGGGTAAATGCAGAGAACAAATGAAAATTAGGGGTTTAGCACCATAAGTCAGTAAAGGAGAGAGAGGAGCCACAAGACATTAGTACCAGATATCAATAAAGTAAAGATCAGCCTCCAGACTTTAGTCCCAGCTGCCAGTAAAGGAGAGACCAGCCTCCAGACTTTAGTACCAGACACCAGTAAAAGAGAGACCAGCCTCCAGATATTAGTATTTGATGCCAAAAAAAGGAGAGACTAGGCTCCAAACTTTAGTATCAGACACCAGAAATGGAGAGACCAGCCTCTGAACTATAGTACCAGATGCCAATAAACGGAAGACCAGCCTCAAGACTTGAGTTCCAGATGCCAGTAAAGGACAACCCAACCTCCAGCCTTTCTGAAAAATGACAGTCTGTCATCACTATCATTATGGCAATGAAACATTGGACACTCACATGTGGTTGAACACCCCTAGGATGACCCCAAAGGTCATGTGGCAAACTCCTAGGATGATGGACATCTTCATCTTATAGGAGTTGAGGAAAGTGAGACGGTTTGAAGCTAAGTTCCAAATCTAACAGAAGGGACATGAAACAGGTAAGTACCCAAGAGTACAGGCACGCTTGTGCAGCTCGCGTGTGCGTGCATATGTTTCGGCATCATAGGCACGTGCACTCACTGGATCAATTCCCACAGGGTACGGTCCACCGAAGACACCTGTGATGTTAGGGTCAAGCGTGAGGAGGCTGTTTGTGTGGAGAGTTTTATTCCTTAGGAGGAAGCACACAGGTTATGAGAGGCAGCGCACACTATACCCAGCGTTGGGGGCCAGCTGTCCAGTTGAACATGGTTTTTACTGGTGCACAATGGATTCATTTAGGCAAGGGTATAGCTCAGATTCACATCAATGTATCTGGCTGCTATATCGAAACTTTCGCACATTCGAAGAATTCAAGTAAACTACAGTAAAGAAACCGAACTGGTATCGTAGTGAATAAACCATATAAACTGATGTCATATATGGTAGAGCCATCTGCAGTGGTGGGAACCCAGGGCAGCATCTAGCTATTGAAAACATCAGGGGCTAAATCAAGTTTACCTGGGGCTTGACTATTTTTTTGTTTTATTTTTTTTAAGGAAGATTGGAAATCGGGGCTAAAATACTTGGGGTAGGGCTTAAAATAACTGGCCCCAAGTGATCGGACCTAACGACACCAGTATGTGAACCTAAAGCCGCCCAGTCCCTCCTGGGCTTACCCCCCAATGAAGCAAGGGAGGGGTGCTTACATCCATGGGCCCTGGGTGAACATAGCCCTCACGCTCCAGCCTGAGCCGAAGATGTTCAGTGACTTGGAGAAGCAGTCGTTGTAGATGAGCCCCGTGTACATGGAAAAGAATCCCATCATCAGAATTATG
Source organism: Cryptomyrus ogoouensis (assembly GCA_025773925.1). Classification (NCBI taxonomy): domain Eukaryota; kingdom Metazoa; phylum Chordata; class Actinopteri; order Osteoglossiformes; family Mormyridae; genus Cryptomyrus; species Cryptomyrus ogoouensis. The sequence continues at coordinate 31,209,701 of JAOYFF010000116.1, forward strand.
TAGCGTCCCTCAAAAAGAATTCTCCATATCTGCAGCAGGAGAGGACACATTGTGCAGACAGGTAACTTTGAGAAAACCACACTGAAGAAACAATTCTGAAAAAAACACTGTGCACACAGCCCAAGCACATAACTCCAGGAGAACAACACTGTGCAAACAACACCAGGAAATCACCACTGTGCAAACAACACCAGGGGCCCATATCACAAAGCTGGATTTTTGGGTTAGCAAAATGACTTCTCATATTTAAGGTAGTCTGGGTAAATGTAAGTGAATGAAGATAAAGTCCATTTCAACTGGGATGCCTTAAATCCAACATGATATCTACCCGACTGATCTCACTTAGTGAAAAAAGCTCCGGGAGTAAAACACTGTGGATACATCTCCAGGAAAACAACACCTTGCAAACAAGTCCAGGCACACAACACCAGAAGAACTACTACAATGCAAAGAACTCAAGGGAAACAACACTGTGCAAACAAGCCCAGGAACACAACACTGCACAAACAACACAGCACCAAGAAAAATATTCTGGAGAAACGACTCTGGGAAAACACAGGAAAAACAAAAATCCTTCAAAAGCTCGAGCAAACTTGTAGGAACACAATAAAACCACACAATCAAAAACAACATGCAAAACATAAAAATAACAGCAAAACACAACAAAAGAAGACGACAGAAGGTCTAGGAAATGGCCATGTACATATAGACCCTCTAACCTCATTCCTATGGCACTTCACAGTCGGACTCTTCTCCTGTACGAGCATCCACAAGGCGAAGACAGTCATCACGGCTCCATGACCCATGTCCCCAAACATGACGGCAAACAGGAAGGGAAAGGTGATGACGGTGTATGGAGCTGGGAAACGGACAGAGCAGTACGCATGGTCAGTTGGGCAGATGCCGTGGAACTGCCTGCCCTCAGCCCCTCTCATCCCGCCCCATCTCACCTGGATTGACCTCCCTGTAGCTCCCCACTCCGTAAGCATCCACAATGTTCTGGAAGCCGGAGGTAAATTTGTTGGTGTGGAGGAGGGTGGGAGGTGTTTCACTGCATGGGATCCGATTTACAAAGGAGGGAACCACAGCTCCACTTTTTCTCTGGGGGGGTGAATTATTAAAGGTCCGGAACAACCCAGAGAAACGTGTGTGGAGAAATAGCCATGAAACCAGAAAAACACCCAAAAACATCATGAGTTTGCCTCAGCGAAAGGGCTCCCACTCACCGAGCCCTCCTCCAGTGCACCTCGCAAAGCGGACAAGGCCGACACGGGGCACCACACCTCTGCGATCAAGCATTTGTTGGTGACATCAAAGCTGCACATGTTCAAAGTGTGGTAGATGGCCTTCATCTTTTGCACCTGGATGGCCCACGTGTAGACAGACTCAGAGGCCTTGTTCAGGACTTGCCTCAGATACTCCTCAGTCCTACTGAGCACCTGGGGGAGAAGGGGGATCCATGCCATAGGGAGGTTAACTGGGCACGCCTGCTGGACCAAGTATGAATGTGTGGACATTAACAGCTATGTGATGAGTAACGCTATAGTAAGTTAAAAACAAATATGAGGTACTGCCTCAAATAGCATCACACAGACAGGGTTGTATTGAGGTGCCCGGTACAGGTATCCATTCCCATCTAAACAGTGATTTCCTGGCTCATAACAGTGCAGAATCTGGTCCAAAATGACTGGCATGCCCAAGTAGGTGATACACAGCATCAAAAATCAGGTAGAGCTTCCTAAGAAGAGTGACAATGCGCTAACAACACTGGAACAACTCTGCCATGCTAAGCTATGCTAACAGCAGCCAAGATTATACATACAGTGTGCAGGTCCTGGATGCGGGTGGCCAGACTCTCCATCACATCACATCGCTCTTCGTCGCTCTCGGGGTGAGGGTACAGGTGGCAGTGGTAGCTAAGAGAAACATCTCACTGTGTGAGACCTACATGAGTTCATTAAATGGGTTGGAGGTCCACAGAAGACTCAGAAAGATAAGACAACTTACCTCTGACATATCTTCTGGACCTTCTGCCCAATCTGGTCACCCCAAAATGAGATGAGGAAGACAACAGTCTCCGTACTTTCCCCCTGAAAATGCACAGAGTTACGGATGCAGCTTGGGCAGAGTAATAACACATGGACATCAGTACACATGGCACTACTGGAGAACTGCATTGGGTATCCATCCAAGGTCACAAATGCGCTTTCAGGTTAAACTCAGAGTAATACTCAGCAGCTCCTGGAATGACTAAGCTCCACTGATCTCACCAAGTTCATATAGATACTGTGTAATACGGAGCAGCTCCTGAGATGAGTGAGTTCTGCTGATCTCACCGTGACAGGATCCTTGAGGCTGTCCTCCATCTCTGAGCAGCTGAGGATCATGTACCCCTTACACACCCGCCACAAGAGGCGCTCAAACGCCTCTACCTTCACACGTGGGATGAGCCCAGAGATGAACCTGCAGCAGGAAGATGGTCAGCATGCCATGAGGAGGGGAGTGAGCATATCTTAACCCTAAACCCCAAGCATCTGTATCTGTGTATCTGTGTTAGTGTCTCTAGGTGTTTCTGTGTTTCTTTGCATCTATGTCTCTCTGTCTGTGTGTGTCTGTGTCCGTCTGTCTGTCTGCCTGTATCTGTGTCCGGCTGTCTGTCTGCCTGTATCTCTGTGTCCCTCTGTCTGTCTGCCTGTATCTCTGTCTGTCTGTGTCTCTGCGTGACTACGAGCTGCCTACCCCAGCTTTGCTCCCAGACGCTGCATGCTGGTGTAGCCTGTCACAGAGTCCTTCTCCAGCGAGGGGAACTCTTCATACTGAGGACCCAAAGGCTCACGCTGAAGAGGGAGAGACATACAGACTCACAAGGAGAGTCACAGTCATGGTCACGGAGTCACGGGGAGAGTCACAATCCCAGGGTGACGTTGAGAGAGTTATGGTCACAAAGTCAGACTCAGAGGAGCATTTAAGACTAACAGGAAGCCACCAAGCTGACACCCAGTGGGGGCTGGCCAGAGGGAGTCATGCTCACCTCAGCATTGCGCTTCACAAATGTGTGGGTGACCTTCAGCATGTGTGTGTACTCTGTCAGTTCCAGAAGGTTCTTCTGCAGCTTCTCCTTGTTTGTGGCCACCTCCCTCAGTTCCACCTCAAGCCGCTGGAGCTGCTCCTGAACCGAGTGTGGTTCATACAATTAGGACCACGCTGCACACTGTCAAAGTCTCCAAACAGCTGCTTGGTAACGAGACTGAGAGACAGAGGCCTGCACACAGCCGAATAGGTGGATGGACAAACAAGGAGGGACAAACAGACGGAGATGGAAAAACAGATGGGCAGGCAGGCACAAACACAGGCTGAGGGACACAGACAGACAGAGAGACAGGCAAACAGATAGGTTGATGGACAGACATAGCTCACCCTTATCTCCAGGACATGTCTGGGTTGTGGAGCGAAAGGCCTGACCTCTGCCTCTGGTACTGGGATGTTAGCCTTCCTGATCTCTCTCAGCAGGTACCCTGTCATGGACACGCCGCGTTATACTACCAGCTACCAGCAGCCTACATGACCAGAGCAACAGCACCACGGTGCTTTGTGGAGCAACAGACTCCAGTACAGGGACAAAGGGAGCCTGGAGCCAATCCCACAAGGCTGGAGTACACCCTGGATGGGATGATGGTCTATTGGAGGGCACACCCTCACACACACACACACACACACACACACACACACAGGTTTATAATTATATCTCTGTGGGGACTCTACATCCATTTCTATGGGGAAAACTCTAATCCCAACATGACGACCTTAACCCCTACCCAGCCCGAACCTTAACCATAAGTAACCAAACAAAACACGAGACTTTTGGCATTTTTAGTTATTGATTGCATTGACAGATCTTTGTAGGGACCTGAAAAATGGTCCCCGTGACGTCAAAAAAACAGGACTTTATTAGATTGTGGGGGACATTTGGACCACACAAAGTAGTATAAACCTAATTGCACACACACACACATTCACAGACACCTGCATATACACTCACATACTACAGCAATTCAGAGATATCTGTTCACCTGGGTATCTGGTATATGCATCTTTGCACTGCAGGAGGAAACTGGTGTACTAGGAGAAAACATGACACAAACACGCAAACGCCACATGGGCAAAGCTAGGGGGCAGGATTTACACCCATATCCCTAAACATGAGAGGAGGTTTGCATCTAAAGATGAACTCACACCTGAGCCCTTCAAAATGCCTCTTGCGCATCCTGCAGTGTAAAGGGAGTACTGAGGGGCAGTATTAAAGGGCTACTGAGAGACACTGAGGGGCAGTGTAAAGGGGTACTGAGGAGCAGTGTAAAGAGGGTACTGAGGAGCAATGTTAGGGGGTATTAAGGGGCACTGAGGGGCAGTGGAAAGGGGCACTGAGGGGCAGTGGAAAGGGGGTACTGAGGAGCAGTGAGGGGCATTGAAAAGAGGACACTAAGGGACACTGACGTGCACTGATGTAAGGGTGTGTGTTTGACAGTATTAGATGGTGAATAATTAAAATGTCTCCACAATCTGCCTTTACTGAGAGACTGGTAGCATCATACTACACATGCACATTCTATCAGTTGCATTCCTATGGCTCATACACACATTTAAAGTTATTTTTTCAGTCGAATTCGTTTCAACACACCAGCAAAGAGGTAACAGCAAACAGTAGGTAATGTCTTTGACTTTTTAGTCTCCTTCCTTTGCACCCTTGTCCCAACATGCAATACATTCCCTATTTGGCAATGCAGCACCACAGGCGACATGGAGGAGCGGATCCCTGAAAGGAATTAATTCTACACTGGCAATATGGAACTTTGGATTCGTTGTTTAGATTTCCAAAAACCAACATGGCACCAACAACAGTTATTTGTAAATATAAGGTTTGCTGACAGATGACAACATGACGGGCACTGAGGGGCAGTATTAAGGGGCACTGAGGGGCAGTATTAAGGGGCACTGAGGGGCAGTAAGGGGGCACTGAGGGGCAGTATTAAGGGGCACTGAGGGGCAGTATTAAGGGGCACTGAGGGGCAGTATTAAGGGGGCACTGAGGGGCAGTATTAAGGGGGTAGGATGTCTGTGTATGAACGGGACTCCTAGAAGGTTATTAGTGAAAGACACAGATACATTGCTCCCTTACACACACACAATCAGGGTACAGGGCAGGGTACAGAGTGGGGTACAGGGTGTTATACAGGGTTGGGTACATGGTGGGATACAGGGCAGGGTACAAGGCAAGGTAAAGTGTGGTGTACAAGGTGCGGCACAGGGCAGGGTGCAGGGCACTGTATAGGGCAAGTGTGAGTTGGGGTACAGAGTGAGATTAGGGTGGGGTAGAAGGTGGTGTACAGGGTGGGGTACAAGTCTGAGCTCTTTCTGAATCATGAGATGCCTCACCAAGGATCCTCTCCATCTCCTCGCAGCGCTTGATCTCCCCGACAAATTTGCGCTGGAAGGAGCTGACAGTGGGGTTGAGCTGGAGCAGAAGAGAGAAGAGAGCATGAGAGGCGGCTGGGGGCCTGACTGTGGGAGGGTGCCATGGGACTTGACCTAACACCCCCTCTTTCCTCTTTGAAACACAAAAACTGAAGAAGTTTGACCTTAAACTGCAGCCACTTCGCCTGCCACTGTGTCCCTGCATTATGGAATGCACTCACATCTCGGAACTCAACTAGGGCCAGCTCCCCCAGCTCGCTGATGCAGTCATACGCGGAACCCGACTGCAGGAACAGCTGCGCCAGGCACATCTCCTCACTCCGGAAAGGGGACCCCATAGTCTGCAGGTCTCACGGGGCGGGAAGCTGCCAGGGACACAGACAGACAGAGACAAACAGACAGACAGGAGGACAGACACACAGAGACAAAGAGATAGTCAGGCAGACAGAGTCAGACAGGTAGCGAGACACACAGACATGTAGGCAGGCAGAAGGACAGACAGACATAGAGACAGAGAAACAGACAGGGAGACAGACAGACAGCCAGGCACACAGAGAAACAAACAGGCCCAGAGACAGACAGAGAGACATACATGTAGACAGACAGACATGCAGGCAAGCAGCAGGACAGACGGAGACAAAGATACCGGGTCAGGGCGCTAGCATGTACACGGCCAGCTGATCATACCTATAAATAACTAAATAAATCGAATTAATCTTTCCTTGTATTATCTGCGTTTCACCACATGCAAGGAAATGCTATTTCTACCGGCCAAAATGAACGGTGATTCCGTACTGGAGTCACAATATTGAAACGGAAAAATAGAAGCGCCCATTTTATATATATATAATCTATAAATATACCGTGTCTCACAGAGCAAACTGCGACGTCAGACAACCCACATAAGCAGATGTCCGACGGTAAAATAGGTTACAAATGGCTCTCCTGCACAGTGGATGCCATCTTTCAAGAATACAGTACATATAGCAGCCATTGATCATTTCTACATCTCGGCGGTCGAAAAATTCACCTAATGGACGAATGCGGTGTTGGCCGATCGGCAGCACGGCTTGCATGTAGCTCCGTCTCCTTCCCTGACGGCGTTTCATTAGGCGCAGCGGTGCGCTGGGAAATGGACCGTTTACAACAGTGGAAAGACACAGGTTCGGGGCATCACAGACTCGCAGCAACTGCGGACGACCCCCGTCCGTCCCCACCGCAGCTGTAGCCGATCTTCTGCTGGCGGCCGCGCAGCTATGATGCTCTCCAGGACCGCGGCCCAGATGCTGCTTAGCAACGCCGCTCCCGCATCCCAAGCACCCTGTGCGCTCTTTATTCACTTCGTTGATGTTTGTCATTAATTGGCTCCGGTATATGTGTTGAAAGCTGATTTTTGCGCGTCGCACATTTTAATAAACAGGCAAAGCTAACTGCCAAACATGCTAAATGCGTAATATATTTATCGTATTTCACGAAAAGCCTTTTCATTTATTTTAAATAAGAGTTGCAGGAAAACCTGCGTTTTCTCTATAACGTGAAGCATAAAACTATATAAGTGAAGCTATTTCAGTGTCACTGAGCAATGAAATCGTTATTGCACCTCAAAAGATTAGGCTATAATATTTAAGTCCTTCTCAGTATGGAGTGCTTTTGGTGTCTTCAGTGTGGTAATTCAAATTACCTCACACTGATATTGCAAAACACGTTTTTTGTTTTGTTTTGTCTTATTCTGACTAGGTAAACAGTCATGAATATATCAGTGTAATTGATATATGTAATTTAAAAATGCATTTTATACATCCTATACCATTTTGTCTGATGGGATGTAGACGATTTTCACATCATCCAAGTACCCCTTGGTTATCTTCAATATGTACATAAAAGTGATTCAACAACAGAAATGTAGAATAAACTACTGTATACATTTTATTTAACTTATAAACAAGACATTTGACATCAGTAGTAGTTTCACACTTCCAGGGTTCAGGATTGAATCCCCAAAAGATTAATGAATACTTGTAGATCAATGGATGGATAGAGAAATTAGCCTAGGCTATTTTATGGGTCAAAAGCTCTTCTAAATGTGGCACATTAACACAGTTGCAATGTTAAGACACTCTTCCTTTACTTGAATCATCCAATTTCACAATGACGTCAAATTGCTGCAAATAAAATGCATCCCAGTCCTTCCTGGTCTTTCTATTGCTACAAGTATTTTTTTAAATTTAATTAAAAATGCAAAGTTAAAATCTACAAATGTGATCCCATGATAAAGTGGTATGAACCTGGCTAGATAAAACTTCAGTATGTAAGGAGACACAGAGAACCAACACATACGGAACAACAAAACTACATGTGATGTAAACGAAGCAGGTTCATGATGGCACCACTAGACTGCACAGAGCAGGGTCTACAACCACTAAACATTAGTTAACTGTGTTTTTGAGGTGAAAATATCTTCGGTGTCATCAAAGCATTGAGTAACAGGATGCTTATGATGTAATGAATTTTAATCTCAGAGGAAATGATCTTTTAAATAACCCCAGCAACATGCTCACTGATTATTACATTATTGTTGTGCATTTAATAACTAAATTAACTATTACAAACCATGTGTTACCCACTCATAAATGATTAGCCTGAATCCTGAACCCAAACCTCATAGTCAGTCTTGTGCATTCCGTTATTCTTTGTAGAACTGTTTAGTAGATGTGATTGGAGCTGCTTTGACCCAGCTGAGGCGATGGGTCTCCATCACTATAGCTCAGCCATTGTCTAAATTCTCACTGTCACCTTAACTAACAGGCTGCATTGATGAGCATGTATGCTCCAGTGCACCAAAGAAACAGGCTTTATAACTTCTACACTGGACTGTTGCAGTGTGCTATCGGTTGGGTGTGCTTATGCATCATTAAATCAACTCCATTTGGTGCAGAA
>JAOYFF010000116.1:31231935-31242126 GCA_025773925.1 Cryptomyrus ogoouensis
AACCAACCAGGACTAGCGAGCTGCCCATCTTCATTCATAGCTAGAGAACTGGGGAAATGGAACGTGAGGTGAAACAAGTGCGTGACAGCGGTCACCTCATATGTCGAGAACTCGAGAAGCTCGCTGATGTCGTCCTCCTGCTCTGAAAGAGGCCTGTTGATCACCATGGCAGTTTTGGACACATCTGGGTGGTAGTGTTTCTGGAGAGTCTGAATCAGAGAAGATGGGTGCACAGTGAGGACGGGATTAAAGGGCCGTCAGCCTCCACTGGCAACACGCACATACCTGCAGCTCCCATAGGCTGCTGTCGAGGGCATGACAGAGGGCAGGGTCCTCCTCCTCCATCAGGTAAGGGTCATCAAAGGGCTCTAAGCAAAAAGAATCCCAGAGGTGTTCTACCAAACACATGAACTGCAGACTTTGAATAAACTCTATTCATCCATCCATTGTCCGAAGCTTATCCATGTCTCAGGGGCAGCAAATATGGCCAGACCTCCCTCTCCCCAGCCACCTCCTCCAGCTCCTCTGGGAGGACAGCCAGGCAGTCCCAGGTCAGCTGAGAGATATAATCTCTCCAGTGTGTCCTTGGTCTGCCCCGGGGTCCCCTTCCAGTTGGGCATGCATGAAGCACCTCCCCAGGGAGGCGTCCAGGAGGCATTCTAGACAGATGCCCAAACCATCCCTGCTGGCTCCGTTCAAGGCGAAGGAGCAGCTGCTCTACTTTGAGCTCCTCCGGAATGTCAGAGCTCCTCGCTCCATCTCCAAAGCTCAGCCATTTGTATCTGTGATCTCAATCTTTCAGTCACTACCCACAGCTTGTGACCACTAGTGAGGGTAGGAACATGAATCATCTGGTAAATCAAAACCCTCCCCTTTTGCCTCAGCTCTCTCTACACCACGACGGAACAGTACACTGTCTAGTGATGGGCAAGTCCTCTAAGTACATCTGTCATGAAAGGCCTATCTGTGGGATTCAGGAGGTCCTGGAAGTACTCCTTCCACCGCCCAACTATATCCCCAGTTGAAGTCAACAGCATTACATCCCTGTTGTAAAAAGCATGGGTAGAGACCTGCTTCCCCCTCCTGAGTCACCTGACGGTTTGTCAGAATCTCTTTAAGACTGACCAATAGTTATTTTCCATGTGTTCACCGAATTCCTCCCACACTCAAGTTTCTTCTTCCGCACCTGCCAAAGCCATACTCTGCAGGCCAGCCGCTACCTGTCAGTTGCCCTCTGACCCCACAAGCTAACCAAGCTCGGAAGGCCTCCTTCTTCAGCCAGACGGCTCCCTTTACTGCTTGTGTCCACCGCCAAACTTGGGGGTTGCCGCTGCAACAACCACCAACAACCTTACAGCCACAGCTCCGCACAGTCACCTCAGCAATGGAGGAATAGAACCTGGTCTGTCCACTAGCAATGTCTCCAGCCTCCCGCGGAACGTAAAAGTAGTTCTGCCCGAGGTAGGAGTTAAACATCTCCTGGAAAGGGGGATCTACCAGGCACTCCCAGAACACCATCACTACACATCTAGGTCCTCCGGGTCTGATCCAACTCACTATCAGGCAGTAATCAGACGACAGCTCAGCTCCTCTCTTCACCGAAATGTCCTTCGGTTGTGGATCCGATGATACAAAAATCGACCATCGCGCTGCAGCCTAGGCAGTCCTTCAGGCAGGTGTAGCTATGAACACGTTTATGCTCAAATATGGTGTTTGTTATGGACAGACTGTAACTAGCACAGTGAGCGTTAAAGTCCCGGGGGGGGGGGGGGGGCCACCATCCAGCACCCCACCCAAGGTCTCTAAGAAGGCTGGGTATTCTGACAACAATGAGAACCCATCGGCAAGAGCAAAGTCAAAGGGACGCGACCCTCTCACTCATCGAAGTAAATTCCAGTGTACAAGTGCCGAACCAGAGGGCTACGAGTAAACCCACGCCTGCCTGACACCTACCAACCAGCAATTCCAGAGTGGAATAAAATCCAGCCCTCTTGTTCCTGAATCCATGATGGGCGCTGAAGTGAACCCAACTATATACATACAGTATCTCTCTACCTCCCACAGCAGCTCCTGCTCCGTTCCATTTCCCTGGTAGCTGGCGATCATTCCGCCAAGAGTTTGGCTTTAGACTGCTGCTTTATCATCATCACACCAGACCTGGTGGCGTGCAGAGCTCAAAGGAGAGACTTTAAATAACCTAACATGGCTCAGTTCCTTTTTTTCCTACATTTCATAAGCGTCGTGAATACAGTTTAATAAATAAAATTAAGAACAATAAAATAAATAAATAATCTGATCAAGGGGAAGATTTACCATTAGGAGCATCCGGTCGGTGAATCAAGAACCGACAGGCAGGGTGACGCCGAATCAGGTTGTAGATGAAGGGCAGGATCATGAGCAGGGCAGCAGGGGGCGCTGTTAGTGCCAGTCGTGACAACCGCTTGGCAAACGCTGCAACCAGGTAGACGGGTAGATGGCTGTGGAGAAACAAACGATGAGAGGGCCATGGCTTCGTTGATCTTGTTGTGGCATGATGGTGAAGTCGGGCTAAACGATATCACATCGCAACATACTCAAGGTTATATGGCACACGCGCAATAATCACCAGGGCTTTAGATGACGGGTGAAACATTTGGCCAGACGCCGGCTTTTCGGTACTATACCGACATTTATTTGTGTCGACAATTTGATAAGCAGATTAGTAGTACACCTAAAATATTAACGAGATGCGTATTGTGACGCCCAAAAGTTCGTAATCTATATAAATTCCGCACATCCTTATGTTTATTAAATTGGGTTAGCGGAGCACGCCACATGCTGCTGTTCTGGTAAATCATGAAAGTGATAAGTACTGAAGCAGTGGTGAAGAGAGGGACAGGTCAGCAACCACATCCTTTTTGCAGTTTGAAGTGCCAAACAAAGATATGCCAAACTTATAGAGATGACTAAGATTTTAGGAGCACTGCTAATCTGCTTACCAAGTCGCGGCCATAAGTAAACATCCAAATAATAGCAAAAAGCTGGCATCTGGACAAATGTTTCGCCCGTCACCTGGACCCCTAGCAATCATTGCGGATGCACCATATAATCACGAGGTGATATTGCACAGCCCTGTGGTGAAGTACAGATCAGTATTCAGGAACGTAACGCTCCCTCTATATTGTGGAGTCGTGCTTCTGTTACAAACTGCAAAGGAAACTTGTGTTAGAGCGGGACAGACAGGACTGACCTGGAGGAGAGGAAGAGATCAGCCAGGTGGAAGAAGCGCGCTCTGTATTTCACGTGAAATACCGATGAGTCTAGGAGGTTGTACAGCTTCTTATAAAAATCCGGATAGTCTCTAGCAGGACACAGAAGACAAGAAAATAACCGGACATGCATGGGGACTCGCGCAAAGCTGGCTGAAGGGTTACAGCAGTATGAATGCAAAATCCCAGACTCACAGGTTGTGCTGGTGGATAAGCACAAAAAGTCCATTCAGTGCCAGAAGACTGATGGCACCCCCTGGAGGACAAAGAGATAAATAAATAATAGCCCAGCATAGATCAGACAAGAGTCAGCCAGCTGGACATTTTAACAGCGAATTCAGTTTATTCAAGGGTCACCACTATGCAATCATTCATTCAAGAGTCTGTAAAAATCCACACACCCAAATTAATCAAACAGCACAAATAAACTGCATTTCAAATTCATAAGTGCCTGGGAATGGGAGGTAGGGGGCTCCTCCAACTGACCAATGTCATAAGCTGCAGTGAGGAAGTCTATCATTAGGGTTGGCTGGCTCAGGTGGGGGAGGATGGACTCATGGAGGACCACCAGGATCTTCTTATACATGTTACTGGGCAGCTGGCGGGAGGCAGAGTGAACATTCAAAATTATGAACAGGAGATTCTTTGGAAAGTACCAGTGCTTTAGAAATTCATACCTTGTGCTTGAGAAATCCCAGCCACATCCTCTCAAAGGCACGCTTGTGGTCCTAATGAAGTGGGGACAAAATAAAAAAATACTGATACTCATGATCAGAAGGTGACCAAATAATGACCTTTACATATGTATCCATTTTATAGTGTTTATCATTTAGTTATCATTCATTCAGGCCTGTTTTCCAGCTATCACGATAAACTCCCCCATCACTGACCGGAAAGATAAACCTCCATCTACAGAGCTGAAGAATTACCTTGAGTTTTGCTGGTTTCCAGTCTCCTCGATCACCTACAGACAGACAAAGAGACACAGTCCATACCCAGTGGACACAGGACTGACCGACATGTACTCCATGTGCACCAATCAAAAGGCCAGACCTTCAATGTGCACCAGAGGCCCAGACTGACATGTGCTTCAATATGTAATAATCAGAGGATCTCACTGACCGTCCATCTGTTTCAGGAAGTTGGTGAGCTCAGACTCCTGGCTCGGCATGTTGATGTTGGAGAGCAAAGCGAACACGTTGTTTTGGTAGATGGGAAGAAGAGCCTGAGAGATAGATGGATAAAATGGTTGCCTGGGGCAAGTACCATACAAATACCATACAGGTACCATACAGCACAATGTGAAAGTGACACCTGACCGCATACTAAACAGGGGGCATTACTAAGCCAAAGCCATCCTGCAGCAGGACATCATGTGCATTCCTTTAACATAACAGGAACTGTAGGAACAAGCTTCTGAGACAACAGGATCATCCAGAATGGCCCAGCTGAATAACGAGCAGGTCCATAAACCCAGCCTAAAGAGAGAAGGGCATTACCCCCTTGGCCCGGGCCGTAACCCGGCCCACGCTGTCGCTGACCAGGCCCATTACATAATACCGCACGTCGTCCATCTCCAGGAACTCCTGGAACCTGGAGATCAGCAGAGCCATGTCCTCTTTCTCTGAAAGGAGCCCGCACACCACAGCCTGCACACAGAGAAAAACAACACCCGTCAATCATACAGAAAAGGCATCCACACACACTGCAAAAGACTGTGGTGCCATCTCGAACCCGGGCAAATGATCCACAGACCTGATGACACTGAAGCAGCAAAGCTGCAAGTTATCGGTTAAAATGAGGGAAAAAAACACATACGTATTACAATTAAAAATAAAGACCTCGCTAATCTGATTTGTACTTACCTTCAGCGTCTCCCTGGGGAAGTTGTAGTGACAGTCCCAGTCCACAGAGCTGAGGGGGCGCTGTCCTTCCACAGAAACAAACTTCATCAGGGTGCACAGAGCACCCTCCTACAGGCGATCACACTCAGTGTGAGGCGTTGTTCATTTACTCACTCACATGTCACTCCGTGAATGAAGCGAGAACAACATGCAGGTTCAGGAAGTCAGACTACAGCTCACATAACCGTGAAGCTGCCACTCATGCAACTACATCCAAAGCGAATCACACTCACATTTCAAAGTCAAGTCAAAGTCATTTCAGAATTATCATCTGTTTAATTTAAATCAATTAGCAAGTTCAAAGACATAACAGCAAACTTGTATCTAGGACAGTGTTTTCCAAACCCGTCCTTGGGGATCCACAGACAGTCCACATTTTTGTATAGTCCTAGCTCCCAAAACACCCATATACCAGGTACTGGAAGTGCTTGATTGGCTGGGAGCTGGGAGAGAGCAAAAACGTGGACTGTCCGGGGGGCCCAAAAATTGTTTTGGGAAACACCGATCTAGGAAATGAACTTATAACCCTCTACTGTTAGGTCCAGGTCTTACAACCACATGCAACCTACTTTGCATACGAGTTTGCTATGTACTCCAGTACAAAAAAAGAAAAACAACCTGAGGAGTGATTCTGGTGCTGGTCTCTATGTTCACTAAGTCCCAGAAGGCAAACCTTACCTTGACCTGGTGGTTCTTGTTAGCCATGAGCTCCAGCAGAAGCTTGACACAGTCGTTGTACCGATGCCGCATGAAGATGCCATACTTCTCATCAGCGCTATGTTTTCCTGCCACTGGGATGAGACGCACAGGAGTCAGTGAGCTCTGACGGAAGGAGGCAGTCATCTACAAATACTGACATCATTCCGTTTGTAAAACCAAAATTGCTAAGCAGATCTTATTCTATTTAGGTCTTGCGCTACCTGGCATGAAAACAACGGGTTTTGGAACGGCTTTCACTTCATGAAACTGCAAATATATTGTTTCCCAACACAACAGAACACAAATTGCAGGTGACAGACACGTTTTAGATGGAGGTTCTCTTCACACACCGGTCAGCAGGCTGTCCTCCTCTGGCAGCGGACCCACAAACAGGTCACCCCGACCCATGAGCGCGCAAAATATCCGGCTGCAGGCTCCAATCGCGCAGATAACATCTCTGTCTTTCTCTGCCTGGAGAAGAGACAGGCATCCCCTTAATGACGCCCGTAGTGCAACTGCTCATTTGCTAGTCTGAAAGGAAGCTGTTTCAGTCGCTATCATCCCTCCATTAAAAAAACATTGTATTTCCGTTTGAGTGTAAATACAAAACGTTCCTCTGTAACAAGCAGCAAAGCAACTACCATGGTTGAGAATTCCATTAAACTGCAATAAAGATGATATATTCCGGTCGACATAAGAAGGGCGATGTGCAACTACTCACCTGTAAATGCTCAAAAATGTCGAAGATGTCATTGGCACATTTACGACTCTGAATAATAAGATCAGCTTTAGTATTAATGTCGGTTTTAGTTGTATTTTTGGAATTCTTTGATTTGTCTGAAGTCACGTTGCTACTCTTAGGCGGCGCCATATTTTATCGACACAC
The DNA here is from genome assembly GCA_025773925.1 of Cryptomyrus ogoouensis. Classification (NCBI taxonomy): domain Eukaryota; kingdom Metazoa; phylum Chordata; class Actinopteri; order Osteoglossiformes; family Mormyridae; genus Cryptomyrus; species Cryptomyrus ogoouensis. Next base: position 31,238,673 of record JAOYFF010000116.1, read on the forward strand.
TGCACTCGCCAGCCAACGACATCAACGTCATAAAAGAGGTGTTTTTCCGACGGGAAGTGACGTTTTTCGCGACGTTTTCATCCGAGTTCGAACGCGCCATATTACACGGGCTAGAACGGCAGTCACAGCACCACCTGATGCCGGGAGGCCGCATGCCATGCTGGCGGATTTCATTTGGCTAGGGTCCGGAATGCCTGATGCCGTCATACTGAGAGCTTAAAGACGACTAGTAGCAGTATTAAAGTTATCACAGAAACATAATACACTCCTAATTTTTTTCACCAACGGGAAAAGGAGGTAAGATTCCACAGGGAACATTTAAACAGAAAAAAAAGATTTCAGAGGTGCAGCTGCGGAAAAAAACTGAGACCACTCTATATTCTTAAACAAATCTGCATTTTTAAATCCTGGTTTAATCCTGGTTCTGCTGGCAGAGGCTACACTGAGCAGCAGGTTACTTCCAGGCTCAAAATTTCTAAGACAGCAGCACACAAATATAAGGTGAAGCAGGAGACACTGGGAACGACCAGAAAAAGTGACATTCTAATGGCAGAGATGGCCATTAACTTATCTGACAGTTTTTCATAAATCAGAGGATGACATCAAGTGACCTTCAAAAGGAATGGGAAGCATTAAGTGCAGGTGTGAAGTGCACTGCAAGGTCAGTTCGTATCAGGCTCCATGAAGCAGGACTGAAGTCCCATAAAGCGAGGAAGAAGCCCTTCATTAATGAGAAACAAGGAAGAACCAGGATGCAGTTTGCAAAAAAATATGTATTATTCACAAATTTACACCCGTAAATTGAGAAATGAATGAAAAAAAAAATAAAAAAAAATCACAGGATTTGTGTGGTGGTAATCCTTTTAATAATAACAATAACCCTTATAAAAAGGAACGGATGTTCCGTGTTTATTAACAGCGCACTGCCAGATGCAACATGCAGCCACACGAACAGAGGAAGTCCACGATTTACAGAACACTGACACTCAGGACTCTGACCCTGGTGGGTGGGACAGGCGTCACAAGAGTGACAGTTCTGTGTCCTGGTTGCTGCCGGTCCAATAAAACCAGCAACAGTGTTTCCCCAAAGTCTCTGCTGCCCCGACGTTCCCTGCTCCCTTCGCATCATGCACCGCCGCAGGACCACAGCAGCTGCAGCAGGTGCTGGGCACCACTGGGGTACCGCCAGAATCCGGACAGGAGGGCGGCGTGCTTCTCAAAAGCCCCCCCCCGGGGCAGCACCGGGTCGCTCGGCTGCTCCATCCACGGCCGCTGGAGACTGATCAGCTCCAGTCCCTTACTGCCCATGTCCTCCTGTGGTGACGGAAGTCATTTGACTCAGGGGACGTCCTTCAGCCAGTGACCCAGCTGTCTGCTGGGGTTGCAGATGCTCAGCAATCAGGTGAGGGACGCAGTGTCGGTGCACAGCTGGAAGTGCTGTCCATAGCGGGAATGACGTGGCAAGAAAATGGAATGATGTGATTCTATAGATGTAAGCTAAAGGTATGTGAGCCACAAACTGTTCTGTTTAGAGTTATTTTTTACTTGCACACACACTAGGGAGGGCTGAACAATATTCTGCTGCAAAGAGGTAATCCCATCGATGCACAAAAATGAAACCCACCTTTGTTCGTACCTTGACATGACAGAAGAACTAATTACCCAGAAAGCTAAGCACAGTCACAAAAGCCTAAGATAGAACATTATGCAAAGGTTAGAAAAAAAATTCTCAAGGTAGTAACTCTCCAAAGCCAAATAAAGATTGCAAGAAATAGTTCATCAGTGCTCACTGCTGGCACACCTGCTGATGTGGAAGTGTGCTCTCCTGTAGCAGTAAAGGGGAGATGGCATGCAGAGCCGAGATACTGTAGTTTTTCTTTACCAAGTACAAAAACAATATTCTCTTCATACAAGAACCAAAGTCTCCATCTAAAATTTCTACAAGAACTTGTAGAAATCCAGGATAGTCCAAGATGACTAAGCTGCTGGCTTCCAGGTCACCTGACGCTCTGTGCGAGCCGGTTGAGCTCCTGCGACAGCGCAGTGACCGTGTCAAGTATGCGCTGGCGCTCGGCCTCCCGCAGCCGGCCGCCGCAGCGCTGGGTGAACTTGTCAGGATGCCAGAGGGCCTGCTGGCGGCGCAGCAGCCGGCGGAAGGCGGCGGGGTCACCACGCTCGGCGCCGTGCAGCATCACCGCAACCATGTCCGACGCGGAGCCGTGGGGCAGAGGCCAGGGGATGTCAGCATAACCCAGCTCCTCCTGGGCGTCGCTCCCCATTGCCACCGCACAGCGCTCCTCATACCGCCGCCTCTTCCCCCGCAGCACCTCCTCAGTCTTGCGCGCCGCCCGCTCCACATACTCCGCATGCTCGCGCTCCAGCCGTGCCTGCAGCTCCCTCCCCGCCTCCGCGTCTGTGTTCTCCGGCCGCCTCCTCCGCCTCACTCTCTGCTCCTCCGATTCCATTCGCCGCTGTGCTTCGGCTCTCCGCTTGCCATGATATTCCCGCCAGATCCGGTCTGCCCACTGTCCAAAATCCTCAGGGCCCACACCGTCCCCGAGAGTCTCATCTGCATCAAACACATTTTTCACATAAAGACTTTCTGCTCCACATTTGTATGAAACAGTATTTTAATAATAACACTGTATCATGAAAATTTTACCATCATAATGCCCGTAAGCCTCAAAAAACTCATCTTGACATTCGCCCAGTAACTTATCCCTCCATTGAGATTCTTTATCCAATTTAGCTTGACTGCTCCCCTCTTGTGGTAGATCATGCAACTGCAACAAAACATTACAGAATTTCTACACATTTGAAAGCCTACAGTTCTGTTTGCAGTCTGCTTGCAATTGTGCAGTCCTACCACAATAACCATTAAAAGGCATTTCACTACCCAGAAGCTGAGCTGGACAAGGCAAGCATGAGGCGAGAAGCCCGTCTGTCAGTACATTTCCACAGCTCTCAGGTCTACACACACACCTGATGCTCCCTTGCTCTCCCAAACACACACACCTGCTCTGCTCTCATCTGCTCCAGCAGATCCTGGGGTGTGACTCCAGCATAGTTTGGCATATCCATAGCAACAGGGCAATACTTTTGCAGTGGAATCACAAGGTCGTTGTAGGCTATAGGAGAGGAGGTTTGATACAATAATTTAGTTTGCACACCAGACAACATTTCAGATAAATGAGTTAACTTGTTGTTCGAATCTTGCCTCCACTCGGTGTGACGCTGCATTGTCTGATACAGAAGTTACCTTAAATAGTCCACAATAATGCAGTGAGACTAATGGGCCTTTGCAAACTGCCCTTCGTGTGCCCCGAGTGTAGCCATGCCCCGAGTGTAGCCATGCCCTCTGCATCCTGGGCTGGACTCCAGGGGGGTGTTCCTCAAAGCAGGATTTCTTGCTTAGCTGGATAACTTCTTGGATTTAAGGTAGTCTGGGTTAAAT
>JAOYFF010000116.1:31242226-31256421 GCA_025773925.1 Cryptomyrus ogoouensis
AAATATAAAGTCAGTATTCAATAAATGCTAAGTTGAGAAATTTTGTGTATTGTTTGTTATTATTAGTGTGATATTTCATCATGCAAATAGAGGGGAAAACATCCAATTTTCGGCCAAAAAATATCGGCAGCATATATCGGCCATCAGCTGACCGACTCCTAAATATCGGCATCGGCTATTGAAAAACCCATATCGGTCGACCTCTACTTTAAATCAAACAAGTTACCCGGCTAAGCAAAAAAAATCCAGTTTCATGACCCTGGGCCCGGAGTACCCATGACCAAGATAAATTGTAGGAAGATGATGTGCATTGGTTAGGTTGCACATTGTACCAATTCCACAAACCCCATCCGTTCATGCAATTATCAGTAATTATGGGTGTGATCTCCTCCATGATTCTCCAGTTACATACTACTCCTATGCTGGTTTTCAGTTTTGTGTTATGGTCCAAAGACATGTGCTTTGTGCGGATTGTTGTATCTCAGCTGCCTTTGCTATGTCCAGAGCAGGCTCTCCGCAAATGTGCATTGGAGAAGCTATTGTAGCAAAAAAAGTTTTTGCCTGAACTGCGTGTCATTACCCGTCTGGCCATGTTTGAGAGCCCTGCTGGCTGCGATGTGCAGGGCCGTGTTCCCGCGCCGGTCCCTCTGCAGCGCGTCTGCCCCTCTCTCCAGTAGCAGCCTGAGCACCGCGTCATTCCTCAGCCCACAGGCAAGGTGAAGGGGGCTCCTGCGCTTCCTGCCATGTTGAAAATTCAGCTCTGTGTCCGGATGTTTCCGAAGGTAGGACTTCAGCTTCAGCAGGTTTCCTTCTTCCACGTATCGCAGGACACGTTTCTGCTTTGAGGACACCATAGCCGGATGCAAGGACTCTAAAACACCAAAGAGCTGTATTTTTAAAGCATTCTAGACATGGAAAGCAAAAATACTGTCCAGATTATTTGTCATTCTGACTGATTTAATGTGGGATGGAGAATAGCTTATTTAGTGTTGCCACCTATCCAGGATGTTCTGGGACCACCCCAGTTTTTGACAGTCTGTCCTGGAAAAAAACTAATTTAATTCTGGGACAGAATGTCCTGGAATCTGAGACTTTGGTGCATTAATAACTTATGTGCATTAATAACACTCATACTCAGGAAGAACTACTGTCGATTAACAGAAAGAGACTATACTGTGTCTGTTTAGCCAATGGAATACGCTCAAAGATTGTATATTGTGTCTTTAACCACTCAAATAATATTGTGACAAGGCACGCTCTACACACGAGCCGATTTGTCGGTGATGATTACAGCCTCGCTCATTGCCCACATGTTCAAAGATCGTTAGTAAAAACAAACAAAAAAAAAACCTTAGTTACATTGAGAATGGCTAGCGAAACAGATGAAGTGGACAAAATAAAAATCCATCCAAAAAAGAAACGTCTTACATCATGCAACAAAGAACGGGAACAGATCGAGTGAACTTAATTCTGAATGGTTGTCGATTTTAACCAGAGGATCAGTATTCAGCAAAGTGTTTGATTTGTACTTTTAGGTTTACTGTAAAATATGAAGGAAGAGAGGCACTTGACAGCCGACAAACACAAACGTTGGATGAGTGAAAAATAAAAAGCTAATGAACAGAGTAAGAGGCTTCGTAAGATTGGGACGTACGGAAATACGGCCAGCTTATGTTTAAAACAAAAGCAAATGGAAGCACCAAACCAACTATTCTGTAACAGAACAAGCTATTACATTATAGAGTGAATAATCAATTATCAGTCCCTAACATGCATGCAACAGATTTATCTTATAAATAGTCTGCATGGTTTGCAAACTACCCCGACGCTTTCGATGTAGCTAATTTTATGTTTATTATGGAATAGTATAGATTTGCTGTGAGATCTGTAAGTCTGATATCGTGTCACGCCAGATTCCTGATGTAGGATTATAATTTTCCTATCAAACAGATCTAAATAAATCACTGGAACGATGTCCCGATAGGCAGTACTTCTGGTCAATTACTAGTTGTCCAAGAATTTAACAGGACTGTGATGACAACCCTACCGTCGTCTTAAACATTCCTAATTCGAAATGTGCATCAGTCGGTTACTTCCACTTACCCCATATGTTTGTGAACCGTATGGTTTAAACAAAATAATAGTTTTCAAATCTAAATTAATACTGCATATACGCTTTTTTCTACAAAGGAAAACGTTTTTCTTCCAAAACTCTTGACTGATTATGTTAGTTTCTAGCGTCAGCACTAACATGGTGCAGCCAGAAAATGCATCCGGAGGGAAATTGCTTGTTGTGCTTTTTCGGTTCTCCCCTGAATACCATTGCTTTTACTATTTCTAAGAGTCTTTCAAAACTAAATAATATTGTCATGTATGTTTATTATATTTAGCGTGTATTTCATGTATTTCTTTCGTTCATTCTTTGCGTATTTATCTATTTATTTATCTGTCTTTTTGTTTATTATTTTTATGTAGCCTACTTACTAGTGATGGGAGACTTGAAGCTGATGCTTCGTAGCATGTATTGATTAAGGGCAGCTGCACTTGAAGCCTTGCAGTCGCAGAGAATCACGTGATCGGCGGGAGTTCGGCAAACTAAGACAGACAAACGACCATCAAGACGACATTCATAACAACACAATCAGACGACACATCCGTGGCCTGTACTACGAAGCGTTGTTACTGGCTTATCTGGGTAACTTGTCGGATTTAAGGTACCACAGTATAAATGGACTTCACTTACATTTTGCCCAGACTACCTTAAATCCGACAAGTTACCCCGATAAGCCAATTATCCCGCTTCGTAGTACAGGCCGCAGGACAACATGCATAACGGGCCAGACCAATATGTGCTCCAACGTGCACCAACCAGAGGGCCAAACCTCTAGAATTGCGTAGAATTTTTTAAACGGAACTCGTGGAATCATCATATAATATTTGTTGCGGAAGTACATTGTGGTAAAGGGTTGTGACTGTATGTGTTGTGTTGTTATATTCATTAATGCACAACAGAAAGTGAAGTGAAGACCCTGCTTATACGTGCATTGTCGTTGTGGCCATCCACTTACCCATAGGAAAATTAACGAGTTAACTTTAAGCTCCGACAGCAGGCTTTCCTGGCAGAGATGTTGGCAAGCCAGTGCATCGCGCATGTGTCCTAATGTAGACTTTTAAAAATCACAAGGATATGAGAATCTCAGGCAACTTTATTTAATTTTTTCAACGTTTTTAAGTGGAAGATGGTTGCATTTTTCTCAGTACTAACAAAACAAAACCTCATTCAACTGATTTCAACTAGTTGTTTTGTTTTGAATTATGTGCGTATTTTAAAGAAATGATTGATATGTTCAAAATATATATTTGTGTTAAAAAAAATACTATTTATGCATACAAACCGAACTTTTCTTTTTATATGAGTAACAGGATTGAAAGCAACAGGACTGAGTTTTAGCATTAAATTAAATTCATGAACCATAGCCACATGTCATCAAAGATAATTGTATGATAACACTGAGCACATTTGAGTAAACAAACACAAACGCATTTTTAAACAAATAAATAAAATCTTGAAAAAAATGCATTGAGCTCAACTGCCTCAGACATACTTACAATATCATGAAAAATACAGGAAAGAACGTGAGAGAAATTCATTTGGTTTCCCTCTGGTCTTCAGGCAACTGAGATGATGAAAGTTCCAGTTGAACATGCCGCTTGTATGACGTGCCAAATATTTTAGGGGCTGAAATGTATTAGGACAGGGGTGGCCAATGTTATCTGCAAAGGGCCAGTGTGTATGCGGGTTTTCGCTGCAACTCCCTAATTAGATTACTAATTAGAGGACTGATTGGTTGAAGAGTCCTCACACCTGGGTTTGAACAGCTGACCTACAGGTTATCCCAAAAACCTGCATACACACTGGCCCTTTGCGGATAAGATTGGCCACCCCTGTATTAGGATAAGCAGACTGAGAGAAAGCCTAGGAACACAACTAAAATGTGTATTTTGACTGACATATTATTGATTTACTATTAGGAAAATGTATTTAAAGCATAAATGGGAAATACTTTCACATAACAATGCGAAAAGATTTTGAAAGTTTTTAATCATTATATTTCAAATTTTTCAGTGTTATAAGTAGTGGTACATTATGTTTCTTAAATTTGCAACGAGGACATTATGGAGGACACTTTGCTTGATAATAACATGTATTATCAAGCTACGTCTCCTGCATATTCAATACATATAATGTCTTGGGGACAGAAATGGCACTGATTCGTGTGAATGGCCCTTCTGCGTCTCATGTATACGACCTTAAATTGCAGTTGTTATCTGAAGTCGGTAGGTGTCAGTGCCTGGCAGTTCTTTTCGCGCCATTCGATCTCTAAATCCGTACCATGTATTCCAATGTTTCTCAACCCAGTTATCAGGAATCCCCACACGCTCAATGTTTTTTTCTGCCTACCAGACAGTCAACAAACCAAAATGTGTAAACTCTTGGTTTGAGAAGTACGGAAGCGTATTGCATTCATCTGAAAAAACTGCACTTTTTTTCGAATTAATTAATCGTTTTGTTTTTACGAGTAATATTTTTTAGTTTTTCCGAATTAATAAGATAATCATCCTGTTTTTAAGAGTAATATTTTTTTCTGAATTAATGAAATAACCTTTCTGTAATGACTGCAGACTATATTTACCGCGATCATGAACCAGCAAAAATGTTATCTAATTAATTCAGAAAACAGGAAAATCAGAATGATTATCTCGTTAATTCAGAAAAACAAAAAATGCTACTCGTTAAACCTGGATTATTACCCCATTAATTCGGAAAAAAAACATTGCCGTTTTTTTTTTCTCATGAAAAATACGCTTCCGTTGAGAAGCACAATATAGTGCACAATTTAGTTTAACGTACTCACTAAATACTAAGCCGAATTCGCAAAATCCGTAATATGTGCGCACTTCATAAATTTATTGTGCTTTCAAATTGCTATTTCGAGGACTCTAATTAAGTTGTGCGCATGTTTTGGTTATTTATGGTTTAGTACATTGTGCGCGCGACAATAAAATTGTCCGTGCCCTCTTCAGGGCTTTACAACACCAAGTAAATGCCGACAAAATATCACTGAAATCCCTAAATAGTTTTGCTTATGTGTATGATGTTTTTTTAATATAGCTAATTAATATTCTAATTCCTCTTTAATTTGTTTGGTGTTTGACTCGGGCTATTTGTGAATGTCTTTTGTACACTAGCTTCGATCTTACCTTTGCCCAGAATCTTAGTCCTAGCCCCAGTCCCACTTCCTGAGCCCCCCCTGTCAATCTCAAAGGTTTTGACTGCCTGCTCTGTGCTGGGTGGCTTTTCATGGGCCACCTGTCAGGAAGCCTGGGGCCTCGAAACAGTGGATCATGTGGCCCAGGACTGTGGGAGCACATGCAGATGGGATGAGGGCTGCAGCCCCCATTCCTGAAAACACCTCATGTGCTGTTTTGTACCTCAGAAAAGCTATTATTGTTGAATTTCTTGGCTATATCGCAAATTTAAAGTAAAAAAAAAAAGTAAAATGTCTTTATTGTCAATTCTGCCATATGTACAGGACACACGGGGGATTGAAATGATGTTACTCTCAGACCCAACAGTGAGTGAAATAACGACAAGCAAGACAGATACAAGTTTCAAAAATAAATGTAAACACTTTGTGCAAAAGACAATAGGACAATACAATCATGCAATACATCATACAGTAACGTTGCTTTGAATACAAGCATTAGCCAAGTATAAACTTCACAGTAATGCCAATGAAAATGGATAAAGAAAAGGACAGGATTTCCCCAGCAATTTAGGCAGACCCCCACCCCAGTGCGGCCTTGCTCTGCCTCTCCTGTTTGGATTGTCCTGGCCTTGGGCTGATTCCTCATCCTGTCTTCAACACCAAGACAGTCCCAACATTCACTTCCTTCTTGGTTATTTTTATTGGTGTCTTTTGTTCAAGCCAGTGGGCTTGACTGTCATACCATCCAAATACAGGTATACAATGGCAATGAATAACATTCCCACAGGACGGGGGTGTCCGGGGGTGTCGCAGGGGCATGGACACCCTGACAGATTCAGGGGGCCTAGCACTTGTCAGGGGCCCTTAAGTACATAAAATTATATGTAAAATATGTGGGGGGGGGTGCAGAGTGACATCCTGTCAGGTACTCCCCTGCCCAGAGTGACAATAGTGAGTGATGGGGGGGCTTCACAGAACTTAAAGAGTTAAAAAAAAAAAAAAAAAAAAAAAAACCAAAGCACAGGACAGTGCAAAACAGTGCAGCTGGATACAAGGGATCATATGTGTATGTGAGTCAATCAGCAGCAGCAGCAGAGCAGGGTGCTATGAGTAGATACATAGTATGACGTTAAAGTCTTTTCCCAGTGCAGGCCCACAGAGGTATTCTCTCCAAGATCTGTACTTATCCAGAGTGAGCAAAAGGGCTAAGAAAATCACCCTGGACCCCTCACACCCAGCACACTCCCTCTTTAATCTGCTGCCATCTGGTCGACGCTACAGAGCACTTAGCACCAAAACGACCAGACACAGGAACAGTTTCTTCGCCCAGGCAGTCCATGTGATGAACACACAACGCTAAAATAAATTACTTAACACACACACTTATTTATTTTTCATATTTGCACATATCAACATACCTATACAAACACATCATACCTGGTCATACTGGAATGTCTTTTTGCTATTTTGCACGCTATTTTGTATATCTGTATATAACTCTTTTTATTACCTGTGTCTTGTCTTGTCACTGTCATTCTGTTGCACTGTAGAGTTCTGTCACTATAACAAATTCCTCGTATGTGTTAACATAACTAGCAATAAAGCTTATTCTGATTCTGATATGCTCATGTTGGGCACTCCAACTCATTTAAGTTACATGTTTCTGGAGAGTGGAAGGAAACCAGAGACTCAAAATGCCACAGACACACAGAGTAAACATGCAAACTCCACACACACAAAGCGGCGGTGTGCAGCGATAGCGCTGCCCCACTGTTCCGCACTGACAGGCTTGCGTGATGTGCGATGATTATATCAACACGGGATTTCTTGTCCTTATGATTATATATGGCAGGAATCGTGAATCTGCTGCGTTCATACTATCAATTCTGTTATGTCCAGCTCGTCTGATCCTCGTGTGTGCCACGCCCACCTCGTTACCTTGTGTTAATTCCCTAACCCTAACCCTAACCCAATCGCCATCACCTGTTTCCTGTTCCTCTTGGCTTGTCCTGTGTATTTAGTCCGCGTCTGACTAGTCTTCCCAGATCTGTCATTGTATTGTCATGTTTGATGTCCGATGTCTGCCCGGATACCTTAATAAACCCCGTTTGTGCGTATTACCGGCTCTACTCGCCTGCTTCCCCGCTCGCCTGCCTGCACCCATGTGACAGAATGACAGAACTCGGGAATACTGACTGACCTGCCTATGCCAGCGGGGCCCCCTGCTGGCCACGTGTCGGCAGCACCCCCTGCTGGCCACGTGTCGGTGGTGCCAGCGGCTCCGCCTGAGGTCTCGGCGCCGCCTCCGCCTGCAGCTGCTACACCAGAGGTCCCGCCTCTGACTCCTCATCGGTCCCCCTGCTCTGGCGCGTCGGCAGACGGCGCCTTCCCCGGCTGTGGGGGCCCCGTCGCCTGCTCCGGCTTCCCCCTCCTCCTTACCTTTGCTGGTGCCCCCTCCGGCTCCCTCTTTGTCTCCTCCGTCTGTCCCTCGTCCCGTCTCCTTGTTCCCGTCGTGGTCCCCTCCTGCTCCCTCCTCCCAGTCGCCTGCGGCCCATCCGGCCGCTGCCCGTCTGGGCTCCCTCGGGCTCCCCTTTGTCCTCCGTCCATTCCTGTCTGGTCTCCCCTGTCTGCTCCTGGTCCCTTTGTCCCTCCTGTCTCTGCTCCTCGTCCCCCTGTCGTGCCTCCATTCACTCCTGGTCCTTTTGTTCCTCCATTCTCTGTGGCCTCTGTCTCTCCCTTCCTGGTCTGTTTGTCTGCGTTCCCTGTTCTGTGTTGGGTCCTGTCCTGGCTTTTGCCCTTGTGTTTGTTCTGCGTGTCTGTTCTGTTTCTGGTGCCCCGGTGATGTTTTGGTTCTTCCAGGTCCTGTTCCCTCGTCTCGTCCGTTGCCTCCCTTGGGGCGCGAACGGTGTGCACGCCTTTGGAGGGGGGTTCTGTTATGCCTAGCTCGTCCGATCCTCATGTGTGCCACGCCCACCTCGTTACCTCGTGTTAATTCCCAATTGTCATCACCTGTTTCCTGTTCCTCTTGGCTTGTCCGGTGTATTTAGTCCGCGTCTGAGTTAGTCTTCCCAGATCTGTCATTGTATTGTCATGTTTGATGTCCGATGTCTGCCCGGATCCCTTAATAAACCCCGTTTGTGCGTATTACTGGCTCTACTCACCTGCCTGCACACACGTGACAAATACGTTGTGCTAAAACATTTTTGGTCAGTCACAGGAAACAAAATTTAGCAAGCTTTGCAATTTTAATCGCGGTTCCTTTTCAAAATGATCTACTATATAAAATCAGTCTAAAGCTTTTGCATGAGCTCTGTGTGCATTCTCTGAGACAATCATACAAAAAATTTATCAATATTATATGGCTTATATGTACCATCTTATGTAAGGTGATGTGGCTAAGCGACAGGGCTAATCTTTGTTTTAGCAGTGATTTTTTTGCCATAGAGGAAATAGAAAGTAAATTAAGCAAAATAATTTAAGTCAAAGTGATAACAAAGACAGGCTAGGCTACTCTGAGATGCTAAATGGCACATATCTATGGCTAGCCTCACATTACTGGGTGAGTCCATCAAATTCAAAAATCTTCTTTAAGATGTAGTGGCATTGCAGTTGTGCTGTGGCAAAACTGATGTTTTTTGCCCTTTATTTTCACCTTCATGTCCTATATGCTATCTCCCTTCTGCCATATTGCTGAATAATTGAGAAAGAAAATTTTAATTGATGTTTTTTACAATAATTGAGTTTAATCTGGTAATTGTGACATCTCTAATTGAGACACATCTTCTATTGGAAGCAGTTACTATATTTTTTGCTATACCTATTAATTCTTGTAAACCTTTGTGAACTACTGAAGGAACAATTAATGAATAACACAAGTGAAATACTGATCATACTTATTCATCTTTGAATCATGACACATCTTTTATCTCAAGTAACTACTGTGTTTCTTAACGATATGTACTTAACTAGTAACTGAGTTCCAAGTATTTGCGCCCCTTCAACACCAAACTAGTTCTTTTATTAATTTTTCCATTGTAGAAGCAGCAACTTTATTTGCCAATTTATTTGCTGGGGGTAGCATTGGTGAGGGCCCTGGATTTGCACTGCTTTGATCGGTACCAGTTGGTGCTTTTTCAATGAGGTACCATTGCAGCAGGCAACTTCACTGCAGGTGCAGGATTGCCTGGCCTTTGTTAGGTATCCTAACAGCATTACATAGCAGTACATAGTTAAAGTTACATACAGTTATGAACATATATAGTGTGAATAACAACACTGATTGTGTGAGTTCGTGTTAGAAAAAAAAATTAAATGAATGAAAATAAAACGATGACTATGTGTCAGGGATCTGGGCGGCTCGGGCGCGAGAACATGGCATAGTGCAAACAGAAAAGGTGGACGACCCTCTTGCGGCTCAAAGAGACAGATGAGGATTTATTAAACAAAACAGAAAACACTACATACACAACAAAACCAAAAGGACCATGAGGGGTCAAAAACTAAAGGGGATAAACAAAGACTAAATAACAAAAATTAGGCAGGTAAGGAGAATACACATCTAACCTCACAAACATCTTAATACAATCAACGAACCACTAGCGAACAGAACAGAAGCAGGGACTTAAATACAGAAACCAAAACTGGGTAATAAGACTAACACAGGACAGGTGAGACTAATTAACAGAGACCAGGAAAACAAGGCACAGATGAAACTAATAAACTCAAAGGAGCAAAACAGGGAAAATAAGAACTAACCAAGGAAACAGGGAAACAGAAACCAACACTAGGGACTTACAAACAGGTAAAGACACAAGCAGGGGCACAAGGAACAAAACAAAACCAACTACAAAATCAGACACAAGAACCAGAGAAACTCAAATGAACACTAGGGAGCAAAATACAATAATAGAGGAGGGGGGATTTGAACACAGGACAGAAGGGTTCACAGACAACTGGATGCTCAAAGTGTTGAGCCATGAGGCCAACAGAGAACAGGGGAAAACACAAAGACTAACTTGAAGGACGGGATGACCAGCAACGCCTGCTGGTCAAACGGGGAAGGGATACAGAGTGGAACAACGGGGGCTGACCCTGAAATTTATGTAGGATTAGAATATTGGCCTAAACTGGTACAGTGGTGCTTGCGATTCTCGAATGCAATTATGTTTGCGACCAAAAATTTTGTGAAAAAAATTCATTGGCTCGTGTAATTTGGTTGACGAACACATTCCTTGACCAGATTCCGTTTTTAAAAATAGTGCAGCACCAGTGGGGCACATGTCCCAGCATGTCCCATGAGCAATTGTAAATAGAAGGCACCGAAGTAGCACAGAACCCAAATACGCAGATGAGAAACACAAGGTTGTCAGACGCCGAACTGCAAGATGCACACACGGTGGAAGATTTACACATGCTAAATACATGCGACGATCGGATCGGGTACACATAAGACACGGGCAAACTGAGGGGTTAATTCTAAAAGAATGCAGCTGACTGAAACAGGAGCTGACCAGCGTGCCGGCAGGGCAGGGGGGCCTTGCCCCAGACAGTTGAGAAATGGAAACAGATGATGCGTTGTTGCTGAGTTGCAGAGAGGGTAAGCTGTCCTTGCTTAAGAAAGGGAGGGGTGCAAAGCGCTTATGTGACAAAATGTTGGGTGGGGGAACATGTACTAACCGAAGCAAATGTCAAAACATGTTGTTGTCACGCGGATGAAAAAATACCAAGAGAGGGGGGGACTCCCCGAAGGGGCTATAAAAGGACAGAGCCAATAAGTATTGTTGAGCTTCTTACTGTACATGCTGAATGTATGTCAGAGAGTGGCTCCCGGATCGCGATCTGTTGCAGAGAATAAACTGGTGACTTACAACTACTCCACATCTCTGGTGTGAGTCTCTTCTCATCAACGGACCTGGAGGAGTGCGGCTCCAACAAAACACACACACAATAATAGAGAAATGCAACCATTAACATTAACAACAACAACAATACAAGGGATAACCCTCCTCTTCTCTCTCGTCTCCCTCACACCATCCACGATTCTTTTCAACGGTAAATTGCAAGTTAATTTGTTTTATGTATTTTTACTTTATATTTCGTATTAATCATTTTTATATGAATATTTTTTGGTTGTGGAACGCATCATCCGAGTTTCCATTATTTCCATTATTTAGACAAGCAGACCAGGAAGGGAGACACGGAGGGCACAAAGAACGGGGGAACAAAAGGACCAGGAGTGAACAGAGGAGACACAGAGTCACGAGGAGCAGAAACAGGAGGGACTGAAGGAAGGAGGCAGAACAAAGGCAGGAGGACAGTGGGGAGCCCGAGGGAACCCAGGCGGGTGAGGGAAGGCAGCCGGAGGGGACCACACAGGGGACGAGGAGACAGATGGAGGGACCGACAAAGGAGCAGGAGGGGACACTGGCGCAGGCAAGCAGGAGGGGGAAGCCGCGGCTGGCGATGGCGCAGCCGGAGCCAGGGAAGGCACCGTCTGACGCCAAGCCAAAGCAGGGGGACCCGGAGGCAACCGACGAGGCATTGCCAGAGGGACCGCAGGCAGGCGACGAGGCACCGGAGGGGGACCCGGAGGCGACAGCCGAGCCGGAACCGCAGGACCCACAGGCAGCCACCGAGCCACAGCCAGGGGGCGCACGGGCGAGCCAGGGGGCAGGGCGGGCGGGACCCAGTCCCTGCGTCTATGTCCTCTCCCCTTCCGGGACACAGTCGGGGACCCGGTCGGGCTCCACCACGCTGGGGCAATGGTGGAGGAGTCCTTCCACCACTCGAGTCCCTGGGGCCCAGTAGGGAGATCCCTGAGGGGTCCCATTCGAGCTCCTCCTCTCCCTCCACCAAGGGAGGAGGAGCGATGGTAATACAGTCTGGGACCTCCTCGGGGACAGAGATTTCTGGGGTAGGCGGAGTCGGGGCCTTGGGCGGAGCAGGAGCTGGAGACCTAGGAGCCTCGGGCGGGGCAGGAGGCGGTGGCGCAGCTGGGACCTTGGGCAGCAATGGAGGCCTAGGAGCCACGGGCGCTGGGGGCGGAGCCAGGACAGTGGGCACAGGGGCCGGAGCGTCAACTGGCGAGACAGGCGGGACGGGCAGTGTCGACAAGACAAGCGGGATGGGCGGAGCCGGCAGGACTGGAGGCGGGGCTGGTGCTGGAGCCGCCGGGACCTCGGGCATAGGAGTGGCAGCAGGCACCGCCGACTCGTGGCCAGCAGGGGGCGACGGGACGGGCAAGACAGGTGGCGCCGACGAGTCAGGCGGGACGGGCAAGACAGATGGCGCCGGCAAGTCAGACATAACAGAAACTGCGGGGGGGAAGACGGAGACTGCACCCCAGCCGCGGGCACCGTCCTCCTAGAGAGTTGAGGGACCCGCGGGATGGCACCCCCAACTGACCTGGCCCCTTTAAGAGCCAGGCGCGTCCCTAGAAAGGGGCGAGCTGCCGGCTTTGGGAAGGAAGCGGCAGCGATGCAGGCGTCAGGCACCTGTTTGCGCGAAGCGGCGGTAGCGACCTCAGGGCTGAACACTGCTGGATCCAGTATCGAGAGGGGCTCCTCCCGATCTCCAGCGGGGAGCGAGTATGTTCCCAGGAAGATCATCGGGACTTATTCCGGTCTTCTCTCTCTCGGCTTCTTCTTTCTCCGGCGGGCGGCTGTCGGCAGAGGTTGCTCCGTCTCTGGGAAAACGGATGGCAGATCTGCAACCCTTGCGCCTTGCAGCGCGGCTAGCTGGGCTCTCCCCTCTGTCCTACGCTGCACCAAGAGCCAGAGATTCTCGTGTACTTCATTCATGGAGTGCGCGCTTCCGGACGGGGACATCTCGCGCAAGATGTCTCCACTCCGGCTGGCCAGCGCCAACGCCTCGGGGTCCTCCTGGACATCGGGCCGGTTTAGCCAGTAGATCACCTCATGAAGCAAGCCGATGCGCTGGTTCTTGGCTCGCTGAGGGGAATCTTCTTGGAGATCCGTCATTCTGTAATAACCATTGTCCGGCGAGCAGGCAGGAAGCGGGGAAATACAAGGCAGGCAGACGAGAATCCAAAAGCAAAAGGGTTTTATTCTCACAAACAGGGCAGATGGCGACTAACATCAATGACGGATCTGGGGAAAACGGACTCAGACGCGGACTAAATACAGAAGACAAGCCGAAAATATCAGGAAACAGGTGATCATAATCGGGGTAGTACGCATAGGTAATGAGGGGGCGTTGCGCACACGAGGATTGGACGAGCAGGTCATGACAACACTGATGAGCCAAAAGATTATGATCAACTGCCTAATATCCTGTTGATCCTCCACATGTTGACACAACAGCTCAAACCTGCTGAGGCGTAAACTGTACAAGACCTCTGATAGTGTCCTGTGGTATCTGGCACCAAGATGTCAGCAGCAGATCCTTTAATTTCTGTAGGTTGTGAGGTGGAGCCACCATGGGTCAGACTTGTTTTTCCAATGCATCCCACAGTTACTTGATTGGACTGAGATCATGAACTGGTCTGTGGCTATACAGCTCCATACACAACACATGGCTCCTGTACTATCATAAAAATTATCTGCAGTTTGTGCCTCAGAAACCTTTCTCTTGGTTCATACCACACAGGATGGCATTTGTTCACATCTCATTTGATGAGTCTTTGGTCGCCAAACTCCCTGTTGCTGGTTCATTGTTCTTCCCTCATGTAGCCATCATGGCTGACTTGCCGTATCTGAGATGGTCTGACCCAGTCATCTGGCCATAACTATACGGCCTTTATTTAAGTCCCTCAGGTCTTACACCTATCCATTTCTTCTGCATTCAACATGGCAGCTATGAGTACCATCTGTTCAGTTAAAGGATTATTAGGATTATTAGGAACATCTGTTCAATTTCTCATTAATGCAATTATCTAATCAACCAATCACATGGCAGTTGCTTCAA
>JAOYFF010000116.1:31264338-31277842 GCA_025773925.1 Cryptomyrus ogoouensis
GTAGCTGGAAAACTGTGCCTGGGGTTCTGGGGGTGGACCCCACAAAATGCCCCCCCCCCACCCCTGCCCCCACTGCCCAGGACTGACCACCTTTTCAAGTGTGACTCCCCCAGTACTCACAGGAAGTACTTGAGGATGAATCGTGGGCTCCGTGCTGTGTGATGTATATGGTACAGTACCCTGGTCATGCTGTGTGACAATAAGTAATGACATCAGAGACGGAGGGAATGTGGAGTAAATGGGGCGGACGCAGGTACCCGAGGAAACTCCCCATGTTCTTAAAGGTAAAACACAGTAAAACAGGCAGCGTAGGGGTAAAGATGTCATTTTCCCAGCGTAGGGGTAAAGTTTAGTCATTTCTGTGGGAGGGAATCTGAAACATTCAGGATTCAAAAAACCAAGAAGTAACAACAGCTCGTGTGATGTGAAGTCATACAAATGACAGGCAGCTTCACATCTCATCATGGCTGCTCATCTTTGCACAGCTCGTGTGACAGTCCTGACGTGCCAGAAGAAGCAAACGGGATTCTGCCGAGGGGCCGCTTCAGAAACACAAAATGTCCCTGAGCTCCCGACCCACTCACACAGGCCTCCTCAGGGTTAGCATCACCTGATTGGCTGCTGCTTATGGGCAGGGGGCTCCAAGGGTCTTCGGGTATACAATGGCAGGATGGGACGTGTCCTCTGTGGTGTTCCAATCGGCACATCCATCTCATTGTGTTTTCTTTCAGCATTTTTTGCATCATAAACGTTTTAGAATCATTTCTGATATCTCCAAAATGCCAAGTTTTGGAATCGTTTTGGGGATCAGCAAAATGCCTCTCAAAATGCCAGAGCTACTATCCACTCATTCTGAAATCAAAAGGACTTGCTAAAGCAGGAAGCGACACAGCCCCATGGGACCAGGAGCAGAGCGATACAGGGTCTCTGCACGTTCCTGATGGCTCCTCAGGCTCAGCACACACAGGTCTAACTCTGCATGCGCACACAAACTCATATCCTCACCAAGGTGCAATCAAACTACACATTAACAAAAAGAGCTTTTTGTCATTTGGGTACATTTAAATGGATGGACAGACAACCTCCTGTAACGTCCCATCGAATCATCCTGTCCAAGGTGCCCTTCCTTCTTATCTGTTTATCCCAATGACATGGCAGAGGGCGACAGTCAACGTTTGTGTGTCCGTGTGCAGGCAGAGCCAGAGAAGCAATCAGGAAATAAGCTGACAGCTGAACAATGATAGGAAGACACTGTTGTTGACACAGTGATTAATGCTAAACATAGAGCCCTCCCACCCCCCAAAATCTTGAGCAGAGCTCATAAACCACCCCCCCCCATTTTCCTGCAGACTAGGTCTCCCTAGATGGGGGGTGTGTATTAACTAACGCACTGTTCTCCAGCCAGACCTATGCATTCATCATGTTCCTCGGGTCGGTTGAGAGAGAGAGAGAGGCAGACAGACAGGGCGCCAAAAAAAGAAAAAAAAACTTTTATTAAAATTCTTAGTCTTGACTAACAATCAAAGCACAAGAAAAGTATTATGCAGAGATAGAGAAATACAAAAGAAAATCTTTGAAAAAGAATAAAAACAGTTTATATAAATAAATCGTCAGAAGAGGGCCTCAGTTACCAGGGCAGATGCCTAAATGTGACATTTCTCTCTCCATGTGACCTCAGAGCTGTGCTGGACAAACAAAGTGCCAACAAAAGTCACATGACGAGTCCCTCCGACCTTCTCTGTCAGGAATGGGGGACATGGACAGTCAGGGGAACAACCAATCAGATTCCTCCAGCAGTGTATAAGAGTGACGGCCAGATGCCGCTACCTGTAGAGTAAGACGGTCCCTTGTGCTGCAGCATCACGAACGCCCAGGCTCTCCCACTCACTTCTGGGCTCAGATTTCACCTCCATCATATTACCACGTAATCTGACCACTAGCCGCACCACGGCACAGAGGGGGGGGGGCAGTCTTTTCACATGATGCCAGGGACAGTCACTCCATGCCCCCTCTGTCCAACACTGGCCCAGCCTGAGACTTCAGCAGAGCCCTCCCCCCAGTCTGCTCTTTCTGGAGCAGAAAAGCTGGGAGACAGATGCAGCTGATGCAGATGATTCCATTCAAATGTATTGATATAGCGCCTTAAGCAAGCGGCCCTGTCCCATGTGTGAGCTCCTTAGGGAACAGTGACAATGGCAAGGAGAGTGAGGTAACCGTGGGAGGAGCCAGACTGAAGGGGAATTCCATCCGTCTCTGGCCTTAAGTTCACTTAAGGTTCAAACTCAGTCTGTTTCCCATAATGCACCTGGAGATGCTGAACAATGCCGATCTGTAGAGTTAGATCTAAAAATGCACAAAACAGCACCTCTGACAGAGCAGAAGCCTTCACGCAGCGCTCAACCTGACCATGCGCACGCAGAGTAACATCAATGCAGTGCTCACAAGGCCAGACGAACATCTAAAAGTCAGCAAGCAGACCTGCCAAGCAGTAATGGCGGGCTCCTAGCTGGAGTCTTAATGCAGAACAATGAGTTTAATGTGTTATCAATAAAAATAATGGCAGGTTTCTCACCGAAATGGTCAACAAGTATCTGAAGTACAAAATCCTTGGCAAAACCACACAAGTAACCTGACAACAGTACGGTTATGTTTCAAACTGAGGCAACAGTAACCATTTTATGAGCCTCTGATCGCTTCGCGTACATCAGCTTGCAGCACCAAAGGACTTCAGAAGAAAAAGCATTCCGGCAGGCTATTTAATTACCTTACCAAGGGTGGCTGTGACTGAGGGCAGGCAGGTCGTGGCTAATGCAGAGAAGCTAGCTCTCTTACTACACGGCAAAGCACCCTGTGACACACGAGCTGCACATTAAAAAGCCTCACCTGCAGAGATTAAAAGGCACGGATCTGTTACCCAAAGCCACGCCGGCCGCCCAATCACGCTCCAGCATAAGGGGGGGAGGGGGGCTGCACCGCAGCTGGCCGGGCAACAGGCCAAGGTCTCGGGGAGGCAGGTGGCACAACGGCCACCAAGAACAAATCCAAATCTCTGGAAGGGAGCTACTGTTGGACCTTGGAACAGGAGACATGTCCCATCTGTACTCGGGTAGAACATGCCAGTTCATGAAACAAGTTGGGTAAACATGCAGCTCGGTTAATCTGAAGGGACAGGGAGGGGCTGCTTCGACAGAAACAAGGCAATCTCTGGTGCAGCTTTCAAGATGCAAATAAGATGCAACTGGACAAGGGTCCTGAAGACAATCGCAAAGGGCAGCCCAGTGGACGAGCTGGAGAGCGAGTCGGCACATCCGAGCACGTGACGTGTAACACCACCATTCAGGGAGCAAGAAGGGCGAGATCACAAAACCCAAAGCAGACTACACGGGAAATAAAGCCCAAATGCCCATTTATGGTGGGAAAGCGGCAGGTGCCTCCCATCCGTCATCGGGAGAGCACAGTGGGCGCCCAGGCATTGACATGGTTGCATACCTCCTCACTGTGACGGTGCAGCCACCTAAACAGGCTGATAGAACACAGTGAAAAGAACATGGCAGACAGATGGTGATAATTGTTTTTATTTGAGCACATACAAGGTTCCTGTGCACAGAAACAGCATCGAGTACATCATTGTGTTTTTATCCCCAGGTTAAAAAAGTTATTGCAATTGTTAAAAAAGTAGAAAAACGAGGTCTTTGCAATGGCGCTCTCTCTCCGAGCATGCGTCTGGCACGGCCATTCATCACACCCTCGGTGTAAAAGAGGAGGCAGCTCTATGACTAAACGGCGTGCGAGTGAATGAGCCGCAGACCAAGGATAAAGAGCCCTTTTATGTCGCCTCTCCGGTCAGGACATCCGTCTCCAGCGAGGAGCCGGCGATGACACCCCCGAGCCCACCTGCCCCGGCTACGCCGTGGGAACGAGCCACTCGGACGCTCTAAGCACTAGGCAGACCTGAAGGTTAGTGTGCGGCCTCGGAAGTTAGTGTGGAGTAACCGTGGAGGTCAGTGTTGGCATTAGCTGGAGCGAAAGCCAGGGTTACGCTTATGACACGGCAAGCGGGGGGGATGCATATGCAGACGTGGGCTTCGGGCATGTTCCATTCGGGCATGTTCCATTCGGGCATGTTCCATTCGGGCATGTTCCATTCGGGCATGTTCCATTCGGGCATGTTCCAGTGCAGGTTCCCTGGCTGCGAGGGAGCGGGGAGCCAGGATAACGTGCTCACAAGTGGACAACAGGTGTACAATCACATTGGAATGTTCCCCACAACCCCTTCAACATTGGAATCAATGCTAAAGAGGCGTCAAGCTCACTGCATCGTAGACCAACCAAGACTAACCTTGGATAGAATTCACCACCTCCATGGTACAGAAAGTCAATCAGGCTCTGCATCCCATGTGGTCATGTTTGGCTGTGCATGTGCCGATTGGCCACGGGGGAGCGTGGCCCGGGATTGGCCATGGGGGAGCGTGGCCCGGGATTGGCCATGGGGGAGCGTGGCCTGCCATCGGCTACCCATAAAGCTAGGTATTATCTGGCAGATAGGAAGCTTGTGTGTCGCACTGTATAATCTGACCGCTGAAGTCAATACAAAAAGACTGAAGATCATTGTGTGTTCTGGAGCTGTCAGAAATGCACCAGAAACAGACATGGCTAAACGGCTCCCCCTAGTGCTACAGCAAAGAAGCAGACAACATGTTGTCCAGAGCTCTTCCTGCAGTCATACTTGCTAAAGCAAAACCCTCGGTGATTCAGCCACATATCAAAGTTATCTGCCCCCTCCCCAGTTCCAGTGGCCAGAACCAACAGGCTTAGATCCCAACCGTGCCCCCATGTCGGCAGCTCTTCTAGGTTAAAGCATTGTATGTGGAGGGGGATCAGTTCTGCAGGAATGTAGTAGCGGTCCCAGATCTGCTGCCTCAGTGGTTCCCAGTTGCAATCCCACATGCCACCAGCAGGGCGGCAGTAGGTGCAACTACAGGTAGGTGTCCTGCTCGCTGCTGCTCAGGCTCAGGTCAGAGCCCCGCAGCTCCGTCTCCCTTAGGATGGGATGGGGCTCACCCTCTCCCTCAGGGAGAGCTGGGGGCTTGGAAGCGGTCTGAGGCACCCCCATGACGATCGTGGGCTGCTGCTGCAGGTGCTGCCGGCTTGGAGGCTCGGCCGCCATGATGGCCCGGGCACCGTGCAGCCGGGGGGGGGACCTGCAGTGCAGCTCGCCATGCGTCTCCTTCCAGCGGCGCAGCTGGACCTGATGCTCCTTCTCGACATCCCGCTCGGACACAGGAAGCTCCAGGACCTGGGACACAGATGGCAGGGGGACAGCAGGGGACAGGGACAATAGAGGGACAGGGTGGCAAAGATGGAATAACAAAGGAGAAAGAGTGGAGAGCAACAGTAAACAGAGCAGTTAGGGACATAAAAGTCAGAGTTCATCACCAAACCTACGACCCCGGGACGCGCGGGCAAGTTAACCCTAACTTGAGGTTAAGCAAGTTAACCCTAACTTGAGGTTAAGCAAGTTAACCCTAACTTGAGGTTAAGCAAGTTAACTCTCCTTAAGCCCCTGCCAGAAGCCCATGTTTCTATCCACAGAACAGCTCCACATATCTGATCTCCTTCTTGTGCCCTTTGGCTTTTTAGCTGCTGGATTTAGGCTTTTGTCAAACACACTTTTTCTCCACTACCTTCATCAAGTCCCTGGAGACCATGTATGATACAGTCAAAAACAAAAACGCAGTATTTATCTTTCACCACCAGAGAGCAGCACACACCACCACGACCCTACCTGCTGGACGAGGAAGGCCTCCTGCATGTAGCGTGGGTCTAGGGCACGAAGCAGCTCCATGGTTTCATACTGGCCCGGACATGCCTTCAGCTTCTCTGGCGTTCCCAGCATGCTCCGCAGCAAGACCAACGCCACCCGGAAAATGATCTTCACCCCTGAGGTCAAGAAGCCAAGATCAGTGTTTCCGTTCCACTTCCAGACAAATGGGAGAAATTCTGGTCAAATATTATCTGTGCTTATTATTGAGTTTAAAAACAATCGAATGACATGAAATATAAAGAATGGCATCATCAATGCATTTTGGAAAAAAAAGAAATCAAAGCATTTTGGTATATAATGTGTTTTTTTGAAAAGTAGGCTATTTCAGATAAAATAAGTTCTGTCAATAGACACATTCGTAAAACATGGACATATGGCAGCTACATTTGTGCCAGGCTAGCGTGTGATTAGCATGTGCCCGCCCACGGCACCCTCACCCTCGCAGAAGAACATGTCCCAGATACGGAGCACGGACGCCCAGGGCAGCGTACGCGAGAAGGCGCACATGAACCACTCAGTCATGTACAGGACGGGCTCCAGCTTGTGTTTCTTCAGGTGTCGGTGAGCTACAGGGGACAGGCGACGAAGCAGCCCGAACAGGATCTCTCCATCCAACTGGATCGCCTCCTGCAGGCCGGTGGAAGAGCAGCACACACATCTCAACACGCAAGGAACCTGCAGTGTTCCACGCTCCCAGTCTTGCTAGTGTCCGTGATAAATCCTGCCAGGACTCAAACTAAATCTTACGATTACTCAGTTAAACTAGATTACTTGATTTTTTTAAAAAGCATTGTTTAAAAATGTATCTTCCCGATAATTCGGTAATATGGTGGAAGGAAGATGAGAAAGCAAATGAGGGTCCAAATAAAATGCGAGGGAAAGCCAAGTACTTCACAACAGCATGATTGCAACGCAACATCTTAAAAGAAAATACTCACAGACACAACAAAGAGGTCAGACGTAGATAACGTACATAACAAATAAGGTACATAACAACCACATAACACACAGCATTCAAACGCAGAGACTTTGTGCTTCAGCCACAAGCTCCCAGTCTGTGGACGAGATCTTTTCCTTCGGAAGACTTAAGTGGAAGCTAGACAGACTGGGGGTAACACTGAAGCCACGGACCACTGCACTAACGATGGGGTCAAAGGTCAGCCTCACCAATCCAGCGCTGTAGTACCCAGGAAGGTACTTCTCACAGATCTGAACCAGGCCCCAGAATGCATCCTGTCAAATGAAAAGATGATCTGTACTAAACAGTGCGGCACGGGGAATAAAAATTCACCTGCAGCATACCAAAGTCCGAGTTATACCATAGGGTGAACATTTACCACACTATACTGAGTTATGTATACCTACAGTAGGGTGACGGTTTGCCGCAGCATACAGCGTTATACACACGTAGCGCAGGGTGACGGTTTGCCGCAGCATACAGCCTTATACACACGTAGAGCAGGGTGACGGTTTGCCGCAGCATACAGCCTTATACACACGTAGAGCAGGGTGACGGTTTGCCGCAGCATACCGAGCCCTACACACACAGGGCATTGCACTTACTTCGGCGGGCATGTGCATGAGCAGCACAGCAGCGACAGGAGCCTGCGCCTGGCAGTAGCCCTCGTCCGGCCGGTACAGGGTGTAGGCCTTGAGGACGCGGTTCAGGTCCTGCTGGCTACACAGAGAGCAGGATGAGAAG
This sequence comes from Cryptomyrus ogoouensis, assembly GCA_025773925.1. Taxonomy (NCBI): domain Eukaryota; kingdom Metazoa; phylum Chordata; class Actinopteri; order Osteoglossiformes; family Mormyridae; genus Cryptomyrus; species Cryptomyrus ogoouensis. The sequence continues at coordinate 31,271,865 of JAOYFF010000116.1, forward strand.
GCAAGCGGTGATGCAGATAGGGGGCACGGCACAGTGACAACGTCTCACCCGTGACCTCCACGTGCCATGAACATCTCATGGAAGGGAAACTGTCTGTGCAGGTCCCGCTCGATCACGTCCAGCCACGCCGGGTCCCCCGGCAACGCATCCAGCTCCTGCGGACAGCACACACAGCACCGAGGATGACATCATCTGCTAAATGCATAAGCCCCTTTTAGGGAATTCCAGTGAAGATCACAGTGGAATCCCAATGCACCATGGCGAGGCGTGCAAGGCTGGCAGGCATACCTGAAACTTGCCCGAGTTCTGCTCACGCTTCACTTTGGCCCCAGACAGGTAAAGCCAGGCACGTCCACGCAGTGAGGGTGGGATTCCCTTCTGACAGCGCACCTTCACCTGGCGGGGGGGGCACACTGCAGTGAGTACCCACCAGCACACTCACTCCCTGCTCACATGAGCAAACTCACACATTCAGAAGGAATGTCCTGCAATGACTGGGTAAGGGTCACACTGGTGGGGGGGGGAGGGAGGGACAGGCAGAGCGGCAGGGTCATATCGGGGGGGGGGGGGGGGGGCTGGGCAAAGGGAGAGCAGCCCTGAGACTCACCTTGCGGTGCCTCTTGGACATCCACTTGTCCCAGTGATTAAGCATGTCCAGCCACTTGGCCTCACGCTGACGCAGCACCTCTGGGGGGACGTCTTGGGTTCTGAGGAGACAACAGGCAGATCAGAGTCCGCTTGGGGCTGGGGGGGCAGGAGGCCCAGAGACCCAGCTGGTCCGCGTGTGCAAAAGCTCACCACAGCACATACAGTTCAGAGAGAAGCGCCAGTCACTGACTGCAACCCCTGGGGCCACCGTGTGGATGAATGGAAACCAGTATTACATCAACGTCTGGGCCAGAATTTACGGAGCATCATGCTCGAAAACCAGCCAGCAGAGCTGCCAAATTCAGAGGCACTAGCATGGAACATCGACAGTCTCTTACGGCTCCAGAAGCTGCAGTCTGGGAGACCAACAATTAGTCTAAGTCACACACACAGGCAAGTCAAAATGCACGCGGGTCACTAATCCAAGGTCGGCAATAAAGGTTTTCAGAGGGAGAGGGTCACATGGGCAGGGGGGTGATTACACACTCTCGGCAGATTACCACAGATCAGCAGATTACCAGGATGGGAAGAGGGAAAGGCGGCACCAGGAAACAGGCAGCAAACTCAGCACATACAGCCAGGCAGGGAGTAAGCCCCGCCCCACCAGACACGTGCTGAGCACCACAACAGCCTGACAGGCACACACAGCAAGCCAAGCCCATACAACAAAACATGCCAATATACCAAGCCACGCCCATCGTGTTTCCCAAACCACCTGGGTGCCTGACACTATAGCACGATTACAGAAAGAGGCAGGCAGTATATCCTCCTGTGGACTGTACTACGAAGCCGGGTTACTGGCTTATCGGGGTAACTTGTCGGATTTAAGGTAGTCTGGGCGAAATGTAAGTGAACGAATATTAAGTCCATTTAAACTGTGGTACCTTAAATCCGACAAGTTACCCCGATTAGCCAGTAACCCTGCTTTGTAGTACAGGCCACTGGTGTCTCAGAGGATAGTGGTTAAACACAGCAAAATACTCCCCAGTGAGCTTTTTTGCCTCTCCCACAATGCCATGCAGTCACGCAGACTTCGCAACAAAAGCAGAGCTGACTGTCAGGAAATGAGATAAAGTTTAATGCCAGTGAATTTGAGCGCTCCCAGAAGAATGCTGATCTGTATCACCAGCTGGCCGAACGGCTCCGGTACACAAACAGAGCGCCGCAAACTGCACAGCCAATTAGCAATTACGCACATGATTCCGACCAATCAGGAGTGCGCGGATGAAGAAGCAGAACCAATCCGATCACCCCTCTCAAACCGACTGACATGTGTCGGTCTCATGTGCAGAGATTTCGGCAAAACAACTTATCGTGATTAACCTCTCAGCTAGAGGAATTAAGGCGAAGGAGATGAGCAACAATAGGAACCAGTCGACATCAGCGCTGGAAATGCATGATGCGAATACATCCTTACAGGTAGATTTTGTCCCAGGTCACATACTCCGATAAACCACTGCATATGACGAGGGAGTCTAACCTGAACCCACGTGAAGGAACAAGTCCGTACAGCTGCGGGAATCAACTGCACGGACCCCGGTTATGGCGGTTATAACCATCACACGGCTGCATGTCAATGGTTAGATGAGGTTAATGGTTAAACAGAAGAGCCTCTTACAGCAGGAGCACTGCAAGCCTTAACCACTGCCGTGCCAAATCAATCCCATCGCACCATCCTAAAAGCGAGAGTCACTCACGGCTGTGCCCAGCCGGACAGGACCAGAACCTCTCTCGGCCCTGGGACCAGCGAAGTCCGGCTGCGTGATCCAGCTGATCGGAGCAGGGCGTTCGTGGCCGCAGTGCAGATTGCACCATGTTTCACTCACGTTGCCTTGTTTCTAGGGGTAATAAGGTGTCTGTAAGCTGTGTTCGCTAAACCCAGGGTCGCCAACTTCGGCCACTTTTGATGTAGCAAATGTTAGGTTTATAATGGAACGAGAAGTCCGAAAGCGTGAGTGTCACGCCAGATTCTTGAGAGTTGGCAGCCCTGTAAACTGGTCCCCAGCTGTTCAGAAGGACCCGCAAGAACATACGCGGAGGACCAGCGACAAGAGCCAGATCGGCGCCCCCTGATACTTACACATAGTTTGAGGTCTGCTGCGGCCCGCCTACGAAACCGTATTTATCTGGGCTGAAGTCGCCGGCCTGCGGGGCGCCCTGGGAGTCTGGCTGGGGTCCGTTTCCTGGTGCTCGATCCATGGTGGGGCGGGTGCTACAGGGATCAGGAGGGTGGCGGAGGCTTGGCGAGTCCCCGGCAGCGGCGCGTAGCTCGCTGCCCCGGCATCAGGCAGACCGAGGCGCGGTCCCGTCAGACGCGCCGAAAAGCCCCGAGCCGGGCCGAGTCACAGCTCACACGCGCCCACCGGGACGGCCAGCAGCGAGCGCACACTGGTCCTTGTGCCGAGACCCAGCCGAGCTTTCATTCCCGTTAAACGCTGGGGCGATGCTGCCCTGAGGTTGGGGACACCCCAGGCGGCTTCGTCTCGGCTCCGGCCGCACTTCAAACACTCTTCCCAGGCGTCGGTAGGACCGCGTCCGATCTTCGGATTTCGGACTTAAGCTTCTTTTCGGCCCGACGTTACTACATGCCAGCCCTAAAACGCCGACCAGAAGCTACGATTAACATCAATGTAACGTTAAAGCTAATGCTATGCCAGTCTCCGGCGGCGCTCGGGAGGCGTGTCCGAACATGCGCAGTAGACGTGCCGGCTGTGGGAGCATCGTGGGGTGCGGCTCGAACCCACATACTTTATCGTCCCCGAGAGTTATTATAATTATCACAGCATTATTAAATGCTCGTATATTTGTTAAACAGAGCACGAAATTCGTGGACATTTATTATTCATTATGATACACTTTACCTCGACGATTAAAAAATTTATTTCCAACATATTACTGGACTCCGTAGTTTTGTGGATTGGGAAATTAATCAATGAAAAGCAGATTATCGGTGAGGAGTTTTCTCAGTTTCGGACCAGAATGGTAAGTCGAACAAGCAAGCAAGCAAACATGAAAATTTAAAATCCATGTTCTTTTAATATTTAAGATCTAGAGAAAGAACACAACTCCAGGTTTCTTTGCAAGTATAGAATCCAAAACCATCCCATGATCTGGCTAAAGTCAGGACAGTAACTTTGATTCTAAGCAGAAACACGTGCTGTCTGTTCAAATGGAACCTATATATATAAATCATTCTGTCTGATTCATGTTATATAAAGCTATACAGCAGCGTTGGTTAAGTTGATGTCACATGTATTCTGCCCCTTTAACTTTCCACTGTTCATTACAGCATGAATAGCAAACACCACACCACAAAAATAATAATGTATTAAAACAGTGGAAACAAGTAAATTGTAATTGGGTGCACAGCTGAATTTCAGCTAAAATGATATTTCAAAATGTGAACAACAAAGTGAATGTCATTCCTTCAGTGCACTGAGTGCATCTGCGTAGCCAGTCCATTTGTAACAGGGAAGATTATCAGACTTTGATGATAAGGTCATGTACGGCGTTGGTTTTCAGCCTTAACACTGGATAATTTACAGGAAATGATATAATACTGAGGCGTTTCAGGTGGACAGAGAGGGAGGTGCTTTTTAAATGTCTTCAAAAAGACGATGAGGATCTCACTGACTCTAACACTCATTCAGTCGCAGGCCGGGCCTCTCGTACCTGTAGAGCTCCCAGCCATTATTACAGACATTCGGCCGCAAAGGATGATGGGAAGGGAGGCCAGTGCACCTGCTTGCACACTGCTATTGCACTAGGCACTACACAGCTCCCCAAATGGCAATCGCCATGGCAACCAGGGGCACTTTAATGCCCAGGGGGCTCTGCTAAAATCTGCTGGCTCTCTTGTCGGCATGAAGCTGGACACTCTGGCCACAGTGGCAGAGGATCCTACATCCATCCATGGCACACACTCACCACGACTTTGGTTCACAACAGTGCCAACAGCCAGGTGCTCTGCAGCTTTTTCTGGCTTCAGATGTTGGTGCCTGCCCCCCCCCCCCCAATCACCGCAGCCCCTGTAGCTCTGCCCCTAGTCACTGCATTGGTCCTTGGGGGCCCCAAAACTGCACACCAGCTGCTCCACCATCTTGGTCGCTGTTGTAGTGGTACTCTGGTGCGGCACTGAGTATACACCTCCAGCCACTTCGCTAGAAGAGGGTCTTCTGTTTAACCATTAACCTCATCTAACCATTAACATGCAGCATCTGGCACCAGCATGCCTACCCACCCTCCCCATGGGAGCTCCAGCGTGGAGGAGCTGAACTTAAAAGACACAAGCCAGATTCACTTAGGGGAAGCAGTGACAGTACCATTAATGAAGTGTGCTCTATAGAAGGATTGTGTGTAGGCTGTAATCAAAGACAATGGTTTGTATCTCGGTTATCTCCTGAGCTTGTCTGAGTTTTCTTCTGGAACGGATCCTGTCCAACCCCTGTGAGGGTTTGCTAGAAGTACGTGTTACTAATGTTCTTAATGTTGTTATTCATGTTGGTGCAATGTTGATATTGTTATACGTTTGTTATAAATTGGTCATGTCTTTTACCTGTCTAAAATAAAATTTTGCCATAAATATGTACATGAGAATTACGTTCCATGTGGGGTCCATAGATGGTTTACATTATCCGGTCTTGGGGGGGCCCCCGTGGATACGGGGGACTACTGTACTCGCTCTTTTCGACATTCTCTTTTAGTTATTTTTATGCACATGCGTGGTGTGATGTTTCCCTTACAAATTAAACGTCAGATAAGCGAAAGAGATTAATTTAGGCAAAGACATATTCAAAAAAATTGGAAATTTACATTTCTTTAGGTCAATCTTTAAGGGTGCAGAGTCTGATGTTCTGGAATGCAGGTTGACTTGAGCTAGTGGTCCTGCAGCAGCGCTCCGACAAGCTCTGGTACAAGCACTGCCTGGTCCATAGGGCATCTCCCAGCTCTGAGCTTTTTGTAAATAGCCCTTGTGTGTTACTGTAAATACTTAGTGTGTTCTTAATTGCCCATGTGTGAATCCTGCCTGATCCTCCTGTGTCTTTAGTCATTGTGTAACTGCCCACCATGTGTGTGCCTTACCGTCCGGCTGCAGGTACCATCTGAGGCAGGCCACAAGGGGACTGTAAATCCAGGGCGGTATTGATGACACTTTCGTCATTAAAATCACAATTTCGGTGATGCTGGGCAAGATGTCAGAGAAGGAAAGTGGAATCTTCAAGAAGGATGGGAACGTTTTTGTTTAAATTAATACATCCATCCATTTTCTCCCGCTTATCTGAGGTCGGGTCGCGGGGGCAGCAGTCTCAGCAGGGAAACCCAGACTTCCC
>JAOYFF010000116.1:31283959-31295155 GCA_025773925.1 Cryptomyrus ogoouensis
TAATGGTCACCATTTCGGAAGGCTTCGAGTACTGAACCATTTTTCGACACACTTGAAAAGGAAGCTTCAGTGCTTTGAAAAGCTTCGTTTTGCCATCACTACAATTTACACTCCACCTCCTGCAGCCGCCGGCAGATCGCAATGCACGTCACGTCAGCTGCAGACAGACCTAAAGCCCAAGTCTGACGTTTGTCTACCACACGGTCATTAGCCATGTCCAAACTCTGCCTTCTTCTAGCCTGTCTTTAATCAGACAGCTATCGGTGTGTTCCACTTCATGCAGCCACTTACAGCGCGGACTTAAAGAAATGCATTATGGTCCTGACGCAATGCATCATGGTTATTTTTTTTTCAGTAATCAACATAAGGTACAATGACATATGTGTGCAATATAACACATGAACATAAACATTACCAGGGGCGTGCGTGCGTGTGTGTGTGTATGTGTATATAAATTCCACCAAAAAAACATGTGAAGTTTGGTTTGGTTTTTTCCCACTTTATGTATATGAAATTTACCTAATAACAAAAGTAAATTATTAACATATACATTCTTTAGCATCAAATTACTATTTTTAAAATAAAAAAATACATCAAATAGGCCAATCACTATATCATTTTAAAGTTGTTTTTAATAAACTGTTGCATATCTATCCAAAATAATCTCGTATACAGACAGTGATAAAACATATGCATGACATTTTCTTTTCTATCCCACAGAAATCACAAGCGTTATCAATATCCATTGCAATTTAAATCTTCTTAAAATTTGTTTTCCCTGGTAAATTCTATGTAACAATTTATATAACACCTCTTTACACTTGTTATTGATGCAGTATTTACTATGAATAGTCCATGCTTTTTTTTACAATTTATGTCATGAAACATAGAAGACCAAAAGAATCGTGCTGTAGGTAATATAACCGTCAGCATAGCATTTCTAATAACCTTGTTACTAAGCTTATCATTTACAACATCCTTCTCCGCAAAATAAATGTGAGCAAGAGTTACATCCCCATGTACATCAGTCAAACAAGAGTTCCTTAGAAGATGCAATACACCTGTGACGATAGCATCAAAAATCACAGCATATTCCTTTGGTCTTACGGTTATTTGAAATTTTTCCAAAAAATCAGTGAATGTTAGAAGCTGACCATCAGAATTCAATAACTGTGAGACCATAAGGATTCCATTATCAAACCAAGAATAATATAAAAGTGTCTTGTTTTAAAATAAAATGTCCTTGTTATTCCAAATAAAATACTTGTGTGGTGAAAAGTTATGCTTGTAAGCTAAATTCCATGCTAAAAGAGCCTGTTTGTGAAAATTGGCCAATTTTACAGGTAGTTTGTCAATTGAAAAATTACATTTCAGCAGGAATTGTAAACCACCAAACATATTGAAGAAATAATTAGGAAAGATGTTCCACAGGCTCTCTTTACTTTTCAGGAAGTCAATAATCCATTTGAGTTTAAAAGTGTTGTTTAGCGTTTCAAAATCTAAAACCTGAAGTCCCCCATTTTCCTTGGTATTACAAATAATTTCCTTTTTCAAATAGTGAACTTTATTCCTCCAACTAAATCTATAAAGCATTTTGTTAAGCTGCTTGATCACAATCAAACGTACATCCAGTGAAAGAGAAACACACTTATAGACATTCCTTCAGCCTTCGAAAGTAAAACTCTCCCTATCAGTGATAAATCTCTCATTAACCACATATTAAGTTTTTTTTTAGTTTTTGTTATGATTTAGTCAAAGTTCAGTTGCGCCCTCTGGTGCACATCTTTGCAGACCACAATCTAAATAAGTAATCTCTCTAACTGGAATACCATGTAATTCTATATTATTGGCTTTCTTATGTGGAAACCAAACGGATTTGGTAACATTCACTTTTAGTCCAGAGACCTTTGAAAATTCATCAATACAAACAACCACCTTTTGGAGCTCTTATCAATCTGATATTATTACTATATAATATCTTCTTCGTAGAAATCCACTGTTCCTCATCTATAATATTATGTATGTTCTGCATTAATCGTTTAGCAAAAATCATAGTAAACAGTTTGGCATCACTATTTAAAAGACTTATATGTCTCCAATTTTCTAAACACAATTTATCCTTATTAGGTTTGGGGATCAAAGTTATGACTCCTTGCTTCAAGGAAGCCGGCAACTCACACTTTTCATTAGCTTCCTGAAACGTTAGAAGTAAATAGGGAGCTAATTCAGAGCTGAAGGATTTATAGAATTCTCCAGTCTATCGATCATTAACCGGCGATCAACTTGTTAAATGTAAGACTATTAATACAATTTATAATCTCTTCGGTGCAAATTGAGAACTGGTTTTCAGTTGTAAGGAAAAGTAGTAAAGATGCCCCAGTGTTCATGGTTGATCATGTGAATACAGACAGTGTTGGTAATGATCATGGGGGAAGCCAGGGAGAGGATGGCACCACTAAAATGGTAAATGGATTGCATTTATATAGAGCTTTTCTACTCCTACGAGCACTCAAACCGCTTTACAATTCATGCCTCACATTCACCCATCCACACACACATTCATACACCCGTGGTGATAGGGTGATAAGGAAGATCATTGAATTACAATGATCAGAAAGTCTCTATCCCGTCCTGCCCCGTCCCTGCTCTCAGGCTCCTCACAGTCCAGGGGGTCACTCTTTATATGTAAATTCAATCACAAACACCTACACACAGCGCCTTGCTGGGGAGGGTCTTTTGGGGTATAAAGTGGGGTGAGAAACTGTCCTTAAAGAGCTGCCTTTCAGTACCTGGCGTATGTCTGCACTATATTACATTATATTATTTTTACTGTTCAATAAACCATCGTTTTGCTGAAACTGCAGAGACTCTGCAAGTGGATTCCTTGCGCAGTTAAATTAGATAGATAGATAGATAGATAGATAGATAGATAGATAGATAGATAGATAGATAGACAGATAGACAGATAGATAGATAGCTAGATAGATAGATAGATAGATAGATAGATAGACAGACAAAGTTCCTCACCAGACTCCTGTACTCCTCTTCCTGGTCGTCCCTGATACACCCCATGATGGCTGTGTGGTCCGCAAACTTCTGAATGTGACACAATTCAGAGTTGTAGCAGAAGTCTGAGGTGTACAGGCTGAAGAGGAGAGGAGACAGCACAGTTCGCTGCGGTGCTCCTGTGCTGCTGACCACAGTGTCAGATGTAATGTCCTAACATACTGCGGTCTGCCGGTGAGGTAGTCGGTGATCCAGGCAGCCAGGCAGGGCTCCACCTACATCCTGGACAGTTTCTCTTGTAGCGGACAGGGCCGGATTATGTTGAAGGCACTGGAGAAATCCAGAAACAGGATTCTGACCGTGCCTTTCCCCTTGTCCAGGTGCGACTGGGCTCAGTGTAGGAGGTACAGGATAGCATCTTCCACACCGACAACTGTAAGGGGTCCTGGGCATGCTGAACCTGTGGAGGTTAAGGAAGAGCCACTCCAGAGTCTTCATCGGGTGTGACGTGAGTGCCACCGGTCAGAAGCCATTCAGCTCACTAAACCGATTCTTTTTTGGGACCGGAACAATGCAGCATGTCTTCCAGATGGTGGGCACTCTCTCCAGTCTTAGACTGAGGTTTAGACTCGTGGCGGCTCTCCGAGTTCAGCAGCACAGGTCTTCAGAAGCCGGGGACACACCTTGTCTGGGCCTGCTGCCCTCCTGGTGTGACGCTTTCTCAGTTGTCCCCTGACCTGGTCTGCTATGACTCTAAGAGGGGGTTGGGAAGAGGAGGAGGATGAAGAGGAGGATGCCATGATGACGTTGGGAGGGGGCTGGGAGGAGCGTGGTGGTTTGATCCTGCATTCAATTATTTCTCTCCGAGTCAGAACTCGGATGAAAACATCACTTCCCGTCGGAAACAAGCCTCTTTTATGACGTTGATGTCAAACAGAATTTTCTTGTCCGAGTTTCCCCTGTGACGTAATTTCAACATGGCAGCTTACACACTCAACAGTAATTCTATTTTGTAAATCTTTAAGAATGTTTATTTTAAATGTATTAATAGTTATAAATGTAAATGCACGTGTTCGATTTAGAGAATACCATATCATGACCGTAAACAGTATCCTAGCATGCAATATCAGATTCTTACCAGACTTGTTAGTGTCTTTGGTTTGTTTGTAGTTTGTTTGTCTCTCGGAAAAAATAATCTCACTCCAAATCTGCTAAAATATAAAGCAACAACATACAGAAGCGTGTTCATGGAGGCAGCCATGTTTGTTCCGAGATGCGGTAGCTCGAACGGGAGATTGTCGGACGTGATGTCACTCAACTCGGAATTTCCGAGTTCTGAGAGAAAAACAAACGCACCATATGGAATGTAGGAGAGGAAAGAAAGGGGGCTGTAGTGAGAGTGAGGTGGCTGTGGACCGGTCAAACCGGTTAAAATAGTGGTTGAATTCGTTTGCCTTCTCCACAGGCAAAGTCTTTATCCTACGTATAAGTGTTGCCTGGTGGTTGTTCTCCATGCTGTGCTGTTCTTGGTATTGTGGCCTGTGATGGTTTCCACGCCTTCCCAGTCCTCCCTCATGTTGTTCTCGCTCAGCTTTGGCTCCACTTTCCTTCTATAGGTGTCCTTCGCCTCCCTCAGGCAGTGTTTCACCTCCCGCTGTGCTGCTTTCATCTCCTCCTCGTCTTTGTTCCTAAAGGCTACCTTCTTCATGCTGAGGACAGCTTTGACTTCCTGTGTAACCCAAGGTTTGTTATTAGGTTAACACCATACCGTCTTAGCAGGGACGACCACGTCTACACAGAAGTTTAGATATTCTGTTTCACAGCCAACTCAGAATGTTTCTGCTCTGTTCCCACTTTCCCATGGATTCATTCAAGATGATTAGACTGCAGAGTTATTCCTGAGGAATCTGTTTCCATTTAATACCACAGAGAGGTCCAAAGCCCGTAGCTGTAGCACTGTTATATGGAACACGCCCCCCCCCCCAATATAGGAATATGTGAATATGGAACAAAGTCTAAGTTTACACAGCCAGCATAAAGGAAGCTTAACCTGTAAGATCTTAACCTTCAACAGTAGATAGTAAGGTGTTAGACCATCTGACCCAAACCAGACATTCACTGTGATGGAGCTGCTACAGCACAGGTGTCCACATTCTGGCATATATATCTCCTGATGTGTTAGGCCTAGACTCGAACTTGTCCGACTTGTCACAGCAGTATTTCCTGCTCTCTGACCTGTTAATACATTGGCCACCAGTGAGAGTCAGTATTACATTTTCCATCAGTACTGATGTACTATTCCTATGCTGTGGATGACATTTCCAACGCTTTGGACCCCTCAATCACTGCTTGCAGTTACTAGTTCTTTTTATTTTTTATTATAATTTTTTTTTTACCTACAATGGCCCTAATACGCCATCGTACTGCATGAAAAAATAATAGCAAAATATGCGTCATTTATTATAATAACCCCATTGGATGTAGGGGTGACTGGGGACATATTTTTTCACATTTTTGCCTGTACCTCGGAGATCTTCTAAGGAATCACTTTCAAGTTTTTATACAAACTACCTGCGTGTGTCTTCTCTTATGGGGCATAGGTTGTACCTCTGTATCACAAACAGACAACAACAGTTTAGCTTCAAACACATAGAGTGAAATGTTGCAATTTACCACATAGTCAGTGATAGTTGTAACATAGCCCAGGGTTAAATGCAACATTGTAAACGATGTAAAAAATTTCAAGTTTTTTTACAAATTTTTTGGTTCAACAAAATTTGTATGTATACCTATATGTACAATGTATGTTAATCACAACTAAAATCAAAGATCACAATAAAACCAAACAAAATGAGCAACTGTGCACCAGTTTTAATGACTGAATAATAGTGTGCATGTCTGCATGTGTGTGTACGGTGCGTGTAATGTTAGTCATCATCAGAATCTCAGTGATGACGGGTGTATTGAACTCCTCCTGGACTACAGGCTTGATGGGCCCATCTTGGACAGTCTATGCCAGAATGAGGAACCTGATCTATGGAGGGCCAGTGTGGGCACAGGTTTCTGGGATGATCTCTCAATCAGCCAATAATAAAACAGTGGTTCTCAGCTCCAGAAACACCATGAATAAGTTTACCTTGCAGCCAAGAGCAAGAACATTAGCAAGCACAACATGTATAAAAAGAGATTTTCAGGCTGCCAAGCGCCCGCAACCGCGGCGCCGTCCAAGTCAATTGCTGCTCCTTTTTGACCGGCAGGTGTCGCTGCTTTGCACCGTGCTGTGGGGCTTCGAATTTATTGACCGCTTATCGACACATTTGGAAAAGAAGTTTCATTGCTTCAGAAAGCTTCGTTTCGATATCAACAGTTTCCAGCGTCTTTTAATGTTCTCTGCCTAGAGTTTGGTCGATTGCTTGATTGTTAATTATTCACACCTACACACATGTACTATTTTACGTCATCGAATAGAAAAAAAAAACATTCGACAGAATTGGGGCGTGGCCAACACAGCAGAAGCGTGCGCAACGTCTTACGTAACGCGTCGTTATGGTCGATACGTCTTTGCGTCGGCAGCAAAGGAATGGGAAGGAATATGTGGGATGTTAGGTGAGTACCATGGACGGGCGATACCAAATAATATCAATGTTGATATCCCGGTGCGGGTCCAAGCCAAAACTTACATGGCGGGCGGATTAAATTTGCGGTGGGGAATTTGCTGAACCGGGCACACATTCCCCGCACGCCGCATCACTACATACTGTTTGTCACATTTGTGCTGTTGCACATATCTATTGGCTATTTTACACATATTATTTACAAATTACGTTTTGTCTCGGCTTTGCACCATTCAGGGACCGTGTAGAATGACGGCAATAAAGAACTGAGTTGAACGGAAGTTTGTCGAGCTGCAGAAGGTATATTGCAATGGAATCTCAAACTGAAACATTCAACCGGAAGAATCAATGGGCATCATGCACGAATTTCCAAAGTCAAAATTGTTCCAAGGTAATGAAATAAACAATCCATTAGTGAGATACTTAGGTTTAGATAACGACAGACTAATTGCCCGTGAGTCCTACGACATGTCTGGACCACTCATACATTTTGTTCGTACCTAAGAGAACATTCAGAAATTTTGCTTGGGGTGGCCAGAGGCAGGTCTGTTGTTTATTGTTGACTGAAACAGAAACTAGGGAGTAGAGCCCGACCGATACAGAATTTGCCGATATCTATTTTGATATTTGAAGATTTAAAAACTGATACAATCGGCCAATACATAAACAAAACATATTTGCCAAATACTGATATCTAGTTATTTAAATGTTCGTACCTAAGAGAACATTCAAAGTACGAGAATGTTTGTGAATGCAGCAAGTTATCCTAAATCACTTTTCGAGCTACATGAACGAGGGGTTCTTGCATGAGACCCAATTTTTCAGTATTGATCTGGACATCCTCAGTGAGTGAAGTGCAGCCTTGGCAATTACAGAAATTTTGCTTGGGGTGGCCAGAGGCAGGTCTGTTGTTTATTGTTGACTAAAATAGAAACTAGGGTAGTCCCCGACCGATCCAGTTTTCCGGTACCTGTTTTCATATTTGAAGATTTTAAAATATGATAAAATCGGCCAATGCATAACGCATTTGGGATTTTCCCAAATATTGATGTGTACTTATTTAAAAGTTCTCACCAAGATAACATGATGTTGCCTAATGCAGTTTAAAAATAAAGCTTTACTTTCATAAATAGTAATGTATTGTAGATGTGTTAGTTTTCGATGAGTCAATGAATTTTATATATATATATTCAAAGTACGAGAATGTTGGTGAATGCAGCAAGTTATCCTACATCACTCTTACGAGCTACATGACCGAGATATACAACTCCTTTTTCTGACATGGGAGTTGTGGTGTGCCCTCTGGTGGACAAACTACGCGCGACCTCTGAAAACATGGTTGAAGGAGAGTCCTCTTCTCCGTCTCTTTAATGGTTACTTATTGGCCGTTATGAACGCTGATACAATATATTTGCAATTAGTTCCTGTCGGCCGTTAATACAGGTGCACAGATTTATTGGCTGGGCTCTGCTCATGACTGCTAAAAATGGTGTGACATCAATAATCTGCCAGTCAGGATGCGACCGCAAGGGGGAGATTTGTGGCGGCAGATCAATTGTCCAGATTTACTGATGTGAAAGCAGTGGTGGTGACCCTTTGATCTGCCCCTGTAGAGCAGCTTCATTGGCAGCCAGTTTTAACATTAGATAGAAGTTTCCATTGTTACTATGGATTTGTAATGGTTGGAATCCTTGAATGGGAATACATGTGGTCTTGGGAACGGCCTGCTGCTATGAATTCTTATCCCGTTAGAGCGATAACTCAGAGTTTGATGGATGGTTTTTTGAACTCAGCAGACACATTGTGTGGCACGATCTGGAACTTGTCAGTTTTGGTGTGATTTGTTTCAAAATATGACGCAATTCTTACTAATGGTGCTTTTCCACTGGCATCAAGAACCGGGCCATACCTGAGCCGTATCACGAACTGGCGGGTTTCCATTGTAAAGCATGCGAGCCGTACCTGGTCTGTAACCACACTGGCATGGCCCTGATAGTAAGTGCTAGCTGCGGCGCCACCATCTGTTAGGAGGAAATGCACAGCGATACTGGTGTTCTACACTTGGATAATCTGAAGGAAGAGAGGGTATATATTCCATATATTATTAATTATTAGTAGTATTGCACATCGAGATGTACCGATGCATTCCCAGTAACTTGGAATTTGAAAATCTCTAACGTCCTATTTAAAAAAATACTACAGAACAGCTAAACCGAATGGATTTGTAATGCAAATTTAAACAAGCGAATGCTAATTCCGCTAGCGTTTGATGCTAACATAACACAGCAATTCTCACAGATGTGTTAGAAAATTAGCAAATTAGCACATAGTAAATCATGATGTACATCATGTTAACAGTAAATAAGCACCTGTTTGATTTTATGTCACTGTCACCCTCCAAACCCGGCAACAGCTTAACCGAGCCCATCCTTCTGCAGTGGAAAAGCGCAGTGAGCAGGAGCTACACTGTAACTAGTCTCTCTTCACAGCACGGCGCAGGTCTGGCTCAGTTACTGTATGCTAGTGGAAAAGCGCCACTACTGGTGGGACATGAGAATACAGCCACAGACTGATGTACACTGGTGAACCTGATTACGTTGAGACAAATCACACAAAGTTTGGCTTTTAATAAAGATTTTTTGGGGAAGTGCAGTGAGCATGTGGGGGGGGGGGTGTTGTCTGGGTAATCGACCTGCACTGTTGTTGTTCCCACAGCGTTTAGTTTGTCATTGTTTTAGAGATGCTGGTTCATTTTGTTCATTTGAGGAATAATATCTAGCTATGATTAAGCCTGTCATGGTAACTAATTTTCTACTGCGTTTGTACTGCGACACCCTAACCCATGTATGTGTTTGCGTCAATGTTATTGTTTTGATTCTTTGATTTCGTTTTTATATTTTTTATTTTCTTTTGAAATCTTTTATAATAGCGCATAATGCAAGTAAATCCTTTCAAATAGCAATTCCTCAGACATTGGAATTGCCATGTCAAAAAACTAAATACCCAAAATAGATAAAACATAAATAAAACGGCACAACCAAAAAAATAGATAATATGGACTCCCAGGCTCTGTTAACGAAAATTGAATTGCATATTAAACATTTGGTACAGGGGTATTTAAAGTAACTCATTCCTTTATGGCAATGTACAGGTTTGCGGAGCCTTTGCTTAGTGACGCGAACAATCCGCGATCGTTCATTGGCCAGGGGAAAAGTACCAGGAAATTAGAAAGGCGTTAAACCAAAGACCATACATAAACACGTTTTCTAGTCTGTATGATCAAAATGATAAACAAAACGGAGAGCAGATTTGAAAAATGGTTGACTGAGAAAGGCTGGAAATACTGACATTGATATAATTCCTTGGTACAGCATAATAAAGATTCCCAGATGGATACAAACCAAAGTAAAATACTTTTATACTGCATCACCATATAGCCATTTATGTTTTTGTGTCAGTGTTATGGTTTTGTTTTTTTAGCTTAGTTTTTAAATTTTTTTTAATTATCATTTTAAATCTTTGTTTTAGGTGTGGTTCATTACTTTCGTTTTACTTTGAAATTAAATCAATTTGTTACATATTTTTTATAGGTTTAGTGATTTTATTTCTGGGGATAGTACTGCAAAATGTTTCAGTGTAGTGCCATTGGTAGTTTCATTTTATTTTAAAGATGTAAATCAATTAGTTACACATTTCATATATTTTATTTTATATATAGCCACGCTTGCGACAGAGTGAGCAGGCATGAATGCAGAAGCAACACGACTAGCTAAAACATCAGGGGCATTCATTCTTATGTAAACACGCTTTGCCAAAATTAAGGTCAGAAATAATTTATCGAAGTTACATCCATGTATTGTGCGATAATTCCATAATGTACTTATTATGACAGGGGTAACTATGACTTTATTATTCTATTTTGATGTGTACGTCAAATCAAGTTCGCTTTTTTTTTTTAGTTCTATCCAGGTCCACAGAACAAGGTGATGAAAAGCATTTTTTAACAAAGCAGCATGAACCCCAGTCAGGTAAGTTCAATGTCAAATACAAGCAGATCCAGCCTCCAGGACTGCATCCTCTTCAGAAGTCCATCTAGCCATGATGATGAGACTTTATTTGCCATTTGTTCAAATATGAAGGAATTCTGTAGTTGTTATTGAGTGGCCCTGTAGCAGTACATTAGGGGCCTTGCTGAAGGGTCCAACACTGATATGACCACTCAGCCAGTCGCAGGATTTGAACCGGCAACCTTCTGATCACAGGCACAGAGTCCAATCCTGCAGAGTCACACACCACTACATTAGGCAAGACAAGTTTCCAGGTGCTTCGGATCTTCATCCTGATGACCCAGTTAGAGCAGAGCTGAGAGTTCAGAGCCTGAAGCTGCAAGACAGATACATCGTCTGTATCATGATTCTGCTAAATGAACAGCTTCAAAGGATGTTCTTCATCCCTTTCTGCTCACAGACGTCCCCCTGCAGGGCTGTGGCCAGCTGCAACATGGACCAGAAACCTCCCCAGCTAAGTGTGGCAGATGTGAAGGAGGAAGCGCAGGACGTCCTCATATCGGATGTGG
>JAOYFF010000116.1:31305318-31324868 GCA_025773925.1 Cryptomyrus ogoouensis
TAATAATAATAATAATAATAATAATCATGTCGGCCTTAACTACTGCCCCCCCTACAGTCCAGCAGGAACACCAGATCCCTGGGTGGGAATCACTCGGATGGTGATTGCAAATAGGTCATCCACTGCCCGCAAAGCAGCCCCCCCCAATTATGAAAATATTGTAATGTTTTACATTAACTGCACCTTCATGATGCATTCAAAGAACACTCAGCGTACCTTCATAATGCATTCAAAGAACACTCGGCGTACCTTCATAATGCATTCAAAGAACACTCGGCGTACCTTCATAATGCATTCAAAGAACACTCAGCGTACCTTCATAATGCATTTCTAATGCATTCATAGAACATTCTTAACACTGGCACATTTGCTGTGTAACACTGCATGGTGTTAATGTGTCCACAGCAATCAATGTTACCATTTAACACTTTACAGAGTGCAGTAAGCATTGTTCTTACAGTGTTAATAGTTATTAACTGTGTTCAATTGACACTATAGTATCCATTAAATCACTGTGACTCCACTTTCCAGAGTGCAAGCCCATTTGGGTGGCACTCAGGTACAAAATGGACGAGTCATATCTGCCTCATTTTAATGCACACGCAAGAACTCGTATGAGGATTATAAGAGCCACCCACCATTATGAGAAAGACTGATCAAAATGGACTTACACCTTTTAATACTTTATATTAAAGCTTTCTTGACTCAGGTCTAGAGATTAGAAAAGATTAGAAAGCTGTGTCCCTCTTGGATTTTTCACTGGAATTTCATTGAGTCAGACAAAGACTCATAGAGACTTACAAGACAAGACTCCAGAGTGGTATATATTTTAAGGGGGTTGTATTTGACTATTGCTCCTGCACTTGAATAATGAGTAGTATATCTGGGAAGGTGTTAGGAGAGTTGTGGCACCCTTTCTGTGCAGCTCTGGTACCTCCCACTTCCCTGTAGACCAATGGTTCTGGATGTATATTTGCATAGCATGACATGGTACACTTAACAGTTTTTTTTTTTTTTTTTTTTTTAAATCTACCAGGATGGTGTTGAATACGATAATAGCCAATCTGCTTACCAAATAAAGAGACGGTGGACAACTTTCGCCAATGTGCAAATAACATTCAATTATTAAGAAAATTAATCACAATATTAAAATAATTATACGTACCTTATGATTGGTAGAGGCAAACGGAGTCAAAAATAGGAAACTGTGATCAATAAAATACAAATACGTGCTAAATAAATAAATAAAAATAAATAAAGGCATAGCGAGCAAAAAAGCAGCGACCTCAAACACGCGAAATCTGCGCGGTAAAAGTGCCGGAAACGGATGTTTACCAAGGTCGGTTACTACTGACTTCCGCTCGTACATTTCCGTTAGCGCGTTGCGGAACGAAGCGGGAAACAAAAATGAACAAGGCTAGTTTCCAAAACTTTTCCAGGTTTTCCATGACCGCGGGTACCCTGTATGGACAATTGATTATCCTGTCTCTTCTCCCACCTTGGCACCCCTCCGGGGAAAAAAAAAACAGGACCTAATACACCTGACCCATTGAAGAGAACCCATCCAAATTTCTTTAGAGTTGCACATATACCAGGACCACTACACTACTCAAGCAAAATGGCATACATCAATTCAGGCAAACCAAAAGCCACTGAACAATAATAATAAAATGTGGTAGATACTAATAAGAGTGGCATATGCCATCCTTGATCGTGGTGGGTTTCCAGATAATAAACCTTGGTATCTAAAGGTTTAATATTTAGATTTTTAAGCTAAATGAGCAAAATGATTTGATTTGTTCCATCTATCCTCAGCTGTTGTCTAAAAGCACCACCCATTATATCTGCTTTAGGGAAAACATACTCCTTTAGCCACTAGGCCTAGGAGAGCGCTCACGTTTTCTCAGCCCCGCTAAATAATTGTTATGCAGTGTAGCAAGCTTTATAATCTGTCAATGATGAACTCCAAAACAAACCATTTAAACACTATTATCATTACAAGCTCCAATCCCACAAAAAAAAAGAAGAAAATACATACGAAACCAAATAAGCAAACGGAAGGGCTGCTACGGCGACGCTCCACGAAATCCATAAGGGCCCAGGATGCCTTTCCTGTGCCTGCTACTTTATTGCCACCCTACCATCGGCGCATGCGCAGCCATCGGGCTCTTTGGCAGATGATGTACTTTCAAGTTCACTTTTACCGCTGCTCCAAGCATTACCGTCAATAAAGTGCATTTACGAATATTTTACAAAGGCGTTTTTTATTATTGTAAAAAGTCGTTTACATTTCGCTTGATAGTTTAACCGACGTGTTCCACTAGATTGAAAGGTATATTCAGCTCAATAGCGAATTGCTTTGTCGATTATAACCGTATACTTAGCTCGATAAGACAGGGGCAACTTTGGTCAGTGGGCTGGCGAGAGATTTTCAATTCGAGACAAGTCTGCACACACATGCACATGCATTTACATGTATGTATCAGCTTTATACCTTGTAAATAGTCTGTACCCCAACGCTTTTGATATAGCTAATTTTTATAATAATAATAGGGTTTATATTCCCCTAATTGTTCATAATGGAAAAACGTATATTTGCCGCAAGATTTCTTGCGTTAATGTCAACAACGTAGAAGCTTTTGTTCATTATTAAATAATCTGGCTCAGTTCACTGCACAATATTAACAGAAATATTTCTTGGTTTAAATTCATATAAACCAGGAATACAATTTATAAATGTATGCCTTTACTGAAATGCAGAACCGTACAAAAGCCCATGCAGTAATGGCAAAATATATGGAATTATATAACTGCGGTTGATCTTCACTAATATTGGATACGACAAACTAAAATCGTGACTTTTATTTGACACATGCAGTTCGGCAGGAATGGGGCGTGGCCAACCGCACAGCTGGGAGACGTCATGTGGTTAAACGCATTACGCTACGTTACGTCGAGACGCGAGTCCTGCATGGCAGCGGAGTAGCGGGGAGCAATGTGAGGGATGTAGGCTGAGGAGATTTAAGACGAGCGATACCAAATAATACCAAGGTTGGTATTCCGATGCCAATATTCGGTGCCACCCAAACCTTTTCGGGGACCAAAGCAACATTTGGCTAGTGGGCGGATAAAATTTGCGGAGGGGGATAAAAGCCGCTCCGGGCACTGAGGGACTATCACACACCGCTACACTTTATCACATTTATACTTGTGCAAATATTGACTATTGTCAATATTATTGACTATTTTGTGCATATTATTCACATGTTACGTTTTTTCTTATGTCTTTGTTTGCACCGTTCAGGGAGTTGCCGACTCATTTCTCATTGTGTTGTCATGTACAATAACAACAACAAAGAACTGACCTGAAATTTGGCGAGCGGGGAGGAGAGGAGAGGGGGGCACCGCCGGGCTTGCTTTCTTTAAGGGCGCCCCTGCCTGGTTGGAGGTTATATACTGGGGTTGTATTCCTGAAAGCGAGTTTGGGATTAAACCTTAACTATCACTTCAATGCCCCCAGAATGACGTAAACATAATTATCGGTTCCAGAAACGCTGATTACTGCTTAGGGGTTTTAGTTTATTTAGTTCTGAGTGTTAATGCCTCGTGGAACAACAAAAAGCCATCATCAGCCGATCGCTGAAAAAGGATTCACCATGGAAACGGACGCAAAAATGTGCACAGATCCGTGCTTTCCGTGTCTGGAAATGGAGAGATTAGCAACTGCGTAGGCCGTTTATAATTTAGTTTTAAATAAAAAAGCAACACTGCAGCAAAGGAGAGAGAGACTGCGTGGCAAAGAAGTGCAACTAGTCATAGCCTAGGTAGATCACTCAGCTTTAAATTCATCAGACCTGTGTGGCCGACAACAATGCCTAATATAATGTCTAACATAATTAAAAATTGTAGAAATATTACTGGAGATTTTTAACGAATCCCAACATTTGTTTAACTAGATTTTGTCTTATGGTTAATTTTTATTCAGAATAGGCCAGCTTCACAGGTGGGGGTCGCCCGTCAGAAGTGCGGGCAGCGCTGTTCACACGATCTCCTGTTTTTTACTAAAGGAGCAGTGATTGGAATTCCATCTAGGCATTCAAAGTATTAGTAAGTCCTGCAAAATTTCGGGAATTATATTAATTCATTCATTGAATAATTCAGTGCCGTAACCAATAAACATTTCTGTAATAAATGGTAAACCTGGAATTTGGATCTTTTATTCTCAGAGGTTTATGTCAAGGGAAAAAGACAGAAATATATAGTAGTCCAATAAATGCGTATTATATAAGTGGGTTCCAGCAGGAAAAAATGGAGGGAAATTAATAGAGTTTGTGAAGGTATGAGTACAGATCTGTGATGTGTGAAATGAGAGGCTGAGAATAAGTGCTCAGATATATGATAAACTTTAATCAAATCAAATTAAATTTGACTGATTGCAGGTGAAAATTATTGAATAAACCATAGACATAGACTGGGACAGGGGCATGATTAGAGATGAATGTACAGGAGGCTGAATCTTTACTGTGGGGCAGATGGCAAACTATTCATGACTTAAGCCAATAAATAACATTTATTTGAGGGAGCTAAAATCGTACCGACGCCCCTGGACTGGGATGAGAAGCGGTACCCATCCCCAGGAAATGACAGAATGTCAAAGTGGAGATACGAGCACGCCAAACCCAACTGCCGAACCCTGCTGTGACAGCCACAGCCCCTTAAAGCAAAGTTTCTGTCAGCTAACCCTGCACTCGCATAGGTTTAATTTCCAGAATTAGTTGCCGCAGTGATTGCGTGACGCTCAGTCTAATCTCGGTTTCTGGAACAGAAGTTTACGCTACTAATTTGGTAATGTGTGCTAAACCTGCTTTCTGTAATACCCCCGATCCCTGTAACAGTAAAAACTACTAAAAATTACCAGGTGACATATCAATATTTTAATTTTAGAATCAATTCTTGGAATTAAATAGTCAAATGGAAAGAATCAGTATTTCATTGTTGATCTGTACATCCTTAGTGAATATAGCGCAGCAGAGATGCCTGCAGAAAACTTTATTGGGGTGGCCATCAGGGGCCAGTCATATATCTGGGGGTGGCCGTGGGTGGGTCTGTTGTTTATTGTTAGCCAAAAGAGAAACGAGGGAGAATTAAAGACAAATAACATCAGTAATCTGTTAATCAGCGTGTGACCGGTGACGTGGGAGATCAGTGCTGGCAGATCGATCGGCCAGGTTAATTGATGTGCGATGATCCCTTAGATCTGCCCCTGTAGAGCAGTGGGGCCTCAGGGATGATCCCTTAGATCTGTCCCTGTAGAGCAGCCTCACCGGCAGCCAGTTTTAAAGCTTCCATTGTTACTATGGATTTGTTAGTCTTGGATTCCTTGAATGAGAATATACACTGTGTGGACGAAAGGATTTCAACTGGCAACCTTCTGATCACAGACACAGAGTCCAATCCTGTAGAGTCACACACGGCTACATTAGGCAGGACAAGTTTTGAACAGGTTCGAAGCATGTCCTTCATTCCCTTTCTGCTCACGGACGTCCCCCTGCAGGACTGTGGCCAGCTGCATCATGGACCAGAAACCTCCCCAGCTAAGTGTGGCTGATGTGAAGGAGGAAGTGCAGGACGTCCTCATATCGGATGTGGACGGGGCCGGGCACAGCAGCCCTGACGAGGTGAAATGGAGCGCTGCTGGTGTGGGGCCCAGCTGCCTTCTGCACTCACAGGTTGTTAGTATCCAGGCAACTGCATGAATCTTGACCTTTCTGAAGTCATCTGGGATTTTACACAGTCTCTGTGTGTCCTGCCTCCAGCCATGTAACTATGACAATGAGTCTGTATCTAAACACCTTCACAGGCCTGCTGTCATGTCACCTGTGCTTTTACCCTGTAGTACTTTCAGCAGTGAGCTGCTTAGATGGATTAGGAGTGGAGAGAGAGCAGCAGCTTGAGGGCAGTTTGTGTTCAGTATCAGTCAGGAAAAATGTGTCCTGTATGATACCCTGTAAAGACATTGGTAGACCTGGCCCTGCTTCTTTGTGTGATGCTGAAACATGTTGCTTTCAGTCCCATAGACCAGATGAACTCTTACAGAATAATGTTATTGACTCTGTTCTCTTTTCCTCAGAAAGCAGAGAGTACAGTGTGTCCCGTCCTTAATGGGGAGGTGAAAGAAGAAACAGTGTGTCAGGACGTGACTGAGGAGAAGCTGACTGGGAGTGACCCAGGTGGCTGTAGAAAAATCTTCTACCCTCCAGAAAATTCCACATGCTGCATCACACAGATATCTAGTGCTGTGTACAGTGTTACTGAATTCTTGCTCCTTTATGGTGCTTTTCCATTGACGTACAGGAACCAGACCGTACCCGACCCATGCCACGAACAGACACTAGCTATAGTGCAGTTCCAGCTTGTTTTGATTTTCCAGTACAGAAGGGTCAGCTCAGTAAAGGCATTGCTGGGTTTTGAGAGCGATCGTGATGTAAAACCGAAGCAGCGCCTACTCACTGTTCCCACGGTGTGTACCATGATTCACTCTGTGCTAATGCTGCATTCCATTTACCTTGGAGGTCAAAAGTTGGAGCTGGGACTGACGTCACACCCAAGCTAACTGTATTTCAGTACAAGAAGTTGAAAAGGCATTTAGCAAAACCAGTTCTATACAAGTTCATTGTTA
The DNA here is from genome assembly GCA_025773925.1 of Cryptomyrus ogoouensis. NCBI lineage: Eukaryota > Metazoa > Chordata > Actinopteri > Osteoglossiformes > Mormyridae > Cryptomyrus > Cryptomyrus ogoouensis. The sequence continues at coordinate 31,311,998 of JAOYFF010000116.1, forward strand.
ACCATTGTTAGCAATACCAGTTGATGATAATGCATCATATGGTATTTTGCCCATACAAACACCATAGCAGCATGACCGCCAATAGAGGTTGGACAGTACTTTGTGTGACTAATTTAATGAGACACAAGGCATAAGTGCTAATAAACAGTATATATCTACAGTGTTGACTTCTGTTGATAAACCGCCATTTTGAATTCTGAGGTTGGGGTTGTAGAGCAGGGCTGGGTAATCTTATCCGCAAAGGGCCGGTGTGTGTGCAGGTTTTTGGGGTAACCTTTAGGTCAGCTGTTCAAACCCAGGTGTGAGGACTGTTCAGCCAATCAGTCCTCTAATTGATAATCTAATTAGGGAGTTGCAGCAAAAACCTGCATACACGTTTATCCCTTTCTGGATAAGATTTCCCAGGCCTGTTATAGAGGCTCCTCTGACTATCCGAGTTGGAACTCCGACTGCAGGGGTGTTCCAGTTGAAATTTTCGATTCCGACTTCCCAGTTTAAATGGAACGTCATAATCTCCACTAGCGCATGATTGAGAATCGCAGTGTTCTTAGTAACGGCTTGCAACGGGTCACAAAACCCGGTTTGGATCGTATCACGGTATTTCAGTCACGGGTCAGATCATTTTTCGGACCAACAAGAAAGAAGGGTGAACATTTAACTTTGCTTTCCATTTATTACTAGAAGAACTTTAAGCACAGTTAAAGTAAAATTCCCTATTCATGTGAATCCACAACTGCTTTGTCTAACTTTTCACTATAGCTCTGGATTGTACAGAAGTCCATAGAGGACATCCATCATTATCTTTTTCTGTGTTATGTCGAGATTATGACTTAGTTTTCTGGTGATCTCAACGTAGGCAAAGTTATTTTCTTCAGATCCCAAAATAAAAGTTATCTCGGGAAAACAAAAGTTGTAATTAGACATGCAAACAGCGTTTGTCAAGAGAAAGGGAAGGTGGATTCCACTAAACATGGCATGGCTGATGCTACTGAATCCGTGCAGTCATTTTTTTATTGCATTCCCACAGAAAATCTATAATTCCATCCCCATGTGCTATTCTTAGTGGAATTCATTGTGAGAAATGAATTCCTCACTGATTGCATGTCCCTGTGAACTTATGTAGCATCGATTGATATTTAGGGGATTGTTACGTTAAAAAGTAAAAGCGGCAGTAGGGGGGGGGGGGGGGGGTCAGTACGCATCACAGATCAATTACAATCCATTATACCCCTAGTAAATTTGCATTATAAATCCATTATTTTCAGCCATTCTCTATTAATTTTAAAGTTGGAAATTCTGAGTTATCGGGAATGCATCAATACGTCTAGTTGTGTCATACTCCTAATCCATGAGTTTTGAAGCAGATCACCAGTTCTTCCTTGTCTCTGTGCATTTCAGCTATTCAGATGGTGGTTATGCACCCAGCTCGGTTTAGTCAAGCTTTCAGTGGAGGTTAGCTTTTTTCCATTGTAAATTAGCTAATGTTCAGTTTGGCTTGGGTATGGCTCAGCTCTCAGTAGCAGTGGAAATGCACCAATAGACCCAGGAGACTTTATTTCTCCTGAATCCATCACTTTTGTTCCCATGACCCCATTCCAAACTTACGCTTGCTCTTCTCTATCCCTCATTATTCAGACCAAGCTCTCATACCAAGGAGGAGAGTGGACAAGTTCCCCTGTTCTCACTGTACCATGTCATACACGTCAGAGACTTACCTCCATAGACACATCAAGAAGTCTCACCCTGAAATGTTTGGCCCTAGTGTGATACTGAAAATTCACCGGTGCTCCCATTGTGGGAAGAGCTTCAGTCATTTAAGTACCCTAAAGAAGCATCAGCAGATTCACACAGGGGAGAGGCCCTACCAGTGTTCAGAGTGTGCAAAGAGTTTTAGCCAATTAGATGAATTGAAGACACATCAGCGAACTCACACAGGAGAAAAGCCTTATCACTGCACAGAATGTGGTAAGAGTTTCAGACAGTCAGGCCACCTAATGGCACACCAACGAACTCACACGGGAGAGAGGCCCTACCAGTGCTCCCAGTGTGGGAAGAGCTTCAGTCATTTAGGAACCCTAAACAAACACCAGCAAATTCACACAAACGAGAAATCTTACCAGTGCTCCCAATTTGTGAAGAGTTTCAGTCATGTAGGACACCTAAATAGCCTCCAGTGGATTCACACAGTGGAGAAGCCTTACCAGTGCTCCCAATGTGCAAAGAGTTTTCGCCAAGTAAGTGAGTTAAAGACACATCAGCGAACTCACACAGGAGAAAAGCCTTTTCACTGCTCAGAATGTGGTAAGAGTTTCAGTCAGTCAGGCCACCTAACGGCACACCAACGAACTCACACGGGAGAGAGGCCCTACCAGTGCTCCCAGTGTAAGAAGAGCTTCAGACATTTAGGAACACTAAACAAACACCAGCAAATTCACACAAATGAGAAATATTACCAGTGCTCCCAATATGTTAAGAGTTTCACTCATGCAGGACACCTAAATAGCCACCAGTGGATTCACACAGTGGAGAAGCCTTACCAGTGCTCCCAATGTGCAAAAAGTTTTCGCCAAGTAAGCGAGTTAAAGACACATCAGCGAATTCACACAGGAGAAAAGCCTTTTCACTGCTCAGAATGTGGTAAGAGTTTCAGTCAGTCAGGCCATCTAGCGGCACACCAACGAACTCACACGGGAGAGAGGCCCTACCAGTGCTCCCAGTGTGAGAAGAGTTTTAGTCATTTAGGAACCCTAAACAAGCACCAGCAGATTCACACAAACGAGAAATTATACCAGTGTTCCCAATATGTGAAGCGTTTCAGTCATGTAGGACACCCAAAGAGCCACCAGTGGATTCGCACAATGGAGAAGCCTTACCAGTGCTCCCAATGTGCAAAGAGTTTTCGCCAATTAAGCGAGTTAAAGACACATCAGCGAATTCACACAGGAGAAAAGCCTTATCATTGCTCAGAATGTGGTAAGAGTTTCAGTCAGTCAGGCCACCTAAAGGCACACCAACGAACTCACACGGGAGAGAGGCCCTACCAGTGCTCCCAGTGTGGGAAGAGCTTCAGTCATTTAGGAACCCTAAACAAGCACCAGCAAATTCACACAAAAGAGAAATTTTACCAGTGCTCCCAGTATGTCAAGAGTTTTAGTCTTGTAGGACAGCTAAAGAGCCACCAGTGGATTCACACAATGGAGAAGCCCTACCAGTGCTCCCAATGTGCAAAGAGTTTTCGCCAATTAAGTGAGTTAAAAACACATCAGCGAATTCACACTGGAGAAAAGCCTTATCATTGCTCAGAATGTGGTAAGAGTTTCAGTCAGTCAGGCCACCTAAAGGCACACCAACGAACTCATACCGGAGAGAGGCCCTACCAGTGCTCCCAGTGTGGGAAGAGCTTCAGTCATTTAGGAACCCTAAACAAGCACAAGCAAATTCACACAGATGAAAAACCCTACCAGTGTTCCCACTGTGTGAAGAGCTTTAGTCAATTAGCATACCTGAAGAGCCACCAGCGGATTCACACAGGGGAGAAGCCATACCAGTGCTCCCAGTGTGACAAGAGGTTCAGTCAAGTAGGAGGCCTAAAGATTCACCAGCGCATTCACACAGGAGAGAGGCCCTACCAGTGCTCCCAATGTGAGAAGAGCTTCAGTAATTTAAGTGACCTAAATAAGCACCAGCAAATTCACACAGGTGAGAAATCCTACCAGTGCTTTCAGTGTGGGAAGAGCTTCAGTCGTTTAGATAAACTAAAGGAACACCAACGGATTCACACAGGGGAGAGGCCCTACCAGTGCTCCCTCTGTACGAAGAGCTTCAGTCATTTAGGATACCTAAAGAAGCACCAGTGGATTCACACAGGGGAGAGGCCCTACCAGTAAAAATATATTTTTGTTAATTTTATATAATTTAGTTTTACAGACGCTCCTCTACTTACCAACTCTCAACTTACAAGCTTTCAAACATACGAACGAAGAGGACTGTAAGTCCAAATTGTGTTCCTTGGACTCCCGTTTCCTGTCCGCAACATCAAATTTTTCTTTCTGCACCCCAATTCCGCCCAGTACGACTTCTGGCCGCTACTCCCACCGCACAGCAGCCTAGCGTGCGTACTCCCAGCGTCCCAATTCTTTGTACTTGCATATACCCTTCAAATGATGTGGAATAACGACTTACGAACATTTCAAGTTACAAACGGCTGTTCAGAACGTAACTCATTCGTAAGTAGAGGAGCGTCTGTATTTGGTAAAAAGATACGTAATGACTATGTTTTTGTGGAATTTCCAATAATTTTGATTGTGCCTTTTTTAAATACTTTATTTGAAAATGTGTGTAAAGTTGCCTGAATATCATGAAAATAATTGCCAAGTACTTGCTGTTATGTGTTTCAATCATGTATATCAAATTAAAACTCAATTGTGTGAAAGGCCTGTACCACATCCTGTTCCAGCTGCAGCTAATTAGGCTGTTGTAGATGCTGTTTTGCTTTCCATCCAGCACTCAGCATGGTATGCATTCTGCAAAATGACAATCCAGACACTCTATTGCTCAGATAACAGTGAAGAGAGGAGAGCTGGTGTCCAAAAGATTGTTGACACTAGGGGTGGAGATGACAAACTGAGAGATCTTTCTGTTTGTCTCAGAAAGACTTTCCACCATCCCTAGTGCTTCTTCTCTGTTGGAGCTAGAGTGATCTGATGGGGCATATGAACTTCCTTTGCCATGTAAACTGACTACAGTGGAAGTAAAGAAGTGCAGTGATAGAGTCATGCCCAGTCCATAAAGAGGTGTGTGAAACAGTCACAGGGGTGGCAGGCTGGGTATATACACATCATGAGGGTGATATTAGGGACAGAGAAGCAAGATGCAAGGCCTTGTCCAAGAAAGAATCAAAGCACAGCCTGATGACCCTTGCTGTGTAAATATATTTTTTTTAGAGCCGATGTACTTTGTATTGTAATTACTATGTACTTTGTAATTTAATTTTCTGCTTACTAGGGTATGTACTACACTGAGTAAATAAATTTTTCATAGCATTTCCTGACATTTTGAGAAGTAGAAATGACTATCGAGTGTTTATGAGAGAAATGTATGATTTTTAAACATAGATATAACAAGCGAAATGTTGTGCAATCACAAAATAACAGGACATTTGAATTCTTCACATCCAAAATGGCAAAGAAGCAAACAAATGACATATGTCCAAGAACAAGACCTAATGAACCTTGTTTAATTTATTTTTTTAAGTTTTCTGGAGCATTGTCAGGGATTACTATTAGCTAGCAAAAATATATTATATTATATTATATTATATTATATTATATATTATCTAGCTATAATCCACTTATCTAACGTGTTGACGTTCCTTAATTTTATGTAGTCCTGTGTTATCGATGGCGAATTTTTTACGAGCCATTGCTAATAATTTAAGATCCTTATAGGAAATGAATCTGAGAACCACGCACCAACTGACCACCTTCTGTTTCGTCTGGAAAGATACATGGGTAGTTTACTTCAGCTCAATACTGATATGGCTGTGGACCTTGACCTAGCTGTGTTTGAACTGCGGTCAAGCTATCCGCTCTTTGCTGATAGACCATCAAATCATCCGCACTTTTGCGGATCTGAACGAATTTGAACAAAAAGAAATTGAAGAATAACATTATAAATGGACTCGTTATTGGTGTCTAAAAGCATTTGTAGCCGATTGGGATAAATGCTATTTAGATGGGTGAAATGTTTAAAATGTCAAGGCATGTCAGACTACCTCAAAAGTGACTGAGGGGGCTCAGAGTCCAGGGGGTTGGAGTGTGTGGCGCGAGCACAGACATAAAATTGCTATATCAGATCCAGCATAGGAAAATGACAGGAAAATGCAGGGCCGGCATCATGCCACCCCCATTAAATAAGCCATTGTGCGCCTATTAATTTATTCCAATTTTTAAATAAAGTCGTTTATCCTAAACAAGCCAATCTGCCGATCTCTCCCAGTGGCATGTATACGGATCATCTGTTTATCCAATGCTGCCCCCAGTCAATAACTTTTACAAAACAAGATATTGGATAATGCAATAATATATCGATATACTTTTATTGTGCTTTAGAATTAGTGATTTTAAAGATTCTAACAATATTCCATGATTGCCTTGCTCTGGTGCCTGAGTTAGCTAGCAATGTGATGTACGTCCTTCAGATGTGCCAGACCTAGTCTTTCCAAGGTCCTCATGATCAAAGTTAGATGCCAGAGCGACAAACCTGTAGTCATTTAGTCCTGTTACGCATGATATTTTGGGCATCGTCATAATGGTGGAATTGATCATGATGGAGCAACATTCACCAGTGTTATTATGCGAATGAAGCTGAGACAATGGGCAGTTTAATTGACTTTTGTATGTATATTAATAAATGTACATTTCAGAAATTGCTAAATTAGTTCATTGCTTTTCTGAAGGAATATTTTACGTAATTTTAAATATTTGAAATATTAACTATACAAATGACTATCAAATATAATTTAGGGCTTTGATGTATGTTTTGAGAACATTTAATTTTTGCATATATTCTTTCAACAACGTACAAGCTTTTGTCTGTTATTGTAACATCTAGCTCAGTTCTTTGCACAATATCGTCAGAAATATATCTTTTAGTTTAAATGAATAAAAACGTGATTAGTTTTAAGAAATGTATGCCTTTACTAAAACGCATAAGCGTATATACCCCTATAGTTCGTAATGATACAAATACATGGAATTATACAATTGGGGATTATTTTCACTAATACTAGATAAGAAAAATGAAGACTGGGACTTTCTCCACATATACGTACAATTCAGCGTCGTCCGGCAAAAAAGCCATGAAGCGCATTGCGTAAGACGTCGTCGTGTTCAATACGTCATTACGCCTTGACGTTATGTTCTTCTCTGCAGCGGAGTAGCAGGAAGAGATGTGAGAGATTTAGGGTGAGTAATTACGGACGGGTGATACCACTGGTTTTCTTTTCGGTCCGTTACCATATAATACCAAGGCTGGGATCCCGACGCCGATATACGGTGCCAGGATAAGCCTTTTTCTGGGCCCAAAGCAAAATTTTACGGAAGCAAATTGATACAAAAGAAAAGAGATACTGATCACGTAATTAGGAGATAGTACGTCATAATTACGATAAGTTGTCTATTTTTCGTTTGTCAATGCAGTTAAGTTTACAAGCTGAATCGTCTGTCTGATTGTCAGTACCTACATCAATGTTGCCTTATATAATACAAAACACTGTCGATGTAGATACGTTATACCTATCTCTATCACTAGATGTCAAAAATCAAAAGGTATATAATGTGAAAAAGAAATTCATAACAATTAATTTAAGCTACTCATGTGGAAATGATTATCGTCGTCCCATAAACAGAACCACCGTTCTTTTGTGGACTTTTACTTTTTACGTAATATATTTCTGTAATACATACTGTCTTCATGTTAATGAGAAAAATATATGCCAATACGTATTTACGAATTCATGACTTAAACTGCATGAGACAAAAAAAATAATACATTTATTGAAAATAAAATCCGTGTTGAAGTGGACCCGCGCTGTCCAAACCCGTGTTGTTCGAGGATCGACTGTATTTATTTAATTACATATAGACATAACCGTAGCATTAAAATTATAACATACATTTATGCATAAGGTCCAGATGCACCGTGTATAATGTCTGTAGCGAAGCGGTAATTTACAACGTTCAACATTTCTAAGTCTAGCCGAATTATAAAAAGAGTTGCCGTCTGTCCCGTATAATATGGGAGACAGCATTGTAATAAGGGACGGGTGACAGCCTTAATTATAATAATTATTATAGCCAGAACTTGTACTAAATGAAGAACCGAAAGAGCCGGCTTTTACTGCTGGTAAAAACAGGTGATAGGTACTTAAGACGCGCAAATTTGACGAGGGTTTTTGAGCCCGGGGGTGTCCCATAATGTGCACCTATACATGTATATGCGTGTAGGCCAGGTAGGCGTCGAGGCTGACGACGCAGCAGACAGGCCAAGCATGTGGGGCTGGCCGGGTAGATTGCGGGTCAATGCCCGCACTGATGGGACAGTAACTGATCCAATCATGCATGCATGGTTTGACGCGGCAGCCGTAAAAAGCAGTAAAGGGACCTGCTGATATTTTTCATGGTTGTCCGGCCGGCTGCCATCATGGACGTCCGGGTGTTATGCTGGAGTTTCTATGCCTGCAGAGAACTACACGCACATCGCGACGTGTCAAGTAATGCATCTCTCCTGTTTCAGACAAACATATGGAATCCAAACGTCTCTTAAAGGAAACGTTAATGGGGGTTATATTACATTGCAGATGAATAGCTGCTGTCGATAGTAAATGTAAAAATGAAATTGAAACCAGTCACTTTACTATTATTAGTTATTAATATATGTAGGCCTAATAAACATGTGAAGAAGAACACTATATATGCAGTATTGTGGAAAAGTCTTCCGCAGTCAAAGGAAGTCTTTAAAGGTAATTATCTGGGTAGTAAATATGTTTGCTCAGAACAAAAAAACACAATTTTACCTAAGAATAGATACATATTAAGAGTAACTAATAAAAATATCTTATGTTCTTCAAAAAGTCATCATATCTCGTTGGATGGCTAGAAGAACATTGCTTCAGTTCCCAAACCTCTTCTCAGCCATTCCATGAATACAATAAATGTTATCACAAGCTCACTTAATTTATTTAAAATAGTTTAAAAAGTCAGTGAGGTATTGATTTGCCAAACATGGTTTACTAATGATTAAGTCAAAAAATACACTGGTAGATTTAGCGGTTACTAGGGTGACTTTAGAGGTTTTGAAATGGTTATGCTTACACATATCGACAGCAGAGTTTTAGATCAACATGAATATCATTTAAATGTGTGAAAATATGCTTGCTGGTGTTTAGAGGTCCTGTGCAGGAAAAGTCCTGGAATCACATTCCAGTCAAATTAAGTGAAGTTCATTTTTCAAAGAAAACAATCATCTTTGGGATTGTTCTGTCCAGGTTAAACATTTTCTATGACTGCCTACTGCTACACTGTGAGGCAGGCTGCTTCCAGGCTCAAAGTTTCTGAGACAGCAGTACCGAATAATAAGGTGAAGCAGGAGACACTGGCAATGACCAAAATCCAGCCAGGTAGAGGGCAGAAGTAACTTTCTATAAGAGATGACCGTCAGTTTATCCAACAGTGCTTCATGAATGGGAGGATGACCTCAAGTGACCTTCTAAAAGAATGGGTGACATTAAAAACATTATAAAGACTTCGGTCTCACTGAATCTGCAGAAGTAGAGGGTTGGGGAAAATTCATCACTCTTCTCAGTTTGCTTTTTTGACTCTTCACAAAGCTCTGCATTTTCCACACAGATGCCAGTGACAGGGGTTTAAATCAGGGGTCTCCAACTCCGGTCCTGGAGGGCTACTAACCAGTAGGTTTTCTGTCCCACTTGGCTTCTGATGAGCCACACCTGCTCCTGGAATTTACCTGAGAACATGTGTGGCTCATCAGAAGCCGGGGAGGATAGAAAACTTACTGGATAGTACCTCTCCAGGACCGGAGTTGGAGACCCCTGGTTTAAATGATTAATGATTTTAATTTATAATAGACAAATATGGGTGTGTTGTACCAAATAAGAACATTTTGTGCCAAATATAAATGTCATAATTTAAGCACAAAGAAAAAATAAAACTTTGGGTAGATGTTTTACTTCAGGTTATCCTAATTAAATCTGTATCAGCGAAAAATAGGAGGAGCCTCATCTTTAAATCAGACACTCCACCCTAACGACCGAGGTCTGTTCCTACGACCAGATCGTTACACGAATCGGTGGACAAGTGAGGAGCTGCCCTTTCACACTGTACTGGTAGTGGGTTTGTGTCAACCATCTTTAGGTATTGTTTTAATGTCACCTTTGCACCATTCATAACATTTTTAGTATTTTTATAAATGTTTATACAGTATTATACTGTATACTGTAATAAACCGAATAGAGGAAATCAGGTCTGATACACATTACTTATGTTTGCATACTGTAAATACAGGTAATCAGAGATTGCATATGCTAGTGTAGTGAATACTGAGCGACTATGGGAACGAGACTGAGAGTGAGAAAGGGTGATGAGAAATGAGATGCGTGACGCTGAGATGCGTGACGCTGAGATGCATGACGCTGAGATGCCGCCCTGCCCTTTCGTACAGCGTGTAATACCAACTGGCTGGAGAGCTGGTCGTCAGTCCGGGCGGTCATTAAATAGGTAGGTCATTAAGTGAGGAGTGTCTGTACTTTTAAAAAAGGGAGTTTCTAAAGGACTATTGTAAGACAAAAAAAACATATTGCAAAATAACCAGAGAGAAACAATAGGAGTTCCTTTTACCTCAGGTTACCTGGGCAAGCCAAGGAAAAAGCTACTGACTTTGACAAATATCTCAGTTAAATTACCACAGCCTAGTTACAGTTACAGCCTAGTTACACATTCTTCAGTTTTATATGGTCAACAAAAATATGTAGAAGATATGATAGCCTCTCTTTTACAAACTTCAGCAGCTTATAGCCGATTTCTGTTATTGTATCATTATTTTTAATTCAAATCAAACTTTTGACATTATACAGTAGACCCCTAGTCCAATTTAATAAACAGATGTTAAAATTATATATATATATATATATATATATACACCTCAATTTAGGAATAACAGAGAAAGACAACATATTTCTGACTTCTGCCTCTGTTTTGAAGTATCTTTGAGTTCCTCAGACTTTTTTCTCTGAATTTAAAGTGAACCTCATGCAGCCTGATAGGATGCTCAAGTGCCGCTTTGTGTTAATTTACACATTGAATAAACAGCAGAACTTGTTTGAAATTAAACTTAGCATAAGCCGTCATTTTCATTTACAGTATGTAGGTGCCCCTCTTGCGGTATTATTGAACATAGATATACACAACAAGCAAAGTCTTGCCCCTAACAGGGTAGGTAATCATCGCATTAAAGTCACACAGTTTACAAGCAGGCAGAAGATATCAACCTCGTTTTTTCATTTTATTAAAACTCCTTGTGGTCTTTGCATAAATCCACTCCGAATTACTTGGTAATTGAATACCTTCACATTGACTCATCTCTTGCACAAATTCACCACATCTAGTGAGTAACATGAATTATTTTTTTTAAGCACCTATCAGATGAAGTCCGCACCATTTCACCTGCCCTCACGATCATCCTTCTCGCCAACTCGCTTGGTAAAGTAATCGCAGATCCTACGAGCTGTATTTGCAAAGCTGAAAACGACACACTCATGAGACGCAAGTTAATTTAGGAAACCTATTTAAGAAGCTATACATGCTTGGATGAAAATATATTATATTCTATACTCACCTGTTTGAATAGCTGCAAAATATCAGGGCGGCCGGACACACAGGGAAAAAAAGATGCTGTTTCGAGGAAAATGTCAGCAGTGTTCTTTCTCTTTGGTAATTAGGGTAGCGCCTTTTCCGGGACACTGTGCTGATTATGATACAGCACTGCCAAATTGGTACTACTGATATGGTGACTTAATGATTGAGGCGCAGCGTAATTCTCTGTACAGGAAAAACACTGGCTGTGTATGACCGATGGTGCTGACATTGAAGTGGGAATTGGACCAGATAATTGTGCTGGCGGGAATGGGAATGAAGGTGTTAGGCTAGGTGTTACGGTCATCGGCAGCATTCTGTAGACTGCCCAGTCTAATCCCACACCTTTTCAGACACCTTAAACTGGTCTTTAAACCTTTTTTTCTGCCCACCTGCTGAGCATTGGCCTTGATGTAATTGTCTGTAAAACTCTGCGGGGCAGTTGGTGCTGAGGCATCCTTATTATATAGCAAAGCCATTGTAGTTGATTTTTGGTGATTCTATCCTTTGCAAGTATATGGGTGAGAAGCATTGAACCACAGTGCGTCAGACTCAGGGTGCATTGCAGTCACCCTATATGGAACTGCTCGAGTAACCTAATGTAGTGACTGTAGGTGACCCAGATTTCAGAGCCATAGAAGAGTGGATATGCAGACAGTTGGATGAACAGATACGTTGGTGTGCAGGTTGAGGTTCTTGTTTTGGAAGACCCGTTGCTGTAATGACTTGTTTTTAGTTTGGTGTGTATGTCAAACCAAGTTTCCCTTTTTTTAGCTGCATCCAAGACCAGAGACAGAAGATGAAAAGCATTTACTAACAGAGCATTGTGAACGTGACCTGTGGGCTTCTCAGCAAAGCCAAAATAAGGCTGGCTGCAGTACAGCCCTAAGCAGGTAAGTTCAGCTTTAGTTTTGTTGTTTCAGGTCAGGCCATGGATATATAGAGCAGAGGCAGCTCCAGCCTCCAGGACTGCATCCTCTTCAGAAGTCCATTCAGTTATGATGATGGGACTTTATTTGCCATTTGCACAAGTATAAAGGAATTCTGCAGTTTTCACATGTCCTGTCTCTCTGCTATGCTATTTTTGCCATTTATTGAGTGTCCCTGCAGCAGTTCACTGATTACAGGCACAAAATTCAATTCCACAGTGTCACACACCACTACATTAGGCAAGACAAGTTTCCAGATACTTCGGATCTTCATCCTGATGACCCAGTTAGAGCAGAGCTGAGAGCTCAGAGCCTGATGATGCAGGACAGATACATCTTCTGTGTTAGGATTCTGCTAAATGAACAACTTCAATGCATGTTCTTCATTCCCTTTCTGCTCACGGACGTCCCCCTGCAGGACTGTGGCCAGCTGCATCATGGACCAGAAACCTCCCCAGCTAAGTGTGGCAGATGTGAAGGAGGAAGCGCAGGACGTCCTCATATCGGATGTGG
>JAOYFF010000116.1:31324968-31358089 GCA_025773925.1 Cryptomyrus ogoouensis
CAAGTATGGCGGGGGGCGATAGAATAAACAAAACGACCGGCCCACCCCCCAGGGAGCGGGCAGCGCGAGCGGTGGGGCGGCCCGGGGGGGGGGGGGGGGGGGGGGGGGGGGGGGGGGGGGAGCTTCCACACGGCCGTCTCAGTTGTGTCCGTCTGTGTTACTCACCTGGTGCGACCAGTGAGGTCTGAAGCATGACTGAGATATTACACATAACTATGATTCTATAGGATTCTAAACTATAAATGGTCATTGCCAGCATTTTATGAAAGAGAATAAACCGTATTTGTATGTCGGTTCATTGTCAAACACTCGGTTTCCATCGTCGACTTTTCTGATCTTTGAACAAGCCATTTAGCCGATACGCTCATTGCATTTGCCTGGTAGCACATGTGCTGCTCTGCTAGTTTGCGCGCCAGTGGCCCTCAATGCGATTGGACAAGATGCTGCAATCAAAGGACCCATAGAGCGCTCGAGGGACCAGGGTCAGTCAGCAATATGTCCCGTTTGCTGGGTGTGAAACGGAGCAGACGGACTCCCCCTCCATTTAGGTTGAGAGCAGATGCTGCGTGTGTCAGCGCCAGGGACTCCCGCGTTTGCGTGGAAAAGGGGACAGGAAGCAGGGCAGGCGAATGAGGGGACATCAGACTGACGATTCATGTGTGAGGCAAGGGGACCTTTGCAGCTCTTCACAGTATCATTAAAGATGTAGAATACATCAGTACTGGCCGACATTCGTTAAAAATCAAGACATTGACATCGGTCTGATGTGTTGATCTTGGTCGATATTGTTAGCTGATAATGCGATATTAATCAATATTCAATGTTAGCAGCACAAGAGCTAAAGACGCAAGTGTGAAAATAATGGAAGTTATTGCATTGGGAAATAATAGAAATGATTGCATTGCATTCAGTCATCTTCCATTTTGAAGAATGGGGGGATTTTATTGGCTCATTCACCACAAGAACCTCGCTACAGTCTCCCTAGTCGGCACTACTGTGGTAATGTTTCTCTGTCTGCATTGTATGATGTGGTTGCTTTGAGTTGTAGAACTCAGAGCTTAGCCGGATTTCAGTGTTGGTTATTGGTATCTGCAATGCTAGATGGAAATATATCCGTGCACCACTGACTGTAACCCTTAATGGTGTTTTCATGCTGCCCCTGAGTCACTCTGCCGCTTATTATTCGTACAAAAACCGTAATTCCACAAGCGCTAGCTTGATCGAAGTGAATACGGGAGGTGTTTTCCATGTAAACACAGGAGGCCCTCATGACAGGATGGTTTGTCTGATGACAAGGTAAATATGTGCCAAATTTGGGTCATGCCCTCATGAACAAAGGGGGGAGGGTCAAAATAAACTTCAAAGACTGTTGCAGGAAGTCATGAGTCTGAGTCATGGGTGAGTCAGAATGAGTCCCACTAACCCTCTTTGTGCATAAAATTACAGATGAAGGGTGAAGGGGGCGCCAAGTTTGGTGGGATGGGGCTGTGGACACATACCAGTTACACACGCTACCAGGGAAAGGCTGGCTGCCCAGACAAGCGCATTACGATACCCGCATTTCAGTCTGCATGTGCGTGGGAAGAACCTTCCTGAACAGAGACATGCACAGGAGCGGCAGGGAGATAACCTAACGACGCCGGAGGAAGAGCGTGCAGAAAGCCACACCCGCTGCTCTCTCTGCGGCCAGGGCGAGGCCGTGCGCAGCTCAGAACTACTCTCCGAAGCGCCCCGAGACTGTGTCAACCGCTTTGCCCCGTTCCAGGCCTGTGTTCTCACACTCCCTGCACCTGAACGAGTCTCCATTTGACGGCAAATTCCTTTGGCCTGAATTCACATCCTCCATGAGCCTGTTCCACCAGCCACCGTATTTTACAATAGACTGCTTTCAAAAATGGGATTTGCTTAGAACAGATCACCCAATATCTGTTTAGCCAAAGCACCATTTATCTGTTTAGCTATAGGTCTTGGCTTGGCTATAGGCCAGACTGCAGGCTTTGAACCCTGGTGCCCCCCCGCTACATCAAGTCTCTCCCAGGGCTGGAAAACACAGACCCTCTAAAGAGTTCCCTCCTGGTGTTAAATTACAATCCATTCATGACTCTCGGACGAGGGTGACTCCTACAGAGATCTATGGGACGAGAAGAAGGGTGACCCAGGAAAAAGGAAAAGACAGGGATACATGAGAGAGGGAGTGACAGAGCGAGAGAGAGAAAGTCAGAGAGGATGTCACACCACATTTCTGCATGCATCAAACAGATATCTCACACAGAGACGTCCTGCTTACAACCAGACAGCAGTAACATTCATGCAAGGCCTCAGGCGGCCCGTCTACAAACATCACATTTATTTGCTTTTATCTAACACGACATAAGAGGTGTTCCCTGTTCATACAGATTTTCCAGATGTTTCACAGATTGCTCAGGTTAAACTTGAAGCTTAAGAACATCAGACAATGGTCTTTTTGGGCGCCTGGACCAGCAACCGTGAAGATGAAGGATCCGTCATAACAACTGAATGACCCACTGCTCGCAGACTACCATTACCACCTCTAGCATTGCTATCAGCTCCCACATCTTCATTACCCATGACCGCCACCGGATAACTATCGTCATTCAAAGTGCCTGTAACACAGAAGTTCTGCAAGCTTCGTGCCAAAATCCAGCTACCTTCACTGGATTCACTGCATTTAGATACATTTCTGCAATTACAAACGTAGATACTCTCAACCCTTCACTGGAGTGCAAAAATTAAAACCATAAACTCCTCAGTAGGAACATCTACAAGTTTATATTGGTGGGGGCATCATGTTCCCGCATGTTGCCATAGGTGCAAACGAGCTTGAACGAGACACGTGAAGCTCTGCTCCAATGCACACCGTGGGTGTGCGTGTGATTTGTGTTTCAATCTGAAATCATCCTGAACGCAATGAAAGCTCATATGAACAAGCTCATATGACAGATCCAGGTGAATCTGTATAAAAGCACTGCATCTAGTAATAAAAATTATGTTATCATTACGTAAAAAAAATTCAAACGCTGTTTTGTGGCAATCACGCTCAGTAACAAAACTGCATATTCTTATCCAGAAACTCACAAGAGCACAAGTTGGATTCATTCTCTCTCTCTCTCCCTCCCTCCCTCCCTGAATTCCTCCATTTATGTCTCTCATCCTGTGAATGAAAGCCAACTAGGTCAGTCAGGCTATCTGTCTCCAAACCAGCAGCCAGCATGCGCTGGAATCTCGAAAAAGAACGAGATTAAAAAAAAAAAAAAAAAAAAAAAATTTACCCCTGTGTGTGGCTCTACATAGTACCACTTCTCCGAGCACGATACCTGTAAAAGCTGACCCTTAGGATAAAAAAAGACCATCAGATAAATGTAGAGAATAAGAGTCTTCTGCAGGGGAATATACCAACAAGAAAATACGGGATGCCCCCTGCCCCCCCTCGGCTTTAGGCAATACCCCTCCTGCTATCTACCTCAGTATAGCACAAATTCATCCTCCATTTTCCATCCCTGCTGCCCCGCCTCACCAGTCCCCCATCCCTTGCACCCTGAAGATGTTCCTCAGAGCTCATTTCTGTACTTCAAATTAGACTGAAAGGTACATTTACCTACAGCTAGGGTACAACTGGCGGGCCCCTTGAGGGTTCGGCCCCAGTGGCAAGCAAAGGTACAAATTGGCTCTCTTTTTTCTGACGGTGCAGCGTGAGCTGGATTCCGGGTCTCTGCCAGGACGGGACCCAGTCATTGGCTTGACCGGGAACGTAAGCCCTATCAGCCGAGGTCACGGCCCTGACAGGAAACCCCAGAGAGCCCCGGGACCGAAGCCTCTGTCCGAGGCCAAGCTCGGCGAAACCCAGCAAGACCGGCGGCCCATTCATCAGAGCGACCAGAGTCTCTGCGGCCCTCTCAAGCATCTACATCACAATAAATTAGCAGAATAGCTCTTAAGAGCCCAAGCAAACAGGCTCCCCCAAATAAGGGTGTCTAAGCTAGCAGTTAATGAACGACACCAACAGAGATAAAGTGGGTTAATTTGCGGCTAAAGCACTGTTGTTTTTGGCATTATAAATTAATTTGGCTCTTATTTAGAAACAGAACACTCATTTATCTCTAAGAGGGAACATTAAACTCTTTCTCATCCTAAATACGAAAACACTAAATTATGCTGTGCGCATTGGGAATGGAGAAATTTTAAACAGGCTTTACGAAAAACCCAATTCTCCGTCATGGAAATACCCATCCATCCTCTTATCCTGGGTAGAGTGGAAGGGGCCCTGGGGCCTGTCCCAGGCAGATAGGGCACTAGGCCGGGGGTGGGGGGTAGACCTTAGATGAGATGACAGTCCATCACAGGGCACACACGCACTCACACATGCACAACTATACAATATGGGCAACTTAGGGGCACCAATTAGCCTAATGGCATGTCTTGGGAGGGGGGAAACTGCAATCCCTGGAGGAAACCCGGGAGACGGGGGGAGGCCATGCAAACATCACACAGTAGGGAGGGGGATCAAAACCCCGAACCTGGAGCTAGAGGCAGCAGCACTAAGCACTGAGTGACTAGACCTCCCGTGAGGGAGATTTATGTTTTTTTTTTTTTTATTTGCTATACAACGTACACTCTTCCATCTGGACAATAAAATGTCACCGATTTCTCATGGGAATGTGAATGAGAATAAAAACTACAGAGCATGATGCTCCTGAAAAATTAAATAAAAAAAAGTTTGCGAAAAATACTAGGAGGTGTCAGGGGCAACATGTACACTAACAGTGTTTATGATTCCCTTTTCCATCCAGCTGTCCACATGAATTGTAACACTGTAATTACAGCAATAACCGAAATCCGCAGGCAAAACTGTAAAACTGTAAAAACTCAGAGCCAACCGTTCCGATTTGTGGAGGGATTAATGGGGTTTTATTTAGCATGAAGACACTTTTATTTACACCAAGGGTGACCTCATCAACAGAATCGCCAGGCAAACAATAGGCAGGCCAATTGAGATCGCTTCCTCTGAGAATTCGCTGCTGTAGGGGCTGAGACAAAGAAAGTCTGTCTTTATTCCCTCAGTAAAGTTAGCAGACCCACCTGGACCTCCTCTCCGCGAACGGACGAGTCTCCCAGGAGTGGTTCGGCTGGCGGGGCGTTGATGGTGACTGACTTCTCAGAGCGGCTGCTGTCTTTGCTGCGTGACTTGTGTCGGCTGCGTTCCCTGGGAGATGTGGAGATGGAGACAGGTGAACGGGATATAGATGACAAGGCAAAGAGGAGATGACTTACACAACAAATAGGGGGCAGAGCTGCATACCCCCCCCACCCTGGTCTTGAATAAACATGCAAAAAAACAATATACTGAACAGTCAACAAGAACAACATATTTCTCAAGGAAAGTGAGGACCACGTCACTTACGGACACAACCTCTGAAGGCCGTAACAAAAACAAGCATTTCTGTATCCCGTTTCTCACACTGCAAGGCAGAAGTAGAGAGGAGACCTGAATTTCTGCCTGGAATACCTCCTGAACACTAGTAGATCTCCTCCTTCCCCAAATGGGATTTCTTTCCACACGTCATCTGCTTATCATCGCTCGTCTTTTTTCAAGGTTTCGGGGCTTGTGTTGAATGACAATCCTCTCACATTTCCTCAGGCGACTCAAAACCTTACCAGCAAATCATCAGGTACAGAGGCACGAAGTACGTCACTTCGCAACAGCAACATCTCACAGTCGTCTAAACACAGGCCCATTGTTCTTGAGGTTTACAAGTTAATTAAGCCACATTTAGCATATATGGCTTGGAGACCAGGACGGGAAGGCACCAGTCTACGTGAAACGTCGAGGCCAGATAACCAAAAGGAACAGACTGAAAAAATGAAGAGAAACGTTCATAAGCCCAGGCAGCACCACAACCAGCACCCAGGCATCTTACAGACGCAGAAAAATTTAAAGACCACAGCACAATTTTTTGTTTCACTCATTTCTCAACTTATGACTGCATCTGTGAATAATATATATATTTCTTGCAAACTGCAGCCTGGTTCTTCCCCGTGTCTCGTTGGTGTTATGTCTCCTATTAGACAGACACACTCACTCAAGCTATGGGGATTAAAAACAAATAATTTCTAGTGTTGTGTAGCTCTTTTCGTGTCTGCTCTCAGTGGCTAGAAGGGATTCCATCACATGACTGAAGCTACTCCATTCCTTTAAAATGGTCGACACCGCACTACAGTGTACTCGACCGGGGTAAACAGCCATCGCCAGGCCCACAGAGCGTTCACCTCTGAAATCTTGGGCTTGCATCACCCATAAGATTAGGAACAAAGCATATAGGCCAGTAGCTCGTAAAAAGGCTGTTAAAAAAACAAAGGGGGAAAAAAATAGGTTATTCTAGACAGAGCTCTACTAAAACCCATCCATTGTCTGAGCGCTTATCCCATACAGCCTATCCCAGGATGCATAAGGAAGGAGGAAGCGACTGGGAAGGGGTGCCAGTGTTTCAAAGGGCATGCATGCGTACAGACGTACTCTCACTACAGGCAAATTAGGGGCACCAATTAGCTGAAATGGATCTATTCAGAGGAAACCCACATGAATCCAAGGAAAATCCCACACACCTCAATGCTGGAGGCGTTATTCGTCTGTGCTACCCACTGATTCGTCATGCCGCCACA
Source organism: Cryptomyrus ogoouensis (assembly GCA_025773925.1). Taxonomy (NCBI): domain Eukaryota; kingdom Metazoa; phylum Chordata; class Actinopteri; order Osteoglossiformes; family Mormyridae; genus Cryptomyrus; species Cryptomyrus ogoouensis. The sequence continues at coordinate 31,331,647 of JAOYFF010000116.1, forward strand.
AAACAGCTAAAAAATCTAAATCATATACTGCAGCACAATACATAATTGAAAATCACGCAAATGATGTTATGCACATAACTAAAAAATTCTTGGCCGGCGCCATAAAAAAAAAGGCTTCAAACAATCAATATCCAATATACAAAAATCATTTTCTGATTATGGACAATGGGAAATAGATTCAGTTTTAGATTCACTATTTGATTAACTGACACTACGGAATGTTAGGGGCAATGTAAGACCAGGTGCACACAGCTGAAACTGATGCTATTTAAGTATACAACTCATACCATAAATCTGGGAGAGCAGGTGGAAGCAAAGAAAAGAGAAAAAAAAGAAAAGAAAAAAAATCTGAAATTCTAGTTACACTTCAAAATAATTAAAAAAGAAAAAAAAAGAAAAAAAAATTAAAAAACAAAAAAAGAAAACAGGAGGTGCTGTACTCTGTCAGGTGGTTCCGGAGCAGAAGGGCTCTCGGTGGTGCATGTTTTATACAAAGCACTTACATGAATTAGCGTATTTTACTCACATAAAGGGTAATGACAGGGAGAACACAATAAAAATGAACAGCAGAGGTTTAACAAGCCCATGTGTCGGCTGAATTAGGTGTCGTTAAAGAAAGTGGCTGAAAACGTGAAGTGGTATTTGTTCACATGACAATGGGAATGAAGCTTAAGAAGATCAAGTCCAGACCAAGTGTTTGGCTTTCCAAGACTGTCGTCCCACGAGGGGCCCTCTGGTACAGGGGCGGACTGACTCATAGACCTAAGCCTCCCTTATAAATAATAAAAACTCACCACCTCATCAGTGATTAACCTCTCTCACTCGAAGCCTGGTGGAAAGTGCCAGATCGTCATTGAATTCCGGAGTTAAAAAGCCACCAGCCACTTACTAAGAATCCTCATACTACACATTGTCATCTAGCAGCTTTTGACAGAACTGAACACTGTTTATGTGCTCGGCTCAGGAGAGCGATCCACTCCACACCACAGAACTCCTGAAGACTATGATAATACACTCGAGATGACCCAGGGAACAGACCAACAGACCACCAGATAATCCCATGGCTCCACCAGACCAGCACTGAGGAATTCCCATGGTGTGTGACAGGGCTGAAGAGCAAAGACCTGCGCCAGCAGCTGGCAGTAAATAACTTCTTGAGGACACGGGAGAGCCAGCGGCTCTCAGGCGGACATGTCAGACTGGCCTCTCTTCCTCAGGTGGATTCCAGTCCTGCGTGTCTGCATGCATGTTTACCCATGGTGAACTGGGACAGGAAGGGGGTAGTCAAGAAAGGCTACAATGCCCAAGCGGTTTTTTTTTTTGGGATTAAGGCTGACAGTGATGGCACTAGGGAGGGGAAAGACGCTTTAAGGGACGCGGTCGAGCCTCACAGCCACAGTGAAACCCTCAGACTTCACATGAACACCCTGGCATGGAGCCCAGGGGCAAGCGAAGCTGCTGATCTGCTCTTTAAGGCACCCCGTGCTGCGTACTCACCAGCACCGGGCCCAAACTTCCTGGTACGCCAACCCTCCAGCACCCCATGAAAAGTTTATGTCTTAAAGAGGAAATGACACAAATCCACGTACTGCTGTATTACAAGAACAAGACACCGCAGATCTACATCAGACCCTGGCATCATTTCAATTATACTTGTGATTTAAAAAAAGACGTGCGTTTAATAAACTTTTTCGGGATGCGGTCTCTTTAACGAGTGACCAGCATAGAGAGTTACAACGGAAATTAATTATACAGTGAAAACCTGTTCACGATGTCAGCTCTTAACTGCCCTTCGGCAAGACTGGGCACAGACCATCGGGCTCGGAGGGGCGCACCTGGTACATGAGACGTGAAGAAGGTGCAGACAAGGTGGCTGGTGACAGACGACAAACTTACATGTCGATTCTCAACACATAGGATCCCTTCGAAATGCGAACTCAGTCTGCTAGCGCACTAATTAGGGATATCAGGAAAAGGAGATCGGTGATCTCCCCCCCCCCGCCCAGTGTTACTGCCTCACTCGCTATGCAGTGCTCGTCTGCCCTAGGCAGCTAGGGTGTATCACGATAGGGTGGAAAAAGAAGTGGAAAAAAAAAAACCATTCCATTCCCAGGGAATGAGCTCAGAGGGATGGATTGAATGGCTTCCTGTACTCTGCTTCCACAAACAGGTGACAACAGCAATGACGGGGGCCGAGAAAGATAAATGGGTGGGGGGCGGGGGGTTGGCTTTCAACATGTCCCAGTCTGAGAGTTAGATGACAGCAGCTGCAGAGGGACAGCGCATGTAAGTATGTGTTTGGCAGCAGACAGCACAAGTGGGTGCGTCAGATAGGACACAGGAAGCATCCATTCTCAATTAATCATTAAAAAATAGCCCCCCTTACACTGTTTTTTTAACAGTCGAATTTAGTTTGAATTTCAAACATAACCGAAATGCCAGAAGGCAGTTTGAGCCAATGGAGTTCAGGAGCGGGCCTTCCCAACTGCCGGCACTAGTAATGCAAATGAGACAGCCGCAAGCAAGGAGCCGATTGGTGGAATCTGACAGCCGGGGTAAGTGCCCTCCTCTCGGACCAATGAGACGGTCCCAAGTGCCGAGCGGCGAGCCAGGAGTAACCGCTCCTGTTCTTGCTCACAGTTTGTGCACTGTTTGGCCTGCAGACATCTGAAGATCCAGTCAAAGTAGCTGAGAGAGACTGGCAAATACAGGCTAGTCACTACCAGCCTGTGCTTTCTGTAAAACAATGTAGTCAAGGGAGGTAATCAGTTCAATATTAACATGTATTTTTATATAAAGAGGGCAGGAGGTATATCAGGTATTGACTCAAATTTCTGGACATAGTGTGCAAAGAAACTGCTTTCTACTTCTGCTGGAAAGTTTAACCCACAACACAAAAAATGAGACACACAACCTGGAGTTAATGTTTCTGGTTCTACATTGTTTTTTTGTTTGTTCTCCTTTGTCTTAACACTGAGTTATTTACACATCGCTTACTCGTACTATAAATCCACAATGTCTGTTTACAGCGTTAGTGCCTTGGGTGAGAGGATTCACACAGAATCTGTCGGCAGTTTGTGCCGCGATAACACAAATTAACAGTATTCAGACTCAACCACTACGAAAACATGAAGAGAAAAAAAAAAAAAAACAAGATCACATTTCAAAGGCCCATTTCACACTTTAGTGTGTGTGACAGTAACCTGTAACAGAGTCCAGGGCCAGCTATTAGGGAAACTGGGACTTGGGACCCCTCCAAGCACATGTCGAGGGAAATGTTATGGGAAAATTAGAAAAATTCTGTAGAACATTTTGAAAACTGGTCCCTTGGAGAATTACCCCAGCAAGAAATATGGTACTGTGCAAAAGTCTAAGGCAGTTAAAGAAAATGTTTAAAGCTATTTATCTAGGAAGGACAGAAAAACATTTAACATTATATCATATTCAATTTAACAATAACAGAACAAACAAAAAATAAGAATTTCTTCTGTTCTCCAAAAAGTTACTGATACCTTGTGGGATGGCTAGAAGAACACAGCCTTGGTACCCAAACCTCTCCTCAGGGCCACCTCAGCCATTCTGTGTATTAGTTAAATTATACCAACAGCACAGTTAATTAATGTATTTATTTAAATAACCAAAAGAGGTATTGATTAGAAAAACAAGGTGCACTAGTGGCCAAAATATACATGGGTATGTTAAATGGTTATTGCAAATTTAGGGTTGAATTTAGGACAGGTTTTGAAATGGCTAAGCTACATAATATGGTTTTACAGCAATATCAAGATCATTTAAACAACATTTTCTTTGGCTGCCTAAGACTTCTGAACAACACTGTGCATATACATATGTACAACTATACATAAACATGCACACACGTTTGTATTTATATCTTTGTGGGGACTCTCCATTCATTTCTATGGGCATAACCCTAATCCCAACTATGACAACCTTAACTGCTACCCAGCCCTAACCTTAACCACAGGTAACAAAACAAAACACAAGACTTTTGGCATTTTTAGCTTTTTGATTACAGATTTTTGTAAAATCAAGTTTCCCCTTGTGGGACCCAAAAAAATGGTCCCCACAAGGTAATATATACAGCTGTGGAAAAAATTAAGAGACCACTCTATATTTTTAAACAAATATGCATTTTTTAATCCTGACTTGATCATGCTACTGCTGGCAGAAGGTTACATTGAGCAGCAGGGCGCTTCCAGGTTCAAAATTTGTAAGACAGCAGGACACAAGCATAAGGTGAAGCAGGAAACACTGGGAACGATCAGAAACCAGACAGGTAAAGAGTAGAAGGGATATTCCAATGCCAGAGATGACAGTTTCTCATGAATCAGACAATGACATCAAGTGACCTTCAAAAGGAACAGGAAACATTAAGTGCAGGTGTGAAGTATCAGGCTCCCAGAAGCAGGACTAAAGTTCCATACAGAAAGGAAGAAACCCTTCATTGATGAGAAACGGAGAAGAACCAGGCTGCAGTTTGCAAAAAAAAAAAAAAGCATTATAGACAGACGCAGAGCCATAAACTGAAAAATGATTGAAACAAAAAAATTGTGCCGTGGTCTCTTAATTTTTTTCCATGGATGTATATAACCCACACACACACTCAAAAAGGGCAAAACCTTATTTAATAACACAGGAATCAGACATCCGAGTCACCTCTAAAGATGTCATTTATGGTGAGATGTGCATGCACACTAAATCCTGTTAGTCACTCAAAAAAATATATAAAATAAAATAAATAAATAAATCATACATACATACATACACACACACCGCAGCTTCAAATTTACATGAACAGGAGTAGCATTCAAAGTTAACCTATTGCCAGCATGGCCTGAGTTGGAATTTTTCATCGGCAGGGGTCAACAACATGGACGGAATTATAATGGACATTTTCATTAAAATGCAATTTTTACCATTGACATGGTATTTAAAAATCCTACTCTATAGAGCTGTTTTTTTTTTTTTTTAAATCATGGACACAGGTGACTCTTTCCACAGACACATTTGTCCGTGTACGTGCAGGTTGGCGATCCCTGATCATCAGCAAGCAGTCTGAGTTAGAGGTGAAGGTAAGAATTTACTTTTATGGCTGATATTATCTACGTGGTATCGTCTGTTGTACTGTTTCATGTTTATTTTCATAATGAATTATAATGGCTGCGGTTTGCTGATTTATTTCACGGTTTTGTGGCTGGGTCGACATAGCTGTTCTGAATCAGAGAGCTTCAGTACTTCTACTACAAGGGAACTGAAAGGGAAGACAAAGACAGAGGCAGCAATGGAAAAATAATGGTTGATAAATAATCCTTGGAAATGGTGAAATGCAAACCAAATGCTAGAGATGTAAAGGCTCACAGAGGAGGGAGTGGGGACTACAGAGAAGGAAGATCCGCTTACCCAGGCTTGTGGGAGCCCCTGGAACGGCCGGAGTAGTAGGAGTACCCAGAGTACGTTGACTCGGTGTCCATGGCGACGCCGTATGACCCCAGCGGGTTGGCTGAGGCGCCTGCGGAGACTGCCGGGGTCTGAATGCTGGGTACGTGTGGCAAGAGCTCGTGGACGGGTTAGCCCAATGAAAGGCGGGGTCGTGTTCAGGAGACGGGCGACGAACCCTGGGGGGTCTGTCTCTGAGGCAACCCTGGAGGCTCCCTAGGGGAAAACATCAACCTGCGGAAATACAGGGGGGGAGTCGTCAGTCATCCATGGTACTTATGCCTTCAAGTTACGCCGAAACCAGCAGCTATACTGTTCAACATTTTATTTATTTAGCAGGCTCTTCCATCCAAAGTGACATACAATAGAGAAAACAGGGTCAGACCGTCCCGTTGGTGACATCACTCTACCAAGCCTGGGATTTTCACTGGCGACCATCCCATCAAAGTCACAGCATCCTAAACCAGTGGTTAAGGGCTAGACGGCGTCTTTGATATTTTTTGTACCAGAAATACATATGAAGAGCTTCAGCTCCAGGCTATAAAGTTTACAAACTGTCACTTAACCAAAAGCCAAGATGGCTCCCCCTCCCTCCACAAACACTGTACAATCTGATTGTGAAGTTTGTCGTCATATGTACGGTAAAACAACCAATTACACTAAACAATAAAAATCTTACTCTAAATGTTCCATCTAAGTACAGCAGACACAGATCAAACCTAAGACACAATATTAAAAACACATAACGCAATGTAAACACATAAACATATAGAGCAGTAGATGAATATACATAAAATGTCAGTATAAGTAGATAAAAAGAAATTCCTCAAGTAGAGGTATATAGGTTGTGCAAAGTCTGCAGTATTGTCCTGTATGTGTGTGTGTGTGTGCACGTGCATGTGTTGGGGGGCTGCTTTCAGCACTCACTGGTCACAGGTATCAGCACATTCGGGGGGTTGGGGGGGGGGCGTGGATGCGAGTTGTTCACAAGCCCAATAGCTTGTGAGTTGATTTCACACTTTTATAGCGCCTACGTGATGGTAGGAGTTTGTGATATATTTATAATTCAGTCTAAGAAATCTATATCATGTAAATATATTTATTTATATTGTACATATGTGCACACATTATATTTTTTGTACCTAGAGTTTCTCTATATATGTATCACATTATATAATTATTGTATTTCTTTTTTATCATTTTTAATTGCACAGTATCCTCTGCTTATAGAGCTGCCTTTCACTGTATACCCTGTGTATTCTTGGCTCCTCCTAACACGGAGCCACACACTGGAACGAATAGGCCCTTCCCACCGCAGAAACATTTAACAGGAACAGGAACTCAGCTCGATTGTATTTCCGGGTACGTAGTTCCTGGTCCTGTTTATTTAGTTCCTACTTCGGGGAAGGTACTTTTTATTTGACCGGGAACTACTGAGGTGGAGCTGATAGCAATAAACTTTGCTGATTGTTTGGCCACAAGCATAGGCGCCAGGTTATAAGTTAGGCATTAGTGCGGGGAAATAGAGATTTTTTTTCCAATCTCTGTAGAACGGTAGTAGTGGAGAAAAAATGGAGCAGATGGAAAAGTGCGCAAAATGGACCGACGAGGAGGTGCACGCGCTGCTGAGCATCTACGCCGAAGCCGACGTACAGCGCGAGTTTGATTCGACCACGCGCAACGATAAGCTTTACCGCAAGATTTCGTCGCGTCTGGCCGAAATGGGCGTCCAGCACACCGCCAAGCAGTGCCGCGAGAAAATAAAGAAGATGAAGCAAGACTACAAAAAAGTCAAAGTTCACAATAACCAAAACGGCTCGGAGAGAAAAACGAACAAATGGTTCAGCATTATGGACGCTATTCTTGGTCACAGACCTGCATATTCGGGAAACGCCGAAACAAAGGAATCGGTCGCGGCGTCGCTGGAATTGACCGTGGACGACACGCAAGCTACTGATGTGTCATCTAAGGAAGGTATGTTTGGTTTTTCTAGCACGTTTAACATTTATATGGAGCGAGCATCAGCTATTCAGTGTTCACACCATTACAAGTAGCGCAGTGTGTGTGCCGTGCCGGTGCCAGAGCAGATCCGACTGGGGGAGGGATCGCGGGGTGAGCGAACGGTCCGTAGCCACGCCCCTGGTGGAGGCCGGATTGGTTTTTAGAACGAACGGCTTTATTTAAGAATAAAATAAAAGATGTTCTTGGAGGGGAGGCAAAATAACTCATTCGGTAGGGGGGCTGCGAATGTGTGTATGTACCTTCTTGTCGCTTTAGAAAAAAAAACCGTCTGCTGAATAAGAATATATGCACATGTGCAATACTTTGGCTGTCAAAGAATGTTTAAAGCTATTTATATTTACAGCAAAGGTCCGGTGCTATGTGTTCTATTCACTTATTATGCTAACTGATTATACTTATGTTTAAATATTTCCATAATATCACAATATTCTGTTTTTGCACTATATTTACTTGTTTGCATTATGCATACTGTTTTTGCAATTTGGCACTATGTGTTCTCCCTGCTGTATCCACCAGAATTTCCCACTGGGATCAGTACAGTACGTTTTAATCTTAATCTTATTTTGGTGTTAGGTGTATGTTTGCTCAGAAGAGGAGAAAAGTTATTTCATTGGCCAAACAAGATAGATCAAGGTGATTGAGTAAAAAAAAATGCATGTGTGTATATTGAAGGGTTGCTGTAAATACTGGGGTGACTTTAGGAGGGTGACTTTTGAAATAACTAAGCTAACAAACTATGACAGATGTGATATAGTTTTGCACAAACATGAAGACCATTTAAACATTGTAACACTGTTTTCTTTGACTGCCTAAGACTTTTGCACAGTACTGCAAATAAATGTACCAACATGATCCATATGTTCAGGCTCCACTGAGTTTCATTTCATAAAATCTGTTTTCCAGATCATATTTGTGAGATATCACAGTCAGAGTCCAGTTCAGCCTCTTCTGTCCCCTTCAACTGTCCACATCCTCTTTCTCCAATGCGGGAAACTCCGCACAAGAGGAGTAAGACTTTATTACATATTTTTGCCAGCTTGTTGCACATAGACTTTAAAGACAAAACTGACACTGTATACATTTTAACCTGATAATGTTGATGCACTTGACAGGAAAAAGGAAAAGGGATCCCGATTTTCTGGAGGCCATACGAGAGATGACGGAACGAAGCTCGGATGTCCTGTGGCAGGGATATGAACAGCGCGAGCGGTATTTCCAGCTGCTTATTGATCACGATGCTCAAGAGGCAGCGCAGAGAGAAAGAGAATTCGCTCTTCTACGAGAGGAAGCTGCAGAGGCGCGGCAGCAGCAAAACGCTTTTCAGCAACGCTTTCTTGCCATCTTTGACCGGCTTGTCCAGGTCCTTGATAAACGAAATGGGCCTACAGCACCACCCCTAGACTAGATTTTTTCTATTATTTTCCATTATTACGTTCTAGTACTAATGTTCTGAATGCTGTTTGTATATTGCATTTATTTTTATAAAAAATTACAAATTTTGCAATTCTGAAATGTTCAGAAGCGTTACATCTTTTGTTGGTTTAATAAAACTATTCTTTTATGAAGGAGTGGTGTCATTTAGTTTGTGATGTCACTGCCACAAAAGGAACATTACAGCGAATTTTCAACTTCAGTTACATTTACTTAAAAGCATAGTTGAAGGTGTCATACAAAACTCTTTGTATTGTTGGCAATTAAAAGCAAAATAATGTACATGGTAGGAATGAGGCAGCATTGTTGAATATTCCAGACTGTATGAAATCGATAAATCTTAAAAAAAATCAAAGAATAAGAGCAGTTTAAAATATTTAGCAGTAATACAATTAGCTGTGATTTCTGTTCTTTATGTTTGCGGTTTATTCATTCTGAAGTTTCTGTTTTTGTGTGAGCTTTCGTCATTGTGCACTCGTTGTGTGGTGCGTTTGAGCAATTTTATGAAAGTGAGGGGAACAAGCAAATAGGAACTGATTACCAGAAGGCATCGGTCTTTCCCTGAATGGAAATATTTTGGATTCTACAGAGACAATATTAAGCAAGAGCAAGTGATTTGTCAGCACTGGCACAACTCGTGGCAACAAGTGTAAGGAATCTGATTATGCTGCTGCTGCTAATTTTATATGTATATTTAGGGTGACGTTAAAATGTTCTTGAAATTCATGTTCTGTGAAATTAATGAATTGACTTAATAAAACTTTAAGTAAGTAGAGACTTGGCAACTTAACCAGAATGAACTACTGACTTGCCTTTTCCAGCAAAGACAGATTTTATTGGAGGATAAGTTCTATTTGGATGTAATTTATTTTGGATCAACTTTGTTATATAAATACTGTAATATGGCAAAGATTTCAAATATCAATGCGTGAATTTTTCCAATATCATCCAGCCCTAGTTTCAAGGCCACTTTTAATTATTCAAGTAGGGCTGGGAAAATTAACATGTTAATGGCATAGTGTTAATTTTAAAGCTACAATGCATTATTTCTATAATCTTGTTAATGCATGTGGTATTTTGATAACCAAATGGGGGAATTGTCTACGCAAAGATTTTTAATAAAAACTTATAATATTACTTTTTGTAAACGAGAGCTTCTGCTGTGATGTTGCACAGAATCCACAGCAAAAATCAAAACATTTAGTCTGACAGGGGAGCTGATGGAGGAGAATGGTGAGGAAACATTGTTACTCAGTACATTTCCTTTGAAAAATTGCCAAACAAATTTCAATATTTGTTTTATTTTATATTAGTCTAATACCTTAAATGGAGCATCTTTCCAGTTAAGTGCACTTTTAATTGTCGTCAGGCTTCTGTTGTGTACTGTGTGGACTGCCCCAGATAATATTTTCACATAGATGATATAGATTACGCAGAGCACAAGTCAGCACCATGGATTTGACCAGATCTTCATTGCAATCTACCCTTCTTCTCTCAACAGTAAGTTTTTCATTATCAGAGGAAGGTTGCATAGATCAGCTTTGTAAAGCATATACTGTATCACCAAGGATGCAGCGCTCTGCATCTGGCCCACCTGTGTTCCTGATTCGGTTTGGAACAGCATCTTTTTCTCAGATAATTCCCACAATGTTGATAATCTCAGTACTCTACCATGAAAGCAGCCAGGCAAACCAGTGAAAACATTCCCAAAAAAGCCCCTTTCCATTCCATCCTTTGCATGAATACGTTACCCTTATATCAAAATACAGGTGTCAATGAAATGTGTCCTCTGCATTTAACTAATATGTGACATTGTGACATCAGCACCGAGGGAACGGTGCCTGGGGGTGGTACTTTGCTCAGGGTACCCCAGGGGTACCTTGCTGGTTAGGGGTTCAGACCAGCAACCTTTTAATTACAAACACACTTGCCTAACCATTAGGCCAGCACTGCCTTGGTAAGGCATATGTCTTCTCTTTTGCACATTACCATTCCTGTCATTTCTAATTTTGTCATACAGGTTTTTAATTCATTTATCTATAACAGATGTACATAATGCACATATGTTGGTGAAAAAAAATACAGAAAAATAACTAACAAATCAACTTGCTCAGCCTCCATTGTCTTAGAGTGGCAATGTAGTTTCACTACATATGAAATTACATGTGAAGTTTAACCTATGAGCCTTTTGCGTCTCCCAAGCTTATTTAGCATAAAGGTCCCGGCTCCTGTTGAGCTATGGGAAAGGGACACACAAAAGTGGCCCGGAGCTACAGAAGTTCCCAGTCCAGACAGCCCATGAACTTGAAACCGGGAACCAGGTTCTGGAACTTTGGTGGGAAAGTACCTAATAAAACACAACTGAAAAATGTTCAGACAAACAGGTCTCTGTCAAACTTTACAATCTCTAATGACTCCAGATCAGATTAACAGGACCCAAGATAACTGACCCATAGTCCTCCTGCCTGCTGTGTTTGTTGTCTCTGGTAGACACTATGCATTAGCAACACTAAATCCAGGTCCTATTCCTATTTCTGCTCAGAGCTATAAAGGAAGATTAACATTATTATTAACGCTGCTTTACTCCTTTAAGCAATAGAGTAAGACTAGTTTTCCTCTGCCCAATGTCACGGTCTTCTAGGAGATCATCTTCTGAAGACCCAACAGAGCCAAACTAGAGAGGATAAGAGTGCTTAATACATCACAGGGCTCCACGACGTCTCTCTCTAGTATAATTAAAGCCATCGGCCGCGTCCTTACATCCTTACAATTACACCAATCCCCTGCGCAACAGGAAGTCATCTCAATACCGAAGACGGGAATCCTCGCCCCAAGAAATTGAATCATCCGGAAGGCAATTAATTTCAGATTTGATTTGACTTGAGAAGGCCGGTTCATTCCCGCGGCTGTATGGTCATGTGACCAGGGGTGCGGAGCGAGCAGGGATGCACTAAAGAGCAGCTTGCTGTCCCCTTTACGCCTTCTCACTCCGATCGTGTAACCAATAAGACCAACTGTCCAAGGAAAAAAAATAAAGCAAAGCTGCTTTTGCAAGATGTAACTGCAGCATCATCCTCTCCCTGAGAATCTTGACAGCATTCTGGAAGGAAGGATCTGACTTGTCATCAATGAAGTCTTTGGTGTTTCATGACTAAACAACACTAGATGATTAACAAGCTAACATGTCCATGTCCTCTCCGCACTCAAATCAGTGACATCTGCTCGGGAATAAGCGTCAAGACCTTGCTCCATCAAATCTGGTCAATCAGCAATGCTCTTAAATAAGTAACACTGACTATACTGTTACGTAATATCTGAATACTGCAACAGAAGCAGAACTGACAAAACTCCACGCATCAAAGAGTGGAGAACTTCCAGGAGTGATCAACCCCACGGTGGTGTGGAAGATGGGACTCCCTAACAGCATTTAGCAGAAAGGGCTTTCTGGAAGGGTGTCTGGGAAGGTATGGCATCTGAAACAAGAAGCAGAGACCTACCTTCACCCAGGGTGACCTACTTACAATTTAAGTAATGAATGACTAAATATGAGGCGCGACCTTTTAACAGACCAGGGCACCAGGTTCCACTCTCCATATGCGTTCTGGACAAGTCAACTTAAGGGTATCCTCCTTGTTGTTTTGGTAGAGAAAAATGATTGACTTTTGTCTCACCAAAACATCACCTGACATGTCTTCTGAAAAATTAACACCACTTCACCTGTGAGATGGTAAAAGGACATTTGCTCGGCCTCCAGTCTGAAGCGGTGATTACATAATTATTCATAAATAATGGAGGAGAACTTATAATCCAGGTGTGACCTTACTGAGTGCTGAGGAACTCTCTCTTCAAGCTGCCCCAACTGCACTTCCACGCTCATCAAATATTGTCGAGTCCTGGCTCACAGCGGCAAAGAGATTATGCAAATGTAACTTCAGAAAAACCCAAAGCCCACTGGGACATAAAACTCATAATAAAATCACTCTAATCCTATCTTTTTTAATTCATGGATGTTTAGACTACCCAAGAATATAGAAGCAAAGGAATGTGAAAGGGGGGAAAAAAACGAAGACCATCTACAAACTGATACTGATGCAGACCAAAAGTGGGTGACTAAGACCTTGAAGAAGCATGACCACTACAAGAACAATAAGAGCATTACGCAGTTACGTTACCCCCTCTCCTTCCCCAGGGTGAAACATCAGCTATGGCAGATGCTCTACAGATGCAACAATGACAAAGGAGGGTGGGGATCCTGACAAAATCTGACCACAGTTAAAGAAGCTTTAAGTACAGATGTCCTGCTTTTCAGCACTGACTCTGCTCTAACGTGGATGATCAGCAGGACAATAAGCTGATATAGTTATTTATTTCGTGGGTGCTTTTATCCAATGCAACATGCATTTTTTTGAGAAACCAGAGTCAGACAGTCCCTTGAGTAACTGGAGGTTTAGGGCCCTGCTCAAGGGTCCAGTGGCGATTCGAGCCGATGACCTTCCGATCACAGCGCCTTAACCCACTGAGCTGCACACTAAGAACTATAATGATGATATTAATAAGAGGGAATAAGACGCGCACAAGCTGGCTCTGTGACTTGAGGCTACAGCACCTCCAGCATCTACTCAGCCTTATCACCTAATCTCCCCTCGGCCAGGCCCACACTCAACCTCCACAGCATTCCTCTCTGGTTATATCATGAGCGCTTCTGGTGGGAGGAGCCAGGTCCTCACTACCGAGCCTCAGCCGAAATGGCAGAAATGCGACCGGTCGTCATTGCGGGAGCCTGAGTCGTAAACGGCTCTGCACTCAGACCCCCTCCTCCCTAACTCCGCCCTGCCATCAAGAGAGAACTTAGTGGCTTTCGGGCTTCCCGTAAACTCAAACGGCTGACTCCATTCTGTTCCAAAAGTATAAGTATAAAAACAAAACCAAACAAAAATAAAGCGCACTTCTAAATATGTTGTTTTGCCATGCATGAAGTAATTGTTAAAACAGGTGACATAAAACATGGGATCTTTACAGGCATGGGTAAACAGTGACAGAGTAAGTGAGAACACCACATGCCCGTCGCCACGGCAGCAGAGACGCAGAAACACAGGGGGAGGGAACGGCATGGAAACAAAGCACTAGGCTCAGCGTGATCAGGCGTTAAATACATGCTAACTCTCTGGCCCAAATGGTGAGTATATGAAGGGTGTCCTGTTTGTTTCTGGGGAGAAAGTACACCATAATTTACGGTAATTGCAACTCATCTGAAATCCCAAGCATTTTCAACCTCCAAACGGGTTTACCGTCACGTGCTAACCGTTCAGCAAGCATTGACTGGAAGCTAGTGGGTCTTCCTCAAAGCCAGGGTCCAGGGCTGATCTGTCACCCCACTATCTCGAGCCGGCAGGCCGAAAGCCTGCCATTCCGACCAACCAGAACCATGGTAGGCTTGACCTGAATTCCGCAACAGCTCTTCAGAGAAACCCTGACAACAGCAAAAGCGTGATGTCATTTCCTCAGGACAGCCAGACAGAAGAAGACAAATGAGGCCTGTAAAAGCTCTGGGTTGGAACAACGACCTTCAGATCACGATGATCCCAGGACGAAAACACTGGACACCCTTGGGAACCCCGCAGTGGTCAGCCCTAAACAAAACAACGCAGAGGCACCCAGCCTTATAGTTGTAACCAACTGTGGTTTTTCTGCAAGGAGACCCGGAATTATACACAGAGCAGGGAGAGGAACAAAGGACTTCTCCAGAACCATCATCTGGAGCACTTTCCCAAACCTATCAATCACTAAAGGCAAGACGGCAGAGTCAAATCTGCTAAAGCTACAAGGGGAACACAGAGCCACTCAGCGGAGAAGCTATGACCTCATAAACACATCGACCGCAATCGTGTAGCCCTAGAAGAAGCCTAACGACATAATAAAACAGGTCAGGAGGTCGGCGACTGCATCACCCTTCTAAGTGCAATTACGAAGTGACCTCTATGGAAGCCTGGTTTTAACCTGCAACAATACAGCGCAGTCGCACATACGATTAACGACTGACCATTAACGACATTTGAATGGATAAACAGATACGTGTATAACTTGCAGGGTTGCCAAGTCTCACGCATCTGGCATGACACTTGCTTTCAGACATTCATGCTCACGCAAGAAATCTTCGGCAAATCTATATTATTTCACTATAAACCTAAAATTAGCTACATCAAAAGCTTTAGGGTGGTTTGGCAACCCTAAAGACTATTTACAAAGTAATAAGACTATTATATACACATGTAAATGAGTGTGCAGGTGTGTCTCGCATTGAAAATCTCACTCCTGCCAGTCGACCAAAGTTGGCAACCCTGTACTTGATCATTCAATAACATTATTGATCCTGAAGTAAACTGCAAAAAATACAAAATACAATCCGCAGCATGTATGACAGCACGTCGGACCTAACTGTGCAAGGTCCAAAGAAACCAAATGAAACACACTCCTTTTTGTAGTAAGTTAAGAAGGCTGACAGGATGAGCTTGGGAATGTGATTCATTTACAGAGCGACTCCCTAAACATACAGCCTCCAAATAAACCTACAACGTCCCCAAACGCTGCAATTAAGCAAACTTACTATGCACCCAGCAGTAACTGGAGCGAGGTAAATTCACCCTGAGGGCCAGAAGCATGTTTTTTCATTTCAGAACCCTGTTTTATGGGCATCTCGTTTGAAAGGTCCATTCAGTGAAGACACCCGTGGTTAGCTGAATGCTGGCCATATATGGCCTGGTCTGCTGTAAGTAGAGGTTATTAAAGCCGCTTAGATCTCTGCTGATGACCCCTCTTGGCCATTAGTGCTGCTAATGAGGAATACAGAAAGAAATTAAGCTTCACTTGCCATTTGTAGAAACAGAGGAATATTGGAATACATCTTTTCGCATAGCCTATCTTCCTCTCCTTTGAGAAACACACACACATACAATGCGCACAGAAGGTCTTAGGACACTTGCTTAATTCTGTAAAAATGTTGCAGATTTCTTGGTTTCATAACACAAGCCCATTGACAAGGAAGGTTTAACATATCTGCACATATCTACCATGGAAACATTTTCTTTTTATTGAGTAGAGAATGCTGTGGACGCTCTCAGACGTATACAATGCTAGGTCTGGCAAACTTATGACAGCCGACCACAAAGCAAACAAACTTGTAGCTTATTTTTGTGTCAACTGTGGATAGGATACATTTTGTCAAAGCATGTGTAATTATGTTATGACAAACACTACTGCTATAAATAAATAACGTAAAATTTACCGATGATTTGGATTATTTCGCATTCTATGGCGCCAAAAATAGTATGCGATTTCCTGCTTTTTCCCCACAAAAATACTATGAACTTCACCAACACAGTTGGATTACCAATAATTTCAAAAATCTAGGTCTATGCCTCATTTTTTAAAATTTTGTCCCAGTATCAAACACGCTTTAATGATATGGGTGGAACGTGCCAGTAAAAAATACATGAACATAAAATTAAAGCGTGTAGGTAAGAATGTGCAATAAATAGCCTAGATAATGGATAGATTGATGGAAACTTACAACAACAGTGTAATCGTTTATGTAGCTTTATATTGGGCTGTCCGGGTCTTTAACGCCATCCCTGACTACTTTCCTCTTTTTACTTCAAGTGCTCCAAGTCAGACATATTAATTCAGTGCATCAGACAAAACAATGAACCTCTTCGTTGAAATTTTCACAAGGTTTTAATTTCAGTGGCCATGTTGACGTGGTACAAAAATGCATGTTTTTATGGGTTGTTTAAACACGTAATTTTATGCCGTTTAAACATGGGTATTTTTACCGTGTGTAGATGGTTAAAATGCATGTGGAGACATGTTCTGTCTCACGGTTTATACCGACGGTGCTTGGGAACTGCTTGGTTAGAACAAAAGTTTACTCGCTTGTGTTCTGTGGAACATTCTTTAGCGGAGCATCTCTGCATTCTGATTGGTTGCCATAGAACCGCATCATAGCTCATTACCATGAAGTTGACCAGGCTTTAACTTCATTTCGTGTTCTCGCCGCCCAAATCACAACGCACTGCGCCCTCCAATAGAGAATGAACGACACCCGGTTGCTTTGACGCTCGTGTCGCCCACGGTGTGAATTATGGTAATCATAAAATGGGTCCACCTGCTTCAAAAGGTATAAAAATGAAGACTGTATGGACAGAGCAGCAGGTCACAGGCCATAGCATCCGGAAGCTACCCGTGGAAAGTTCTGGAATGCAGTCTTGACAGCACATTTCAGGTGGCAGCAGCTTCCCAAATGGCTTTTATGAAACAGATGGCGTATTATTCTGTCAAAGCAACTTATCGACTAAACTGACAAACAAATCTCAAAGAACTGTGGCAAAGCAAGAACATATGTTAGTGTACATGTGTGAAAGCTTCAATGTTAAAAGTAAAAAAGTTGTTCTGAACTATATCTGATTATTTTTCCATTGATAATTTAGGACACAGAAAGGCAATTTTTATATTTATTTTTTAATATAGTCCATTTAGAATCATCACTGGCATTTTAAACCAAAAGCGTGCGAAAAAAAATTAAGCTCTGCAGTCAGGAAAAACACACAACATTTGTTTAAGTTGATTAATCTCTGCGAAACAGTTGCCGAAAACTTTGGCATGCTTGCAGTAGAGGTACAGGAAAAGCTGAGCCACAAAGACCAAACAATGCTAAAGCATTTCACAGGCGCTCCCAGGGAACAGGAAAGAAAAGGAATTATTTCCCTGTGCCAGCATGACCCAATAAATTATCATTTTACCATTACGGCTAAATGCTGAATGTTGACATGAGGACTTTCATCTACTGGAAAAGCGCTGGGGCATCTGGGACATTCCCGCTAGATCACATGGGCCTGCAGTCCATGACAGCCCCGACCTCAGCCACATCGGCCATTTTTGTCAAGGTCAATGAGGTAATTCGCCAACGCCACACGACTCAGATGATGGCAAGATGGGCATGACTGGACAATACACAGGGGTTGCCAGATTTCAGGAGTCACGCGACAGCAGTTAGGTGGCAGCCCGGCGGTCTCGCGACCCACAGACTTGGCTTGCGTGAAAGCAGCCGGAAGCGTGCCAGGCAGTAATCTTTTGCCCTTCCTTGGGGAGGTGGGGGCTCCATCCGGTCCAATCCTCTTAGCCTTATCAGCTCCAGGGCAGAGAAGAGGGTCATAGCGTTTGGAGGAACCCAAAGAGCTTCAGAGTGGCCCAACTCCAGCTAGTGCTCCGGTTTTTCAGAATTCCTCCCACAACCCCCAGAGCGTCACGCCGAGGAAGTCCCGGTGCAGCCTGAACAGGGGAAAGAGGTCACGGCACACAGCACAGAAAGAGAGTCCAAGTGCCCGTGTATATAACGAGGTCACCGACTCCTGGCCGAGATTGCGTTGTCTATGCACTCCTGCACCAGCAGAGTACCAGGACACACACACACACACATGCATGCACGCACATACACGTGCACACAGGCGTCTGACCATCTGCACCCGAGGCCCTCTGGAGATAAACAAAGGGAATGGCCAACAGCGCCTGCACTATTAATAGCAACGCCGAAGTTACAAGCAGCAACGGGCAACACGCAATGAAAACAATCCACGCCGCAAAACGTAATCATTAATTTGGAAACGTAAAACATGGATGTGTATGACCTAAACACCACAGCTAGGATATTTTTTCGTATCATCCGACCTTCTATACATTTCACCCCAGTACATGGTATATGATGGTATTTATAAACAAACAAAAGACAAAAACAAACAAATAAACAGAAAAAAAACCACGAAGACTGCCATAAACTCTATATCATGGATGGAATCAGAGACTAAAACCTAAACAGGCTCATCGGTGTGTAAGTTCAGCAGCAGGGAAACAAGGGGACAAGTCCTCGATGAACACATAAAGAGATCACACTTCGCTTACTGACCCCACTATCACTACCCGATCTGCAGCACCTCCCTGATCTATGCACTATGTTTCACGTATGCCCCACATGCTCCGAAAGTTTAGGGTGCATTCAGGGCATATTTTGTTTTTGTGTCATTAACCTACGTACACGCTATACTTTTACTTTTTTTTTTTTTTAACTTAAGTGAGGCTCCAGACACTGCTAAGGCTGTGCAATACAATACATCGCCTCAATATTACATCTCTATATCATAGAAAGAGGAGCGTCTGTTTTTGATGGGATTAAAAATAATACCGTCGGCATTTCTAAAATATATATATATACACAGTGTATATACACCCCCATTCCTCAACTTCCTAACCTGATCTATCCCCTAAAATCAATTCAGAACAAGAACATGGCCCAATTTCGAACAGAAAAAGTTATCTGGATATCAGGAGGTTCTTTACTAAGACCTCGATTAGTCGACGTAGTCGATGACGACGACATTAATATTTTAAATTGACGCTTTATTTTTTTTAAATTATTTTTATGAAATCACCATTATGATTTCCAAAACGCTTCAGTTCATTATAACAAATGTTTTCATTTAGTATCAGTACGTAATTATGTGAGTAGTTCAAATTATCACAGGATATAAAGGTGGTTTTACACTGTGCGAAGTGCGATAGCTCACGACTGCAGCACTAGCGCTACACACGAGCGCCTGAAGCGAAAACACGCAGGCGCTGTTCTGCATGATGGACCGCCAGAACGGGCAAAAGCACCTTAAGTGTTGTCTGTTCATGTTTATTAAATTACCATTAGTACGGTGAGCTTTTAAATACATTTTGTCCTTGTAGTTGCTAAATACTGTCAATATTAAAGCCATAAACTTGTCTGCCTGCTCTCATTGAATAAGTGTTTGAGAAAATGTCTACGTGGATTGACGGTGCCAGTCTGTGTTCGTGCGCATTGGGCTTATTGGGAATTGAGACCAGTGTTATTATCGTAAACTAAAACTGAAATGAAAACTAAAAATAAATGCAAATAATTCGTGAACTGAAATAAAAATGAAACTATATTTACAAAAAAAATGTGGACTTTAATCAGCAAGAAATACCGCCACACCACCAACATATTTTTACCTTGTTTATCCACAATATCTTCCTTTAAAAAAGATTTCGTGGTTGCTATGTCTACGTTCACCGCCACTATAGTGCTTCCATAATTTAACAAAGCAATAGCACCGGGCGCTCCACTAATCAAGATTAATAAATATAAGGATACGCCGAATTTAAGAAGACTACCAACTTCTGGCCGTCACAATACGCATGGAATTAATATTTTCCGCATACTACTAATTTGCTTATCGAATTGTGGGCGAAAATAATATCCGTACACTGCCGAAAAACCGGCGTCCACAGAAATCCACAGAAACATAGTTGTTAGTGGCAGTCCTACTATGCTTTGATTCTGTGAAAACTCTGACACAGGACATTTGTAAACCCCACCTCAGTGCCGTAGGACACCACTTTGCACAGAACCCTGTGGCAAGATGCACAATTAGCAGCAAGATGAGTTACACAAGAGAAGAACAAACGGATGAACAAAAGGGACCTGCACGAGCCGTGACTCTGTCATTAACCTAAATCAGAGTTTCTCAACTTTGTCCCTGGGGACCCCCAGACAGTCCACATATTTGCTCCCTCCCAGCTCAAACAATCAACAACAGCGAATACTTGGTACACCTGTGCTGAGCGCTGGGAGGGAGAAAAAACTTAGACGGGGGGGTCCCTAAGGACTGGGTTGAGAAACACTGCCCTAAATATATCGAATCTCAAGCCTAAAGACATTACTCTTGCTATAAACAAGAGCTATTATAAAACACTTAAAGTTCAATTAAAAGGTGTTAAAGCAGAATAGCATGTAACTAGGCACCCCCAGAATCTGTTCCCCTGCCCTCTGCAGGGCAGTACTCCTTTAAAATAGTAACTGGGCTAATGGCCATTTAACAAGCCATCATCCCAATAAGCCACATTCACACCTGAGCACTGCAACCGCAAGCAAGCAAAATTAATGGGGGAACAACAACAAAAAAAACCCCACAAAGAACACAGGTGCACAGGGAGACACGCGAGGAAGAAGAGTTTTGGCGGGTCACATCCAGCAAGGAGGGGGCGCTCTCTCTCTATCCCGCCGCTAATTAAATATCACCTTTCATCACTCGCAGCTTCAGGAGACGTGTCACAACACGTGCGGTCCCGGGCCATTTAGCGGTAAAGCAGGGGCCGGGACGTCAAAGGCCCCCGGGAGGATATCTCCCCGCAATAACACCTCCCTGACGTTATAAACAGAGATCATCCATGCAGATAATACCCAGATAGAGAAATGACAGGGCTAAATTATTCATTACACACACTTCTGTTTCTGCGCCAGTGGCGATTCGCCCATCTCCAGTGGCTGCTGCTGTTTTACAGTAAGAGGAAGTTTATAAAAATCACCAGGAAGCCCCGTCCCCACGACCCATCACACTTTGTCAAATCCAGGTCCAGGCTAATGAGCTGTTATTTCACCGCGTAATGCTCACATGCAGTTAATCATGCGCAAACAACAGGCCATGCTTAACACTCTCCACAAACTTCATGCACTCCAGCACTTCAGAATCTTATGTATTTTGTTGTAGAATATCAGGAATTTAAAATAAATTAATATTCATACTGTATTAGTATTCTTACATACCCTGCAGGCATTTCTTGGCATAAAACTTCTTTACTACACATGCCAATAATCAAATTTGTCCTAATATTTTAACATATACTTATAGACTGGGAGATGGGAGTCCATCCATTCGTCTGTCTTCCATAATCACATATCCAGTCCAGGATTGCGGTGAGCCTGAAGCCTGTCCCAGAAGGCACAGGGCACGAGGCTGGGGGACACCCCCGGGGGGCAAGCACTCACACACACACAAAGTGTAATTCACATAACCGCATGTTTTGGGATTACGGAGAGAATCCGGAGGACTCAAAGGAAACCCAAATGGACAGAGGGGGACAAGCCAACACCACGAACAACAGAGCTGGGGGCAGGAATCGAACCTGCGACCCCGGAGGGGTGAGGCCATAGGATTTCCACAAAGCCACTGCAGCAACCAACCCACACTATATGGATACTTCATTATTATTACTACTACAGGAAATATCACCCCAGCTAAAGCAAACAGCACAGTGGGAGGCTGGAAACATTAAACCCTTGTAAGTTTTAACAGCAGTCTGATGGTGCCAAGAAGCCAGCAGCTCCAGATGAGACGCTTCAAGAGCAATGCAGGTGAGGTTAGCTGAAGACGCCCAACGTTTATCCTTCAGACAAGCCAGATCCGATCAGGAGGGCGATGGGTCTAATGAGGGCTGGGTGTGGACTTTGCATCCCCCAAAGCTGAACTGTCAAGGAGCTCGATTTATAAGCTAATGGCAGTCCTGGAAACCCAGGTGGAATCAGCAGCAAAACTCAGCCGGAAACAGGACACTCCAAGGCATCTCATGAACTGAAGTGACCAACTCATTATGTATTTTTTATGTTAGACTGAACTTCAGTAGAAAAAAAAAAAACATATTTACAGCAGGTTAGTACTCTGTTGATCGGAAGGTGGTCTGATTGCTTGGGGAAACTAGTAATGATCAACACCTTGCTTATGTGGAGATGACAAGAGGGTTTTCTTACGGACACTTCTGACAAAAACCATGCCCTTTTAAAAACATATGAATTATAGAATCTTTGCTGCCGGTGCGAGGCTGAGCCTCCTGCATGCCAAAGTGCGGATGGGAGCAGGAAACTCCCAGGTCTCCTGCGGGCCTCTTTGCAAAAGCCACTTAAAAAGAGCCGGTAAAGCGGCAGGGGAACCGGCAGTAAAAACGCTGAGATCATGCGAGCCTGGGTTGGTGCAGGGGGGCTTACATGCTGTGATCGGGGGAGGGGATGCCATGCCATCGCGGTGTATGTATGCATGCATGCAGGCAGGCAACCCCCCCCCCCTCCCCCTCAGACCCCAAAACCACCTCCCAGTTTCATGCATCGCGTTTCATATCAAGGAGGCGAGATATCGGCACCAGATTACATTGTTGCGAATATAAATCGGACAGATACACTAACTGCTGTGGGGATTCAGAGGAACCTCATTGAGGAAGGGGGACGAGCGATCACCC
Organism: Cryptomyrus ogoouensis; assembly: GCA_025773925.1. NCBI lineage: Eukaryota > Metazoa > Chordata > Actinopteri > Osteoglossiformes > Mormyridae > Cryptomyrus > Cryptomyrus ogoouensis. The sequence goes on from JAOYFF010000116.1 coordinate 31,354,678, forward strand.
CGGCTTGAAGATACAGCCAGCTGTAGGAGAGACCCCCCCCCCCCCCCCCCCCGGGTTTTTTTGGGGGGGGGGGGGGGGGGGGGGCGTGCCCCTCAAGTTACACACGGATGCGGGTAATGAGTTTTCAGAAAGAACTTTTCAGAAACTTTTAAAAAGTCATAAAATCACCCATTTCACCATTTAACCAAACGTTAAAAGAGAGGATGTCCAAGTCAAATTGTATTTTCTTACAGCTTGAAAAGTGGCCACATCTTTTCATTGTGCCACACGTACAATGTGTCGTGTTATGTCTTAAATTATTTGGATTTCTGTTTCACATTCAAATGTAACACTTTTTAATAAAGTAAAAACATTTTGCCCGCAAATAATTCTATTAAACAATAATATCAGTGACCGCTCTCCCTTAACTACAACAGTAGCAGGACTGCACACATTAATTTAAGTTTTTAACATGGGAGTTTGTGGTGTTACTTTCACGCTATGCAAGTACCGTGTAGGGGTACTTGTGTCTCTTTACCAAAGGAGGAAAACCCGCTCGGCGTAATAAAAATATCTGCGCTGGTTTTTCTTAGGATTCTTTAAGGAGAAATATGCGGCCTGTCAAGTCAAACTGCTGCTAAGCGTTTATTGGAGGATAGCGTCAGACCCACCTCTGTAATGGTAAAAATATATGGAAATTATACAATTGCAGTTTATTTTTACTCATTTTTGATATGACAAATTTAAATAATCACTTTTTGACTATGCATTTAATGCTGTCCAACAGAAAATACATTCTGCAGAAATGGGCGTGGTCAAGCACGTCGCAGCGGGCGCGTCATGACCTTAAATAGATATATATAGTGTTGCTCAATACTTTGTTGCGGTCGTTACTTCTTCGCGGTAAGTTCTGCTCTGCAGTGGAGTGGCGGGCAGGAGTATGAAGGATTTGAGGTGAGTATTATGGACAGGCGATACCAAATAATACCAAGGTTGGTATCCCGGTGTCGATATTCGGTGCCTACCCAAACCTTTTCAGGACCCTAAGCAAAGTTTGAATAGCGGGCGTTTTAAATTTGCGGGGAGAGATAAAAGTTAAATCGATACTAAAGGAATCTCACACATATCCTATACGCGCCACACCACTACATACTGGTTACCACAACTGTGCTTTTGCGCATTTTGGCTATTTTGTATATATTATAATATTTTGTATATATTGTAATATTTGCATATTACGTTGTCTTGTGTATTTTTGCACCGAAATTGCTGACTCAAACTCGTTGTGCCGACTTGTTCAGTGACAACAATAAAGAATTGCCATTTAAATTTGCCAGCAAGGCTGAAGTTGGCTGCTTATCTGCAACTTCCGATTTATTTGGCTTCTTATTCGCAAAGTACATAGCAAGTATGCCTCTGTTAAGAAACATTGGAATTAGCCTGGTCCAGATTGGTTTTGTACCCGAAACACAGCTGGAAACAGGGGATTCATCCTATTCATCTTGGCCCAGGCTAATTTCAGTGTTTCCTAACAGTGACATACCTGCTGTGTACTATGCATTTAACATTTGCCAGCCAAAGACGAATAAGACCTCGATCCTGATTGCGGTTGGAAATGTGGCTTCCCGTTTAAATGTAGCTGATCAACATGCTGTGCTGCTATTTTATTGCCATCTGACCATTAACATTAAAGGGAGATGTGTGAAATACATTTATGAAATACACGGACGTGTTACAGCTTAAACGTTTTATTCATACGTCATTTTGTATTTTCAATACAATCGAAGTTGCGAATTGCGAACTTCTGTCTGTAATTTGCCGAGCTGGGGTGGGGAGGAGAGGGGATGCCGCCGGCCCCCTGATAATTCCCTTTCCTTATAATCTCCCCCCTTATGGGCGCCCCCGCCTGGTTGGAGATTATATACTGGGATTATATTCCAGAAAGCGAGTTAGGGTTTAAATCTTAACTATCACTTCAATGCCCCCAGAATGACGTAAACATAATTATCGGTTCCAGAAACGCTGATTACTACTTTGAGGTCTGAGTTTATTCAGCTCTGAGTGTTAATGCACTCAATGCTAATGCGACCTCGTGGAACAACAAAAAGCCATCGTCAGCCGATCGCTGAAAAAAGGATTCACCATGGAAACGGACGCCAAAACGCATACTGCTCCGCGATCTTCGCAGTCGGTAATGTCTGTGCTGTATATTAACGTCTGCGTATGCCGGGTATGAATTTATTTTAAATAGTAGAGAGAAACTGCGTACATTGTGCGTCGAACTACATCGTGTTGTATATATCTATGGTCTCTTATTTTTTTACAGTATAACTTCCTTATTTATGATATTATACTGATTCTTTTAATGTCTTTATTTTGCTTTCATTATTTATTATGGCGGAGTTGGTGGCACGTTTGAATGGTGCCAGTTCTCCAAGATACTGGTTAATGACATCAAAGTCAGAGTAAGACAATGGCATGACCTCAGTGGCAATAATGGCTTAAGCAGCCCCAATGGACTCACGAAGGCCATAATGTGTCTGCAACACATGTGTACTGATCCATCTGGCGGCTGCCCCTTGTACCAGCTCCACTGCCTGCCCTTCCTTTACACTGAAACCAATCGTCTCTCATTAGCTTTTGTACTGCTTTTATGTCATGTGAAGTGAGGCTCTGATGCGCTTCCTCAAAGCACTATTGCTTTGAAAACCCAACACATGATTTGAAATAGTGTATCAAGCTGCCCACTCCTTGTGGGAGGAGTAGCCTTTGGGGGGGGGGGGTGATGGTGCTGTTTGAGGAATAGACCTATGCTGTTCCTGTTTCCACAGCGTCTAATTTGTCACTGTTTTAGGGATGCTGGTCTTGTTTGGTGCATTGGAGGAATAATATCTAGCTATGACTGTTTTTAGTTTGGTGTGTATGTCAAACCAAGTTTACTTTTTTGTTTATTTTTTTTAGTTCCATCCAGGTCCACAGACTGAGGAGATGAAAAGCATTTATTACCAAAGCAGCTTGAGCCCCAGTCAGGTAAGTTCAATCTTAGTTTCATTGTTTCAGGTCAGACCATGTATATATTGAGTGGAAGCAACTCCAGTAACATGATCACTCTGCCAGCCATGGGATCTGAACTGGCAACCTTCTGATCACAGGCACAGAGTCCAGTCCTGCAGAGTCACATATTAGGCAGGACAAGTTTCCAGATACTTCAGATCTTCATCCTGATGACCCAGTTAGAGCAGAGCTGAGAGCTCAGAGCCTGATGATGCAGGACAGATACATAGTCTGTGTGACTCGGGTAAATGAACAGCTTCAAAGGATGTTCTTCATCCCTTTCTGCTCACAGACGTCCCCCAGCAGGGCTGTGGCCAGCTGCAGCATGGACCAGAAACCTCCCCAGCTAAGTGTGGCAGATGTGAAGGAGGAAGCGCAG
>JAOYFF010000116.1:31358611-31369043 GCA_025773925.1 Cryptomyrus ogoouensis
CAGAGAGTACAGTGTGTCCCGTCTTTAATGGGGAGGTGAAAGAAGAAACAGTGTTTCAGGACGTGACTGAGGAGAAGGTGACTGTCCCTCTTCAGGTGGATGATACTGAAGGGAGACGGAGAACGAGAAGAGGGAGAGTCAGACCTCCTACCCCAGGTGACTATAGAAAAATCTTCCAGCTTCCAGAATATTCTACATGGTGCATCACACAGATATTTAGTGCTGTCTGCAATATATGTTACTGAATTCTTGTTCTATTAGACTCCACTGCTATGGACTTTATTTCTCCTGAATCCATCACTTCTGTTCCCATAGCCCATTTCCAAGCTGATGTTTGCTCTTCTCTGTGCCTCTTTATTCAGTTCAAGCTGTTCTACCAGGGAGGAGAGTGAAGAAGTTCCCCTGCTCTCACTGTCCAGTACTGTGCTATACGTCAGAAACTTACCTCCAGAGACACATGAGGAAATCACATCCTGAGGAGTTTGGCCCTGGTGTGATACTGAAAGGTCACTGCTGCTCTCATTGTGGAAAGAGCTTCAGTCATTTAGGAAACCTAAAGAAGCATGAGCGGATTCACACAGGTGAGAAACCCTACCAGTGCTCCCACTGCAAGAAGAGTTTCAGTCAAGAAGGAGCCCTGAAGATCCACCAGCGAATTCACACAGGGGAAAAACCCTACCATTGCTCTGAGTGTGGGAAGAGCTTCAGTTATTTAGGAGACCTAAAGAAGCACCAGCGGATTCACACAGGGGAAAAGCCCTATCAGTGCTCCCACTGCAAGAAGAGCTTCAGTCAAGTAGGAGCCCTAAAAGCACATGAACGGATTCACACTGGGGATAAGCCATACCAGTGCTCCCAGTGTGAGAAGAGCTTCAGTCAAGTAGGAACCCTAAATATCCACCAGCGTATTCACACAGGGGAGAGGCCCTACCAGTGCTCCCAGTGTGGGAAGAGCTTCAGTAAAGTAGGAGCCTTAAATATCCACCAGCGTATTCACACAGGGGAGAGGCCCTACCAGTGCTCCCAGTGTGGGAAGAGCTTCAGTCATTTAGGAGCCCTAAACATCCACCAGCGGATTCACACGGGGGAGAGGCCCTACCAGTGCTCCCACTGTGGGAAGAGCTTCAGTCAAGTAGGGTCCCTAAAGGCCCATGAGCGGACTCACACTGGGGAGAAGCCATATCAGTGCTCACAGTGTGAAAAAAGCTTCAGTCAAGTAGGAGCCCTAAATATCCACCAGCGGATTCACACAGGGGAGAGGCCCTACCAGTGCTCCCAGTGTGGGAAGAGCTTCAGTTATGTAGGACACCTAAAGAAGCACCAGGGGATTCACACAGGAGAAAGGCCTTATCAGTGTTCTCAGTGTGGGAAGAGCTTCAATTATTCAAGAGACCTAAAGAAGCACCAGCAATTTCACACTGGAGAGATGCCCTACCAGTGCTCCCAGTGTCAGAAGAGCTTCAATCAAGTAGGAGCCCTAAAGATCCACAAACAGATTCACACACGGGAGAGGCCCTATCAGTGCTCCCAGTGTGGGAAGAGCTTCAGTTATTTAGGAGACCTAAAGAAGCACCAGCGGATTCACACAGGGGAGAGGCCGTACCAGTGCTCCCACTGTAAGATGACCTTCAGGCAAATAGGAGCCCTAAAGGCACATGAGCGTACTCACACTGGGGATAAGCCGTATCAGTGCTCCCAGTGTGAGAAGACCTTTAGTCAGGTAGGAACCCTCAATATCCACCAGCGGATTCACACAGGGGAGAGGCCCTACCAGTGCTCCCACTGTGAGAAGAGCTTCAGTCAGGTAGGAGCCCTAAATATCCACCTGCGGACTCACACAGGGGAGAGGCCCTACCAGTGCTCAGAGTGTGGGAAGAGTTTCATTCATTTAGGAGCCTTAAAAATTCACCAGCAGATTCATACAAGTGAGAGGCCCTACCAGTGTTCCCACTGTGGAAAGAGTTTCAGTAAAGCAGGATCCCTAAAGGCACATGAGCGGACTCACACTGTGGAGAAGCCATACTAGTGATCCTGGTGTGGGAGGAGCTTGTTTCATAGAAAACCCAAACAAACATCGATGGATTCACACAGGAGAAAAGCCTTACCACTGCTACCATTGTCCAAAAACTTTTATTTAATTAAGAAATCTTAAGACACACCAACAAACTAACACAGCTGAATGACTCTGCCTGTGTTTCTGGTTGTGGGAAGCTGCTTTACTTGTGCGTGAAGTGAAAGCACATGAGCAGACCATCTAGGGCAACTGCAGGACTGCACCATAGCTCCCTGATGTGATGCAGGCGTTGGAGGAAGTAGCAGTGAGCATGTCCTCATCTTCTGGCATCATCAGAATGTTTGCACAACGCCAAAAATGGTACAATGATATCCGGAGATGGGGAAAACCTACAATCACTGAGGATCTGATGTCAGCAGAGAAACTTTACGCTCAGTGCTGAAAGCATTGAGGGCTTTGGGAGGCTAGAGATGGGCGTCCAACATAATGCAATGGTAAAATAAATAAATGTGTATAAACCATGCAGGCTTCTAGCAAAAATCATTTATTTGACATCAAAATCCTGCAACCATACAATAATTGAGCCGTAATTGTCATGCAGCTCGTCAAGCTGAAGATCCTGATCCCAGAGTCAGTAGACAGGAGCAGGTGGTCGTTGTGGAGGGAGAAGAGATGGTGGAACTATCATTATTGAGATCAAGATGAGCCGACCCAGATCACAGTGCAGAAACATCATCTGGCAGGAGGAGCACCCATCCTGGGTACTGCAGCAAGCCCACTTCAACATGCTGGAGAGGGAACTGGGTGGAATAATGTGTGTTTAATGTGTGTCCCACCTGAGCCACATTCAGATGTTGCTACAGCCCCTCATGGACAATATGGGAAGGATGGCTGAATGAGTTGATCCCCTCGTTCTTGCGACACTTCCCCTGGCCACCCAAACTCCTACATCCACTCAATCCAATACAATACAAAGCCCCCAGATGCTCCTGGACTCTCTCTTGGCCAGGGTGCTCCCAGCCTGTGAAGGAAGAAGACCAGTTTAAGATTGTTCATGAATTTGGTGCAATTGGTGTCTTTAAAATCATTTTGTTCAGTCATGGAGTAGCAGGTTAAATCAGCGGGGTTTTAATGGCTGAACCTGATCATTGTAATCTCAAAAAAATGTTAATACAGAATATTTTTTAAAAAGTTGTTCAAATTTGTTTTAATTATATCGAGATTTTAAAAATTGTCACACACATTGTGATTTATAATGTCTAAATAAATGCTATATTTGGATTTCACTTTTCAATCAAACCATTTAGTTTGCTTGCCAGGCTACAGATGATTCCTGCCAGCATTTCTCTCCTCATCTGTGATGCTGCTGGCGTATTTGGTTTCATTTGCATCAGCACACGCAGTTCAGCATCACACCTTTTAAAATCCCGTAATGTGTCCTCATTTGGGGTATTTGGTTTCATTTGCATCAGCACACGCAGTTCAGCATCACACCTTTTACAATCCCGTAATGTGTCCTCATTTGGGGTATTTGGCTTAATTTGCATCAGCACACGCAGTTCAGCATCACACCTTTTACAATCCCGTAATGTGTCCTCATTTATGTCTCTCGGACATCCATCACGTATGACAATGTTATGCAAAACAAAACAAACCACAAAGGATGCTGCCACCCTGAGGGCTGTAATGTAAAGTTCCATTTGACTTATCCAGACATCGGAAGCACATTTTCAGCAATCCAAGCTTTCTTTCTATTAACGCATGTGTTTTTGTGTGTTTTTAGTTGAACGATAATTCACACACTGTTGTAGACATGATATATGTTGAAATCAGTCATGTCTTTAATGGATAACCAATGTCCACCATCAGCTCACCCTCCAGATCAGGACCCTCTGGAAGACTGCAGTAATGACAGAGTTGGAGAGCATAAAGCAGTCATGTTTTGATCCAGGATAATTTGTGAATACATGTGTTACCTTCCAGGTTGCACATGCTCCAAGTTCACAAACATCAGAGCATTTTTTGATGGGGCACACAGTTACACTTGAGTGCAATCACTTGAACCCAGAACCCCAGGGAACCCAGATTTCACCCAGAACTTTAACCTGTTCTTGACTGGAAGGTGTCCAAGAGAATTTAATTAATTGATTGGCATGTCAGACTAGGCCTGATGAAATTGTGTGTATGGCTGAACTTTCATCAGATTGGGCAATGCCTCCAGCTGGACTGAGGGGATGCTGAAATGACCCTCTAGCTAAGAAATATGGCAGTGCAGTGGCTTTCACAGCAATGGGGAGCGCATAGGGCCAGGAATCATTCACAGCAATGGGGAGCGCATAGGGCCAGGAAGCATTCACAGCAATGGGGAGCGCATAGGGCCAGGAAGCATTCACAGCAATGGGGAGCGCATAGGGCCAGGAATCATTCGTTTCCAGCTCATCTGCCAGGAAATCACAAATGTCTGTTACAGCCTGACAGGAGAGGCATAGCTTGCTGCATCTATCCTCTTCGCTGAGGGACAGATATGTGGTCTTTGGCCAGTAGACCCTCTGCCCTGGACCCTCATCCGGTACTCCATCTGGCTGTGTGAACTGAGGATATATGGGGAAAAGTCCCGATGTTTAACTGAGGAGTTTGACAATTGATGTTTAGTTCAGTTTGCATGGTCTTGTATTGATGTATTGATTCACTGTTTGCCGCGTCTCAACAGACATCCTCAGCCTGACTCGCCTTTTCAAACACCTATTTGTATTGCCATGATTGCTCTCAAATGCTTGGCCAATTTCCATTCATCATTATTGTGATTAACAAATTCTGATGAATATTATGACTATTATTATGTTTAATATATCTTTCAATAATGATCTTTCATAATCTTTTTATGTTTAATCCTTAGCTTGTTTGTGCACATCCCTGTATGTGTAACAAGCAATATGCAGTACCTGCGCTGTGCACAGGCCTGTGTGGGCATGTAAATAACAGTGAAATACATGGACTTCAGACCAGCATTTTTTGGTCAATAGCAGACTCACTTTCCACTTCCTAAAGACAGAAATGCACCAGCGATGCACTGGACTCAACCTCATTTTAAGACCGACACGCCCGCATGCAGACGCTCAGATGGACACAAGCACATTTGCTATTTAAACAACGTGGGTGCTGTATAGGAAAATGTCATCTACATCGGACTCATGCTGCAGGGACTCCATTCCTGGTGCTGCTTTGCGCCACATGTACGATACGGCCGCTAAAGTCACAGACTCACGTAGGGATGATACTTCTTAGTGCTCCCAATGTGAAAAGAAAAACTTTTGTTGGGATAATCACGACCCCAATTCCAGGGGTGCACAGTAACAAAGTACATTTACTTCTGTATTGTTCTTAAGTACATTTTTAAAAATATCTGTACTTTACTGCAGTATCAATTTTTTGGAAACGTATGACTTAACTTGTGCCCAGAGAAAACGTGAATTAATATTGCTGCCAGGACGCCGCTCGTGGCCAGCCGTGGTATTAATTTTAAATTCCATAAAAAAATATATATGGAATTATACAACTGAAATTGATTTTCACTTATAGACCTGCTTAATTTGACAGATTAAAATAATCACCGTTTGACCCGGGGTAGCACGGTGGAGCCATGGTTAGCACTGTACCGTGCCTCACACACCCAAGACCCAGACGCCTGCCAGGTACGCTGGCTTCTTGGTACCGCGACCGCTCTAACGTGCCGCGTCATGACGTTAAACGTATTACGCAATACACCATCACGGTCGTTACGCCTCGGCTCTTCAGCGGAGTAGCAGGAAGGGATATAGGGTGAGTATCTTGGACTTGCGATACCACTGATTTCTTTTTTGATTCGATACCAAATAATACCAAGGATGGTATCCCGATGCTAATATTAGTCCCTAACCCTAAGGAAAATTTTGATAGCGGGCGGATTAATTTTGCAGGGGGAATAAAATCTGAACAGGGCATTAAAGGACTCACGCATATCCCCCGCCCGCCGCATCACTACATAATGTTCGTCACATTTGTAATTTTGCACATAATTATTGGCTATTTTGTACATAATATGTAAATCTTACGTTTTGTCTTGTGCCTTTGTTTGCATGGTTAAGGGAATTCCTGACTCATTGCTATCTTGTACAATGGCATTAATAAAGAATTGAACTGAAATTTGCCGAGCTGGGGAGGGGAGGAAAGGCGGGTGTCACCGGACCCCTGGAAGTTCCCCTTCCTTCCTTTCTCCCCCCTTATGGGCGCCCCTGCCTGGTTGGAGGTTATATACTGGGGTTGTATTCCAGAAAGCGACTTAGGGTTTAAACCTTAACTATCACTTCAATGCCCCCAGAATGACGTAAACATTGTATTAGTTCCAGAAACGCTGATTACTATTTAGGGTTCTGAGTTTATTCAAGTCGGAGTGTTAACTAAAGCGTGATTTCGTGGAACAACAGAAAGCCATCACCAGCCAAATGTATGCGTTTTAATATTAATAATAGACATATCATTTGGTACCAAGCAGGACCCAACCTTGGATGGGGTGCCAATCCATCTCAGGACTCTCTCTCTCTCTCTCTCGCTCTTTCTTTCTCTCAGTCTCTCACTGACACAGAAACTGTCAGTTTACACTCTTCCAGTTTACTTAAGTTGCATGTTTTGGACAGTGGGAGAAAACGGAATGCAGACATGGGGAGAACATACAAACTCCCCACACAAAGTAGGGGTGGGCAGCACCAGCACTACCCACTGCGCCACTGTGTGTGGCTCAGCCGGCTAAACTTTTGTACCTGTGACCTGAAGGTTGCTGGTTTGAGTCCCGGCCTTGGCAGGACGTAGTCATATGTCCATGGGCCCTTGAGCTAGGCCCTTTACCTCCAGCTCCAGGGTCTCCTAAATGCTGGCTGATGCTGCGCTGTGACTCCAAAACTTGCTGTCACCTGTGTGTGTCTGCATGACGGGGTAGGCGAATAGAAGCATTCCAATGTATCTGTACTTGTGCAAATGACAAATAAAGAATAATTTAGTTTCACCACTCAGCTTGTGTAATGTTAATATCATTACGCATTTGTTAAATCACAAGTAATGTAATATTCAGCTGGGTTGAGACATCAGTAAGTTATACTAAAACATTTTTATTCTGTTATAGGACACAAAACTTGGCAGGAATTGCAATTTTATTGATGGTTCCTTTTCAGTATCTCCTAATATTTAAGAAAAATCAGTGCAAAATTTACTGTCACTGTATTTGCACTAGTTCTGCATGCACTGTTCAAGCCAATCATAATTTAAGTTAAAGTGATGACACAGATCATCTACGTTACTCCAAGAGGCTAAAGGGCTCATACCTTATAGTTATCTCTGGCTAACCTCATATTATTGGGTGTCATCTTTTAAGATGTTGCATTGCAGTCATGCTCTTGTGATATTTAAGTTCTGCAATGACTGCATTTTCATTCAGTTTCAGTGTAAAGTGTTCACAAACAACTGAGGCTTTTGCTCTATTTTTATTTGGACCCTCATCTGTTATGCTCTGTCTTCTTTCCACCATACTGTCGAGTACTTGAGAAGGTAAATTTTAATTGATTTTAATTGAAGCTTTTAAAAAATCGAGTAATCAAGTTTGAGTAATCGCAACCGCTCCACTCAGGATTAACAAAATCTTCTTAGTTGCCTGTTAAGGGACTATTCAAAGACCTTTTGGAGAAAGAAATACGAAAGTGTAATCTTTTCAAAGAAAAGAAAACTAATTTTGAAATTCAACTGCTGGAATACTGGTTAAAGGTGAGTTTTGTGGTTGCCAAAGATGGATGATTCTTCTTCTGTGAAATGATAAGTTTTAAGTGTGTCATTTTTATTTGGAGGCAATAAAGAGCTCATGAATGAAACTGCAGTGAATCTTTATTTCATTTGTTGTGGTACTTTTAAGCGCTTACTGAGAAAATGGTTATTTGCAGTGATGTCCCTGAGAACTCTGCCATGTCTGAGGCCCACATTGGAGGTGTTGTTGTCTCTCTGGCTTGTTCTGTGATACGGAATGGTTGATCTTTCCCCTGATTGTAGCTGTATTATACAGTACCACACATGCCGCAGTAATGTCTCTCTGGGGTGACTCTGAGCCCACACAGACACTGAAACCGGGCCATGCTTTAGCCTTCGGTGATCTTAACTCTGACTCTAGCCCTGCCACGGGCCAGGTTGAAGTGTGACTGTGGTCCAGGTGTAGTAACTCACTCACTACTCAAGTACAAATCATGACCAATTATAGTAACTGCATGAAATACATGAACTGTTATGATCGATTAATGATGAACAAAGATAGGATCGATATGTAACTAGGTTACGTGATATAATGAGTAAGAATGTTCTGCTCCATTTTTTGTGCCTCCTCAAGTGAAGTGTTATGAATCAAATGAAACTTTACTGATCCCAGGAGAACATGATTGAATAAATCATGGACTGTGATGAGAAATGATATTGTTTGCGATTTTCCAGGGAATGACCAAATGTCTAACTGGAGAAGACCTTCTGCTGAACTCTGCTGCCTTTTAAACCCAAGATTCTGTCAGCTAAACCTGCTCTTGAGGTGGTTTAGTTCCGAAAATTAGTTGCCACATTGATTGGGTGATGCTCAGTCTAATTTCGGTTTCTGGAATGGATGTTGATCAGGTTTGCTGAACTAATTTCAGTGCTAAACCCGCTTTCTGGAATACCCCCCTGCTCCCTGTAATAGTGTAAACATTTAAAATTCCATTTAAATTGATATTTTGACAGTAGAACCAGTTCTCAAAATTAAACATTCAGATTGAAAATCAATTTTTCAGTTTCGAGCTGCACAGCCTTACTGAATATAGGGCAGCAGTGGCGCCCCCTAGATCTGCCCCTGTTGAGCAGGTTCATTGGCAGCCATTTTGAACATTAGGTTCAAGCTTCCTTTGTTAAATTGGATTTGTTATTGTTGGATTCCCTGAATCAGAATACATATGGTTTTGGCACTGGTCAGGCATATGGACTCTCAACCTGTCACTGTGAAAACTCAGAAAGTATTTGATGGGTCTTTTTAGAACTTAGCAGACACGTTGGACACAGGTGGAGACATGGAACTGATCATATTTTGAGACAAATCAGACGAAAACTGAAGCAGTGTCACAGTGGTGGCACATGAGAAGACAGCCAAAGGCAGCGTGTGGCTCAGTGGACTAAGCCGTGTGCCTGTAATCACAAGGTCGCCGGTTCAAGCCCAGCCTCAGCACGTCTGCGGGTCCTTGCACAAGACCCTTAACCCCCAGCTCCCTGGGCGCCGCTACAGGTGGCTGCCCTTCGCGGACAGCTTGCTCTACAAAGAGCAACTTGAGGGAGGCGTAAAAAAGAATTTCCCCACGGGGATTAATAAAGTGTCAATTATTATTATTATTATTACATGTACACAGGTGAACCTGATTACATTGAGACAAGTCACACAAGTTGGTCTCTTAATGAAGATTTTTTGGGGTGGTGGGGAGAGGGTGTAGGGGGGTTAGTGTTGGGGTGTGGGAGGAGAAGGGCTTAGATGGAGGGGGGGCGATGGTGCCACAACTGGGGAATAGACCTATATATTTATCGTAGCCAAAGAATTTGTCATTGTTTTAGGGATCCTGGTTTGTTTACTGCACTGGAGGAATAATATCTAGCAGTGACTTGATTGTTTTTAGTTTGGTATGTATGTCACACCAAGTTTGTGTTTTTTTAGCTGTATCTAGGACCACAGACAGAGGAGATGAAAAGCATTTACTAACAGAGCAGCGTGAACGTGACCTGAGGGTTTCTCAGCAAAGCCAAGGAACGACTGGCTGCACTTGAACCACAGTCAGGTAAGTTCAGCTTTAGTTTTGTTGTTTCTGGTCAGGCCATGGACATGTCGAGTAGAGGCAGATCCAGCCTCCAGGACTGCATCCTCTTCAGAAGTCCATCCAGTTTTGATGATGGGACTTTATTTGTAGAAGTATAAAGGAATTCTGAAATTTTCACATACCCAGTCACTCTGCTGTGCTATTGTTCGACATTTATTGACTGTCCCTGGAGCATTTTCAGCCTTGCTGAAGGACCCAACAGTGACATGATCACTCTACCTGCCATGGGATTTGAACTGAAAACCTTCTGATCACAGGCACAGCATCCAATCCCAAAGAGACACACACCGCCACATTAGTCAGAACGAGTTTCCAGGTGCTTCGGATCTTCATGCTGATGCCCCAGTTAGAGCAGAGCTGAGAGCTCAGTGTCTGATGCTGCAGGACAGATATATCGTCTGTATCATGATTTTGGTAAATGAAAAGGTTCAAATCATGTCCTTCATTCCCTTTCTGCTCACAGACGTCCCCCTGCAGGGCTGTGGCCAGCTGCAACATGGACCAGAAACCTCCCCAGCTAAGT
>JAOYFF010000116.1:31376641-31402648 GCA_025773925.1 Cryptomyrus ogoouensis
AGAAGAAACAGTGTTTCAGGACGTGACTGAGGAGAAGCTGACTGGGAGTGTCAGACCTCCAAACCCAGGTGACTATAAAAAAATCTTGTAGCTTCTGGAAAATTGTTCATGGTCCATCAGGCCTCACCGTCCGTGAGCCCGATGTTCCGGCAGCCGTGTACCGTGATACCCGGCGTGGGGTTGTGCTGTAGAGCAAAGCTGCTCTAACGTCACGCTTCTGAAGTGTGGAACGGATGTTATATTAAAAATATGAATTTTACTAAAACTAAACAAAGACAGGGTTATTATCATTAATGAAAATGTTTTTATATACTGAAATAAGCTACAAAAAAAGATAAACACTAATGTGAAATATTTTCTGTTACTGTTTTAAAATCCTATTTGAATAAAATAATGATTTGTCTTTGAGCCTCTGTCATGTAAGGCACTTGAACCACAGAAATTGCCAACAGCACTAGATCGACATTATATAGTAGCTAGCAGAGTCCTACAACTTCCCTAGAAATAAAATTACCAAAACCTAATACTGAAGTCCTAATATAGAAAACCTAAAATGTATAGAAACTAAAACTAAACTGGATTTCAAACGAAATATGAAAATAACATAAAACCTAAATTAAAAAAATCAAAAATATAATAACGCTGACGCAAGGACATACACAGGTATAGGGCATTAGTTAACAACAAATTTTATTTTAGTTTGCAGCAATCTGGGAGTCTTTATAATCCCGTAGAGAGGAATTGCATAAATGCCGGTATTTTCTCAGTCAACCTTTCTTTGAATTCACTAGCTATGTTTGTTTTCAATCTGATCATCTTCTTTCTGACTTTCTGCTACTTTCCCCCTGGCCAATGAGCAATCAAGTTCCTATGTCATTGAATTCTTGCTCTTAATGTTGGCTGCGTACTTCAACCAAAATCAACAGAATCCATGTTGTTTTAGCAACAGAACGATGCATGTGCAGTAATCACTATAGTTATCACTATTTCAGCACATGGCCCTGCAGACAAACCTTTTATTTATTATTTGTTCTGATCCTATCTATTGACCACAATTGGCCACACAAAACATACGGTCTCTTGCATCACTAGTACCCTGAGATGTTCTTCAAGTAAAAACAAAAGGCTTTTCAATCATGAATGCCTTTGAAGGAGGACTTGCCGGACTTGGGCAAAGTTGTACACATTTATGACAGGTCAAGTTGAGATTTTAAAGATGTGCCGATTCATGGGTAAAAATTGCATATAAGCATATGTTTCTGTGTGCTGTAGTGTTTTGGCATGACATAGAATGAACAAGGAGATGGCGTGTTCGACTTTGTTTGGTCCAGGCGTTGTTTGAAATATGCAGCCACCTTTAGTCTCTGCTGCTATGTACTTAATTTTTCCTGAATCTGTCACTTTCGTTCCCATTACTCAGTTCCAAACCAATGTTCCTATGTGCTCTTCTCCATGCCTCATTATTCATTCCAAGCTCTCATGCTGGGGAAGAGAGTGAAAAGGTTCCCCTGTTGGCACTGTCCCATGTCCTACACGTCAGAGACCTACTTCTACAGACACATCAGGAAATCCCACCCTGAGGAATTTGGCCCTGGTGTGGTACTGAAGGTTCACTGCTGCTCCCATTGTGGGAAGAGCTTCAGTGAGTTAGAAGACCTGAGAAGACACCAGCAGATTCACATGGGGGAGAGGCCCTACCAGTGCTCCCAGTGTGGAAAAAGTTTCACTCAGTTAGGAAGCCTAAAGGTGCACCAGCGGATTCATACAGGGGAGCGACCCCATCACTGCTCACATTGTGGGAAAAATTTCACTCGGTCAGGCATCTTAAAAAATCATATGCGTACTCATGGAACGGAGAAGTCCTATTATTGTTCCCAGTGTGGGATGAGCTTCATTTGGTTCAAAGACCTAAAAACACACCAACAAGGTCACTTAAAAGAGAATCCCCACCTCTGCTTCCAGTGTGGTTACAGGTTCACATGTGTTGAAGAACTAAAGAAGCACCAGAAAATTCATGACGAGAAGCTCTTCCAGTGCTCCCAGTGTGGGAAGAGCTTCAGTCAAGTAGGAACTCTAAAGGCACATGAGCGGATTCACACGGGGGAGAGACCCTACCAGTGCTCCCAGTGTGGGAAGAAATTCAGTCAGTTAGGATCCCTAAAGGTACACGAGCGGATTCACACGGGGGAGAGACCCTACCAGTGCTCCTACTGTGGGAAGAAATTCAGTCAAGTAGGATCATTAAAGGCACATGAGCGGATTCACACAGGGGAGAAATCCTACCATTGCTCGCAATGTGGGAAGAGCTTCAGTCAAGTAGGAGCCCTACAGGCACACCAGAGAACTCACACAGGAGAGAGACCCTACCACTGCTCCCAGTGTGACAAGAGCTTCAGTCAAGTAGGAGCCCTGCAGACACACCACAGAACTCACACAGGTGAGCGACCCTACAAGTGCTCTGAGTGTGGGAAGAGCTTCGTTCAACAAGCACACTTAAAGTCTCACCAACAGACTCATAGAAGAAAGAGACGCTACGTCACTACTCAGCATGGGGAGAGCTTTGGTCAAGTAGGATCCCTAAAGATGCACAAACAGATTCACACAGGAGAGAGGCCCTACCGTTGCTCACAATGTGGGAAGAACTTCAGCCAAGTAGGAGCCCTAAAGACACACCAGAGATCTCACACAAGGGAGAGACACTACAAATGTTCCCAGTATGGAAGAGCTTCACTCAACAAGCACACCTAACATCTCACCAAGGGACTCCTACAAGAAAGAGACGTAGGAGGAGCACAGGTCATTTACAAAAGATAGAAAAACACCAACGAAAACACAAGGAGAGACGCCTAACCACTACGCAGTGAGGAAGGAACTTCACTCAGTCAGATTTAAAGAGACACCGATGTAAGTAAATCTACTCTTCAGGGGCAGTTTTGTAGCCAAAAACTAGTTATCAAGGACAGTTATCAATACATTGCTTGTTAAGTGTTTGAATGATAGCATTTCCAATATCAGGACATTGTTTGGTTAAAAATTACAGTAAACATTGTACAAAACAGTTAATCAGTAATAATTATTATTATTGGTGTTGTCGTTTATTTTTATATAGTAATAAAATATTTACTTGGAGGTTCTAGCCAAAGATTTCAAAGGTTTGGACCCTTCTGTATCATAACTGGAGAAATGTCAGGTGGTACCCTAAACTCTTTGCCATTAGCAGTGACCATCTCCTGATGCCGTATGTGAGTGCTGTTCCCCACAAGGAGCATTAGCCGTGTGTTAGATGACATAACATTACACCCTTTCTTGATTTTATGTTCAGATTTTTTTTCTTCTTCCTTCTGTTGGTTCTGAATCGATTTCGCACATGATTACCATCTGCAGGCACTACACTCTCTTTCCCTTGTTTTCCCACAGGGTCCTGAGGATACATTGCAGGCTGCACTGAACTTTATTATTGGGATTATTTTTTAATCATTTGAAATCCATCCTCGATTTCCACACTTGTCACCCCTGTGTCAGTCTATATGGCTCCCGCTGATTCTATAAAGATATAAAGGAACACAGTCATGGTAACATAGTATACAGTGAATATGTTATACAAGTCTTAAAGCTTTTACTTTTGCCGTCTTTCAGTGACTCACAATGACCTGATGCCTTTTGCCACATTTGTATCATAACATCGAGTTTATTTCAGTCTCTTGGAAATCACGAGCGTGCCACAACAGTATGTTTTCCCAGTTTGTACAAAATGAATGTTTGTCTAAAACAAAGCTGGGTTCAGTATCAAACTGTCACTGTCACAAATGTAAGATGTTTTTTAAAATCCATCGTAGCAATGTTTTACATGTTCTTTTATAAAAGTTTCATAAAACAGACAATCACATTTAAATACAAATTCGACAAAATACAAATCTGAATGTTTTACAAAAGGACAGAATAAATCATTATAAAAGAAACCGATGCAGTTCCTTGGACGGACCTCAAAGCCACATGTAAACAGCACAGGCAGTTGTTACGTTTCAGGTTGGTGTGGTCTGGCACCTCCCTCATTTACCTGCTTAAACCAGTGTTTTCCAGTCCAGTCCTCAGGGACCAAAAGATAATCCATGCTTGTCTGGCAAGGAGCTGGGAAGGAGCAAAAACATGGGCCGTCTGTCGGTCTCTGAGGACTGGGTTGGGAAACATCAGCTTAAGCTACACAAGATACAGTAAAATCACGACTCTAAATTAGAACAGCAGTGCAAAACATTGACGTTTATTCATTACATTTTTAAGAAACACTTGAACATGGTTGGTGTTGCTGCGTAAAGTTGGACGGATGGTCTTGAGAAGTGGGGCTTCCTGCAGCCCTGCTCCATTTTCTTCTGAGTTCTTTGGTCATGTGTACCACTTGATTCTTAGCTCACCGCCATCGCCAGTGAAACAGCGAGAGCACGGCCCAGAGCACAGTTTTGTCCTTAATGCTTCAGGGCTGAGAGCAGGAGACGCCTTCCTCACACCCCCCCCCCCCCCCCCCCGGTGTTGCTTTTTAAATGCCGTAGCATGTCCAGAAAAAAACAAAAAAAACGCTGTGCTTCATCAAAGTGGAAATCAAATTTGAAAGAGAACAGAGGTGTCTGAATGTCTAACGAAGGTAGTGGACAACCAGCTTAGGTGGCTGACCCAGGTTTGTGTGGAACCTCCCTTTTCAGGTGCCTTTGGTCCCCCAGTCTCACATACAGACCTTGTCAGAAACCGCATTCATTCAGCACAAACAGCAGCACTCGAGCTGTCTCACTCCAAGGTATTGCATTTTACAATTATGTATTGCCTTAACAGATCTGGAATCATATATCTTGTAAATCATTATTTAACTTTTCTAACTGCTTCAGTCACGGGTGATGGGGGCTGTATCCTGTCACAGGCATGGGGCTGGGCGTACATCCTGCCAGTGCATCACAGGGCACCTATGCACCCTATGGAGAAGAGTCTGGCTGCAGAATACTGGGCGACCTCCATTAGGTGGGCCTCCATTGTGGGGCTGGAAATCACATGACCTCCACACCTGGTCTGGACATGATGCTACTGAACAGAACTCAAAAGGCTGAACGTGTGGATAGATGGCACCTGAAGCTACATAGAGGTGAACATTTCACACCAAAACTCTAAATTTAAAATAGACTATTGACGTCCGTTCCCATAGATTTAAATGAGATTAATGACATCCGTTACTGATGTTGCACTAATATCACCAAAATAGCAAATACATATTTTAAGAGCCATATCCAGCACTATTGTGGAGGTCATGTGATTTCGAGCCTCATGCCTGAAGTTGCCATAATGTCATGTTCAGGTCAGTTGTGGAGGTCATGTGATATATGGCCCCACAGTTAAGGTGCCTCTGGTGGAGGTCGCCTAGTGTTCTGTAGCCAGATCCTCTTGACTCTGGTCAATTTTGGGACACCCAATTAGCCTAACTCATGGACTGTGGAGCAGGATTCGAACCCCAGACCCTGAGCGTGTGAGCCAGCACGCCACCACTGATGTTTATATTACTTCCAAACATGCAAAAAAAAAGTTTGGCTCTCAGCTTGAAGGTCACTCTCTTCCCGTTTATCGCCCTTTATGGCACAGGCTGAGGGGCTTATACCTCTGTGCCTTGTGGCAGTGAAGTGAAGAAAGACAAAGGAACCATCTATAATGGCGTACACATGACATTGTCCATTACATCTACTATGGTATGTATTAAAATTTAAGGGGATTGTGGTAAAACGTTAATCTGGAGTTTATGTCAACAACCAAAATCAGCTTGCCGTAATAGGCTGTGTGTCGAACCATGTGGGCTTTTCAAGGCACAAAAACATGGATATAAGGAAGGAGGAAAACAGGAAGGGAGCTAATGACTGGGTGGTTTTACAGAAGAGAGAACTCCCAGGGCCTCAGGCTTTGAGGGTGGTATACAAAGCTCTTGCTTATGTGGTGCTGATGAACAGCCCCTGGCAAAAGCCTCCCCCCCATTCTCCATCCCTGCTTGTCCTTTTCAGGGTCATACAGCTTGTCCTGTAAGCTACGGGTGCAAGGCAGCGATTAACCCAGGATGGGGTGCCAACATGCATACGCACACTCAGATTGGTAACTTTAGCGTGTCTTTAGACTGTGGGGGGAGGACCTGGAGAACTCAGAGGAAGCCCCATGTTGACACAGGGAGAACATGCAAGCGTAACACACAGAGCCGGGGCTAAGACTTGAACCCTGGTCCCAGAGGTGTGTCACCATGCTGACCAGTGCACCATCACACTGATCCCTCTTTCCATTTTATCTTAATTGCCTAAATAAAGCTTCTTTCCTGGACAGGTATCCACTTTACATGGGTCCCAAATCAGTGCATGCCATACTGTTGGGTTAACCGAAGAGATTCAGAGCATGCCATGGTACAAAAGCCCTGGTCTTAAGTCCACTCTTTTCTCTAGCACAGCTATTCAGTCAGTACCCTGAGGCTCTGTCAAGTTAACCCCCACCTGATGACATTAAATTCTGCCATCAGATGAATCAGTTGTCACAGGGCCCACTTGTTCCCTGTTTTGAAACAACGAAAGTAAATAAAATTTACAATTAACATGGAGATTCGAAGCAACACAAAACAAAACAGCAGGACAAAGGCAGACACCACAAAAGAGTATGGGATTATGTCGAAACAGACCAAGAAATGAGTGAGCAAAGGGTGTTGTGCAGGAAGGGGGTCAATTAAGAAATCACAGGAAATCACAGTGCTCAAAAGGATGCAGTGCTGGGCTCATTCTGCACTGGAAAGGAGTTTTGCCGCCGTGTGACGCGTCGGAGGGTGTGGTAGTCTGGTTGAGTGTAAGCATGTTCTTCAGGGCCATGGGTTCCTGCACGACTGCTTACTGAAAGAAAAATGAACAAGGCATTACAGAGGACAGTATATTGTGTTACAGGATAAGAGCTGAGGGACTCACATTTGCTCTGGGAGTCCATAGCAGCATGGGGGCGGGTGGTCATCTTCAGCTCCCGTCCATCTGCCATGCTGTCCTTCATGTAGCTAAGCCCTGTTGTCTTTGTGATGATGGATTCTGGACAGGAGTCAGATGAGTCCCATTCGTAGCTTTCATCTCCTGAAGTCCTTCTCCTGTGAAAATGCAGTAAACTGTTGCCAAAACTGTGAATGCATCTTGCTCTTGTACATCCCAAATTATTCAGTGATCTCCCAGGAGTATAAGCCAGTGTTATTGCAGAAATCAAAAACAATATAAACATTATGATTTTTACAGACCTCTTCACTTACTGGAGAAGAAAATTAGTAAAACTTGTCCCAGTTTATCAGCATTTTGGAAACAATGGAAATAACACACCGAACAATATCTAAATGTGTGAATGAATATATATTTACAATATGTAAGTCAAATGAGTAATCTGAGGTAAGTATCTCAGGTGTCTGTTAGTGTTAGAAAGAAGGGTTAGGGTTAGGATTAGGGTTAGAAAGAAGGCCTCACCCTCTGCTCTTAGGTTGCATACCCAGCTGCTCCATAAGTCCTTTTCCCTGCCCAGGGATACCAACACAGCCAGGTTGGGTTGGCGTTGGAGAGACAGGCTGGGTGCCGGTGGGCCCCAAGCTGCCCCTACCACTACTCTGACTGGCAAAGCTATCCCGTTCTTCCTTGTCCTCTTTGCGGCCCCCAATCTCAATCTCCAGCTCCATCCCCTGCTCCCGTACCTCTTCTCCTTCACTTTCAGAGTCTCCTTGATGGAAGAAGACTTGCCCCCGTGATGGTAAGCTGTATCCCGTTGGCCGGAAACCTTTTGTTGGCTTAATTGCAGCATCTCGAGGTCTCAGTCGACCCTTCTCTGTGCTTAGCCTGGAGGAGCCAAAGGAGACTGAAGATCTGAGTGGGGTCAGTTTGTGGTGCACAGATGTCAGAGCCTCCTGGTAAGATGTGGGCCACTTGGAAGCATCAGAGAAAAGGGTGGCCTGTTGACTGTGGTTTGATGATTGTTGGTCTGTGGATGTGGAACATTCTGGCTGCCTGTGCAAATCAGTGACTGACCTGGAGGAGAATGGAGATGCACAAGCTTGGCTCTGATTCAAAGAGTCAATCCAAGCATTTGGGTCTAGAAATTCTTGAGAGGCAGATTTTTTCGATGAACATTTCTCAGGACCAAACTGATCTAATATTACTGATTCCTTCAAAAATGACACTGGTGATATGCATATCCTGGAGGGTAACTCACTACCCTGAATTTTGGAAATTTGAGAATTTCCACTTGGTAAAATATCCCCTATTTGGTCGGTGTCTCTGATAGGACTGTCCTGTGTATGAGTACTCCAATCCTTCGGAACCACATCTGGTTCACCTTGCAAGGATGTCCAACATTCCTGGTCCAAGGAAGGACAGCAGTTTTTGGAGGTGGCAGTGTCTGATTCTGCTACTGGTTCATCAACACTCATCTCTACAAACCCTGGGAGGTTCAGGTATTCCAGAATTGACTTTGGAGGGGAAGGCTCTGGGTAAGGGCTCAACTGATTCCACAGTGGACCTGAGTCCGATTCTTTGCCCATGTTAAATCTGTCTGTGTTAGACTTTGGTTTAAAGTTTGATTGCTGGGAACTATAAATTGGTCCTAGCTCAGCAGGCTGGGTGCCTGTATTGGCACTATCATCACAGTGTTCAGCTTCTTCCTTCCACCCATAGCTATAGTTTTCATTTGGACACCTCTGTCTGCTGCTGAAGTACTCAGGCAAAAGGACAGCAGTATCACAAATAGGTAAGCGGTGGGAGGGAGAGGTCCGCTTAGAGAAGGAGGACTGAGATAAGTCCTCCCAATCAGTGTCATCCCCTTGTGGTTGTGTCCTTAGCAGCTGCTTAAAAGGTCTGGCTTGCTCCATCGAGCTCTGGACAGGAACCAGACTGGTGAATGAGGTAAGGGGAGTAACATCTTGCAGCAGGTATGCAGAAGACACCTTCTTCCCCAGAGTGTTGCATGTGCTTCCCAGATGAAAGGCAGGCTTACTCTTGCGAGGAAGGGTGGCATTGCGTCGTTTCCATATTGGCTGCTGGTCCAGTGAGTCACTCTGCCAGGCTCGGACCCTCAGGCTGCTTGTGTACTGCTCCAGCTCACGCTCCAGCTCCTCCCTCTCACGTGCCAGTTTCAGACATTTGGCAAGGTTTCCCCTTTCTCGTTCATGCTCCATCTGCATCACCAGAGTGCTCGTGGCAGTGAGTCGACCATCTCTTTCCAGAGGTAGGTACACAGGGTCCTTCTCCAGTCTGCTCAGGTCCGGGATGACCTCCCGGAGATGCTCCACATAATCCCGAACGCGGTCCTCTTTGCCCTCGGAGTGTGACTGCTCAAGCAATCCCTCAGTCAAGCCTTGCTTATGGTCTTGGTATAAGCGTGCATGTTCAGAGAAGTTCCTGGCTAGGCCTCGCACTCGACCCACTGGCACAGGCAAATCCACAGTGAAAATGGGAGATGTCTTTTTCCTCTGCTCCTTCTCTGACCGTGGGGAGTCTGACTTTAGAGAGTCTAGCTGAGATGCATGGCTGCTACCTGCATCAGAGCTTTGTGTGAAGTCTGCCCTCAGATCTTGCTTATCCTCAGGTGTATCGGGGGGGCTATTCTCAAAGGGATGGAGAACAAATCGCCCATCTGGACCTCTGGAGATAGACTCCAGGGTAGTGGAGGAACACAATCCAGCTGGGGGGCTTTGCGGAAAAGTATAGCGAGGTGGAGGGCTTGAGAGGAGGCGCTGGTCCTGCTTGTGGTCTTGGAATTCACAAGTGATCTTGTCGAAAGAAAAGCAGTGAGACTGGGAGGGCGAAGAACCTGGATGGGAGATGGTGCCTGGAGACATCTTCATCTTCAGGATGCTATCTGGACTTTGCCGGGACAAACTACTCCTGAGGGAAAGAAAGATGGAGAGACAGAGAGAGAAGTAGGAAAGGCAGAGGATGAAAAACAGAAAAGGAAAGGAACAGAACATGCAGTTTATTACCATCGAAAGAGGAGCATCACATCTGGTTGAATAGATGAGCGGGAAGAAAACAGAAATAAGATTAAAATAAATAAGACAGTTTGACTCATACCTATCTGACAGGTAACTCAAAGTTGCTTGTCTAGACTATTGCAACCCTTTACTAGCAGATCTACCAGCATGTGGTGACAAACCACTACAAATAATTCAAAACACAGCTGCACACCTGGTATTCATTCAGCCTGGGTAAACGTTCTCATGTCACACACATCTTTGCCTCTCTTCACTTGCTCCCTACTGGTGCTTGCATTGAGTTCAAGTCCTTGGTACTGACTAATAGGTCCATCAATGGATAGGCAGCCATCTCCATCAAAAGGCTCCCTAAAACCTATGTCTCATCTTGCCCCCTCCAAACCCATGCTGCTTGAAGCTCCCCCCACCATGTGAGAAATGTCACTCCAGATGGTTCTCTTGTGTGGTTCCCCTATAGTGGAATAAGCATCTAAACTATACCCAGTCATCATACTCCCTCTCCACCTTCAAGAAACGCCTCATAACCCATCTGTTCCATGAATTCCTCTACTAGCTTGATGCCTGTTTATGTTCTCTGAATGATCTTATGTGGCCCTTCTGGTCCTTGAATAGTCTTATTAAGTTCTTGCTTTGTTAGCCTTTGCTGCTCTGTTAAGTTCTTGTGTAGCTCCTGCTCTAGTACTGCTTTCACTTGTACCTGGTGGCCATTCATTGGAAGCTCAGCCTAGCTGCCCTTATACTTAGTTGATTCCTTGACAGAATATATGTTTGTAATGTGCTATTTGCCTCACTTGTATGTTTCTTTGGGCAAAAGTGTCTGCTACATATGTAAAATGTAAATATAATTGACAAACTGTATCACTACCGGCTGAACAAACAATAGTAGGTATTACTTACTCAGCGAGCTGACTCTTGTGCAGGGCTATCTGAAGATCTATGAAAAACAAAACAGAAGAGCAAAATCAACTCCGAGAATACACACAGACTGGCAGAGGACCAAAGTGGCAAGATGTTGTCCGAGGACCACACACAGCTTTTTAGCAGTAGTACAGCTAACAGTCCACACCTTCCCGCCTCTTCCTCCGCCGCCTTTTCCTCCTGGTTCTCACTGCACAAGCCATCCCCAGGGAGAAGAGAATAGCTACACAAAGGAAAACCACACCCCCAGCTACACCAGCCAGCAGTGGCTCTGGGACGAGGTCGTGGACCTCGTGTTCTGCTGGGTATGTCTCCATTCCTGTGGTGATATCAAAGCACACAAAAATCCACTCAAAAACTGTAGTGAAGATTCACTAGGAATAACAGCAGCTGTGTGACATCACAATAGCCTTCAGGGAAGCCTACAACATTCCCAGCAAGATCATTAGCAAATACTCAATGGCTACCATGACAGGAAAATGGTCTGTTAGCAAGAATGTGGGATGGTGCTGACCCCTGGTGGAGATGTTGACTGACACGCTGGGCTCCCCCACCAGCTCATCTTGGCGAGAAAACATCCTGAGCTCATAGTTGCAGTCCTGCAGAGAGCATAAAGTATGACCATCTGGAAGGAACCGGACATCACCAAGTGGGCCTTGGTACAGATTCTGATTAGGTTTTTAATTTAAGGTGTTACGTGCTGCTGTAAGGTTAACTCCACCCACAGCCATTCTCCACTCCATTCATACCCCCCCTAGGCTGGGGCTCGTAACAAAGGACATGATATCATCTTGGTTTAAAACAAGAACTGTATGTATTACCTTAAGCAATCCTTGCACCAGCAACTCGCTTGCATTGGGACTGATATCCCTTTCCAGAACTAGCCAATCCCCTTCATCATGCCGGGCTTGAAGGACAAAGCTGCTGATTGGTGGATACTGAGGAATTGGCGGTGACCATTGTAGGACAAGTCCCAATGAGCTCCGATTGGCTACAAGTGATGTAGGTGGTGCTAAGTTTGGAATTTTAGCCCGCACTGAGGGAGGATCTGCAATAGGGACTGAGAACGAGAGAGACAATTGAATAAAAAAGCTGTTGGGGGAGGGGGGGGGGCATCAGGTCACATGATCAAGTCTGAGAAAGGACCCTTCTGTTCTGTAAGCACTTAACGTACATTCCTAAACAATCCCCAGTCATGGCAAGTTCTGATATACCTCAAACCCCATGTCTGCAAACAACTCTGGTCACCCACTGCTCAACAGTGAAGATCTGAGTCTATGAACAGGGTCATTAAGCAGGGTCATTGTCATCACAAAAGGAAGAAGGTGCTTGGAATGTACCGCTTATGATTATTAAGCTAATGCTAACTTTAGCATCAGCTATATGCTACATGCTGACATGTGCAGGCTGGACAAATGGCTTCCTCAGCTCAGTAAAATGTTCTTATGTTACTTGGCAGCACACAGATACTCACCCAGAGTTCTGACGGTGATAATCTCGCTGAATGGTCCTGTTCCCATCTGGTTCTGAGGCAGCACACTGAACTGGTAGCTGGTGCCAGGCAGAAGCCCCAAGACCAACAAGCTGGACGTGAATGGGGAAGCGGGTAGTGAAGTCCACTCCTGCCTCCCTGTGGAGCCCTGCTTTAGCCTGGGTGAGACACACCGAGACAGACAGAGGGCCTCAGAGGTTGCCAGAAGATAGTGAGCCTGCATGGAAGGAGAGTACGCCAGAGACTGACCAAACAGTGAACTTCTGGACGAAGCCGCCGTCAAAGCCAGGCTCCCAGGACACGTTGGCTCGATCAGTCCCGGGAACGACGGACACTGAGCTTACAGCATGAGGACTGGTGCCTGTGTGATGGACATAGTGAATAATAAATCAAAGTGCAATCTCAATGTCAGTTCAGACCCTCTGTAAGGCTTTATGTTTTCTGTGCCTTCATACATCTGTTATATCTCTGCATCAGTACTGCCCATCTGTATGGTTAAATATGTCTATCGTGTTCCAGTATTAGGACTGACCCCCTTTATGTCTTTATGTACATCTGTCATGTCCAAGTATCAGTACTGATCCTCTGTATATGTTTCAGCTGGATTTCGACTCCCAGAAAGCTTTTCTCAGCACTCTGCCAGAAATAACTTACATTGTGTCTGTAATACTATGTGTCCAGTACTGTGTTGAGTGTGTAGCATCCCTGCGTGCTGCTGTGACCTGCGTGAAGTTGGCCCCCCATATGTTTCAGATTTCGTATGTGCCGCGTTTGTGCCGGATTGTGCTGTTAAAATTTTTGTTTGTGCTGTTTTAGTTTCTGAGATATAAATATTTGTTTACATGGTGACGTCATCAGCGTGAAGTTGGCCCCCCCATTTCCATCTGATTTCCACCAGACCGATCGCAATCCTGTGTGGCATTGCTCACGTGAAAATACAGAGCCCCCTTATTAAATAGCAGCATAAAATGAATACAAAGTGTTACATACGAAACGCATATGGGTGTTAGCCGCTGAGAACCTGAATTTATTCAGCACGATCTTGAAATGCGGAATCTGGCTGACGGGGCTGACTAAGTACGTACAGCTTTGTCGTGGAGTCCGTTAACATGAGAAACACGAGCATGAGCACTATACGGCGATCACATAAAGGCATAAACTAAGAGGTATAACTCAGAAAAATAACAGTACAGACAACTTTTAAATGGCACAAACTATTGAGACCGGATCGGAGGCAAATGGGCTAACTTAACAGTGGAGTCACGTGAGTATGGAAATAAGTAATATCTGTTTGGTCGAAATCTGAAGCAAATGGGAGGGGGGACAACCTTACAAACATTAATATCTCAGAAACTAAAGCAGCACAAAGGACAGTTTTAATGGCACAAACCAGCACAAACGCAGTACATACGATTGCGATCGGTTTGGTGGAAATCAGGCACAAATGGGGGGCCAACTTCACGCTGGTGTCACATGACCATGTAAACAACATTAATATCTCGGAAACTAAAGCAGCACAAACAAAAAATTTTAACGGCACAATCCAGCACAAACGCGGCACATACGATTGA
Organism: Cryptomyrus ogoouensis; assembly: GCA_025773925.1. Taxonomy (NCBI): domain Eukaryota; kingdom Metazoa; phylum Chordata; class Actinopteri; order Osteoglossiformes; family Mormyridae; genus Cryptomyrus; species Cryptomyrus ogoouensis. Next base: position 31,390,629 of record JAOYFF010000116.1, read on the forward strand.
GACCAGTTTGGTTGAAATCTGAAACATATGGGGGGGCACCTAGTGCCACCGTCTCACCCAGCACGAAGACCTCTGTCACCATGGTAACAGCAGCCACACGATTAGCAGCACTACATTCCCACACCCCCTGGTGGTCCTTGCTGAGTGGCCGCAGCACCAGGGAGCCGTTGGTTGCCACAATATATGGAGAACGGGGACTGGATCCGACCTGCAGGAGGCAAATGGTTAAAGGACAGTGACAATAAAAGCTGAAAAAAGTATTACAGTATACAAAATGGAGATGGTGGGTATGAGAGTATGCAGTGCAGACTTTGGAGTAATCAATGTAGAACTGAGTATCACGTTACAGACCTCTCCATGGAACCTAGTATCACGTTACAGACCTCTCCATGGAACCGAATATCACGTTACAGACCTCTCCATGGAAAAGAGTATCACGTTACAGACCTCTCCATGGAACCGAGTATCACGTCACAGACCTCTCCATGGAACCGGGTATCACGTCACAGACCTCTCCATGGAAAAGAGTATCACGTTACAGACCTCTCCATGGAAAAGAGTATCACGTCACAGACCTCTCCATAGAACCGAGTATCACGTCACAGACCTCTCCATGGAAAAGAGTATCACGTTACAGACCTCTCCATAGAACCGAGTATCACGTTACAGACCTCTCCAGTATCACGTTGCAGACCTCTCCATGGAACCGAGTATCACGTTACAGACCTCCCTATAGAACGGAGTATCATGTTGCAGACCTCTCCATGGAACCGAGTATCATGTTACAGACCTCTCTGTAGAACCGAGTATCACGTTACAGACCTCACTATAGAACTGAGTATCACGTTGGAGACCTCTCCATGGAACCGAGTATCACGTTGGAGACCTCTCCATGGAACCGAGTATCACGTTACAGACCTCTCTATGGAACTGAATATCACGTTACAGACCTCTCTATAGAACTGAGTATCACATTGCAGACCTCTCCATGGAACCGAGTATCACATTATAGACCTCTCTATAGAACTATCACGTTGCAGACCTCTCTATCCTTACCTTCCTCCAGGTTATGTTCACATATTGGTCTGCATCTGCCTGGCAGGGAATGACCAGCTCTCTGCCAACCTCCTGTCTGTACTCCTCCTGGGGGCTGACTGAGAACGTGGGGGGGTCCTGTAGAGGCAGGAAAAGGCTGTGGCAAAGTTTACAGAACCTGGCAAACCTACGTCTGCACAGCAGTAAGGGGCATCCCACAGAAGATGAGGTTACAGTATAGCAGCACAGCGTGTCGTCAGTGAAGTGGGTAGGATCACTGTCGTCTGTACATTAGACCTGGTTCTGAGTCTTGGTCTAATACATTCTGAAATACCACAGCAAGGATATTCCTAAGAGTCCTAGTTACTCCGTGATCCATACCATATGAAGATGAACAGAGAGGGCTTGCCTGCAGGACTGTGGTGGTGGGATCCGATTGGCCCATCGTCCCGTAGCTGTTATAGGGGGTACAGGCATACACTCCCAGTGCATTGTCATTGGCTGCAGCAATCAGGACAGCGCCGTCAGTGTCCAGTGTCCAGCCAGGGAACTGAGACAAAGCGAAACAGGATCTGAGCTCCTTGGGGCTCTTTCAGAATGTCGTGTGGCCCAACTGCAGTGCTACATACATCTGCTGAACAAGTGAGTCGAGGCAGTTATATTCTATGCCTAAAATGCTACAGTGTCCTGTGAGGCACACGGGTACTGACCAACTCCAAGTCCAGGGGCTCCCCGTCCTTAGTCCAGATCACATAAAGTAGTGGGGGTTCAGCTCGCACAGGGCAGGGAATGCGCCCCCCCATTCCGGTGGGGAGGTAGGTCTCCCTGGGCATCCGCAGTGCCTGTGCAGGATCTAAAAAGGGACAGGAAGAGAAGCGTGGTCACACTGATGGAGGACTGTGTCTTTGTAGAAGAGTGGCATTGCTCCTAAAGTGCTCGCCTCCAGCCACATCCCTTTTCTGTTATTATGTTCATTATTATTAATTCACAGTTAATTGTGTTATTAATGTTTTTTCTATTTAATACCTACTACGTTACAGAGAGTAGATATTGTCTCTCCCTGCCTTAATGCTGACATTTTCCCAAGCAGACGTCTTTTTTTTGTAGATCGTAGTACAATTTTAAAGTTGTGTTATAAAGCTCGGGGAATTGCTCCACATGAGCCGTGAGCTTCTCGTCCGTAGTTCTATTGCTACGTCGCCGTATGGTTTCAGCTCATCTCACATACGGCTCTTCTCTCGTTGGCTGTACCTCGGAGAGGTCAGCAGTGAAGGCGAGAAAGTTAAATTTGGCTGAATTTTGAGCGCAGTGTCAAAACGGAAAATCTGAGCAGAACAGCGCTCAAGGTGGTGTGACGTGAGGTGGCAGTGATGGAAGGGCACTGCTTACTGGTTATCATGTGAAAGCTCCCTAACGATGCAGAATGGCATGCAAGGACACAGCCCTTCCTTACGTTTTACAGTGAGGTAGGCAGAAGCAGTGGGTGCTGTCAGCAGTCCATTGGTCGGCATGCAGGTGTAGTTCCCAGCATCCTCTGGGAGGAGGTTATGTATTAGGAGGGTTCCATCCACCAAGATCTTCACGCGTGACTTGAGAGAGCTGACGACACAACAGAACACAGATGTGCACAATTCAGTTTTCCCTTATGTTCACGTTACTTCTGTATTGGTCTGTTTCTGGTTTACCTCATTTTGTTCGCTTTTCCCCCTGTATCTCCTGTGTTGCCCTAATCCCTGTGTATGATTATTACCCTCACCTGTTCCTTGTTACCCAAATTCCTAGTGTTTGGTTGATTTAGTAACAGCCCACACCCTTGTTATTTGTGCATTTCCCTTGCTGCTCAGTTGCTTGTTGCATTAGTTCTGTTTGCTGTAAGTGCTGTGCATTCAATTCCTGTGTGTTCCCTGTATAAAGTACAACTGTTCCGGCGTGTTTCTTGCCTGTGGTCCCTGTAGCTTTTGGTTTTTGTTTTTCCCCGTGTTTAGTTAAGCCTGTTCAGTTCTAGTTTTATTTCCTGCTTTTGTTTTGACCCCTCGTTGTCCCTTTGTTTCTAGTTAGTTTGTCATTTTCAATAAAACTCCCTGTCTGTAAGCCACTCTGTGGATTGTCCCTTCCGTCTTGCTCCACCATAACACATGGTCACTCGTTTTCCAGTGACTCATGGTCAAAGAGCACCAGTCAACGTACACTGAGCTCATTATCACTCCTTTCCAAGTAATTCATGGTCAAAGAGCACCAGTACTTCCTGTGCACTGAGCTCCTGATCACTCGTTCCCCAGTGAGTCATGGTCAAGTGGCACGTCATGGTCACTAGGTCCCTTGAGCTTCCTCCAAGCTGAGGCCTTCAGGGTTACACACAGTACTCACTCAACGTGGTAGACGTTCACATCCTGCTTCAGCCATACGTAGGTCATGTTGGGGGGGTCGGCCTCCGCTTGGCACTGCAGCAATGCATCCTGGGACATGTTAAGAGCTGTGTCCTCAGGTGGCGTTATGATGACTGGGGGACCTGTTTTGGCATTAGGAATCATTATAATTTTTGTTCATACATATAAACATACATGCAGTACTGTACAAATGGTGTTCACTGTCAAAAAAATATGTTGGTGTAAAATTATGATATTATGTCTGTCAAAATTTGTCAGCTTAACCATTTCAAAACCTCTTTGAAAGTCACCCCAGTATTGGCAGCGACCAATACACCCATGATTTTTTAACCTTATTTGACTAATCAATACCTCATTGTGTTATTTCAGTTAATTAAGTGAGCTGGTGGTGAATTTTACCGAACACATGAAATGGCTGGGATGCCTCTGAGGAGAGGTTTAGGAACTGAAGTGGTGTTCTTCTAGTCATCCAACAAGGTATCAGTAATTTTTTGGAGAACGGAAGAACTTTTAGTGTCTTTTTCTGTTCATTTATTGTAATATTAAATTGCGTTTTTTTTCTGAGCAAATCTATCCACCCATCACATCCAGGATCTCCCCTGCATTTTCCCCTGAGTGTCCTGAATTGACTTGCCTGGTTGTGGAACAAGAATGGATAGACTCAGTTACATCTGAAAATGGTATTTTCACCATATGACCACTAGATGGCATTTCTGACCTTCTTAAGTATTGGGGAGCTGTGGGCCTGCTTAATGCACATGACTCACACACAAGGACAGTGAAATGCAGTGGGGATCAGTGGCAGTCACAGCCATCTCACCCCAGCCCAATTACCTTTGACCCTCAGGTGCGTGGAGTGGCTCAGCTGGCCCTCGCTGTTGGCCAAAATGCATGTGTACTCCCCGGCCATGGCCCGGGACACAGCCCCGAAAGACAAGGTTCCGTTGGACACCTGGGAGGGGGTGTGAGGATTACCGAATTACAGATGGAGCCATTTCAGATCGAACTACTAGGAAATGTGTAAATAACCCACAGAAACTCTGGTTATATTTAAAACATGACGATTGTTATAACAGCACTACTGATGATTCAGTATTTTTACAATTTTTTAATCCAAGTATAAAGAACTGCAGGAAATTATATGATATGATATAATAATAAACACATACATGTGGTGATAGTGTCAGAGTAATTCCAAATATGGGTGTCTTTTACGCGTCCGATGTCATGTCATTCCTGTGGTGTCACATGACTACTCACATTTAAAGGTGCTTCCTGTGTTGTGCTTCCATCAGCTGCCGTGTGGCTTTTCCTCCAGGTGACAGCTGGGGTGGGGTTGCCATGGCCGCTGCAAGCGAGGGACAGCCAATCGCCCTGCAGGACCTCCAGGGAGGGGGGTGGAGTCTTGATGAACACGGGCGGAGCTGCAGCAGATGGGAAAAGCCATGTTTTCACTGCGTTAAACTCTATGTGCTGACATCAGCACCCTTTGTTGATGCATTTGAAACAAGGTGATAATTATTACCTTGTTTTGAATGTATCAGTTTAGTTTTTTTTTTCCTGTTAAAGAAAACCTCCATAAAATAAAGCACTCACTAGTTAATAGTGCAAAGATGTACTATAAAAACAGAAGTGTTAATCTGGAATGTGTTCAGGCTGAGAATGTGACTGTTAATCTGGAATGTGTTCATAATGAAAATCAGAGTGTTAACCTGGAATGTGTTCAGGTTGAAAATGTTATTGTTAACGCTGGTATGTGTTCAAGCTGAAAATGGGAGTATTAACCTGGAATGTGTTCAGAATGAAAATGTGATTGGTAACCTGGAATTTGTTTAGATTGAAAATTAGAGTATTAGCCCAGAATTTGTTTAGGCTGAAAATGAGTGGCAATCTGTAATGTGTTCAGAGAATGAAAGTGTTAACCTGGAATGTGTTCAGGCTTAAAATGAGAGCATTAGTCAGTTAAATGTTCAGGCTGAAAAGGAGTGTGTATGTGGATTATGTTTATATTACATTGTGGGGACCAAATGTTCCCCACAATGTAAAAAAACTGTTATTTTGACATTGTGGGGACCATTTTTCAGGTCCCCACAAAAATCTGTGAATGCAATCAGAAAACTAGAAATGGTAAAATTCTTGTATTTTATTTGGTTACTTATGGGTAAAATTGGGACTAGGTAGGGGTTAAGGTTAAGGTCATGTTGGGATTAGAGTTTTCCCCATAGAAATGAATGGTCCCCACAAGATATAATTTCAAACCGGTGTGTGTTCAGTATAGCTTTACCCCTGCTTCTACAATGAGATTTGCTGGTGTCCTCATCCGGGTCAGTAACTAAAGGTGAGTCACATTATATCACTGGCATCTAGTTGAAACATTATCCACTCCCTCAACAGTGTTTAAAGTGGAAAGTGCTTATCTGCATGTTTGGATTTGTGTAGGACTGTGTGTGCACCAGGGCACAAAGTTCAAACCCTGTAACTCTATGATTGCTATGGACACTAAAGCTGTAAGAACCCTGACATTATTATGAAGACTGGAGCTATTTGAAACCTGGTGTTACTGTGAAAATAGCAAAGCTGACAGAACCCTGACACTGAAGTTGAGTGAAACCTGATGTTTTTAGAAATACCAAAGCTGACAGAATCCTGACATTACTGTGAACATTGTGAAGCTGATATATTTTTATAATATGCTTTGGATCTACTCTATAGCCCTGAAGCTGTTACCTGCAACAGACAGGAAGATCCAGGAGCCATTGCGAGAGTCCTCTGCAAGTCTGTCCAGTTGCAGGATACGGCACTCATACCAGCCCTCGTCCTGTAGGCGAAGATGGTCCACCCTCAGAGAGTTCAAATGGGTCAGGGAAGCACGACCTGAACAGCCACAAAAACATCAAAAGATACATTTAAGGAGTCATGTGGCGCAGAGAGACATTTAGGGGTCATCTGGCGCAGAGAAACATTTAGGGGTCATCTGGCGCAGAGAAACATTTAGGGGTCATCTGGCGCAGAGAAACATTTAGGGGTCACCTGGCACAGAGAAACATTTAGGGGGTCATCTGGCGCAGAGAAACATTTAGGGATCATCTGGCGCAGAGAAACATTTAGGGGTCATCTGATGCAGAGAGACATATAGGGAGCTATCTGGCATAGAAATACATTTAGGGGGTCATCTGGCACAGTGAAACATTTAGGGGTCATCTGGCTCAGAGAAACATTTAGGGGTCATCTGATGCAGAGACACATATAGAGAGTTATCTGGCATAGAGAGACATTTTGGGGATCATCTGGGGCAGAAAGACATTTAGGGAGTTATCTGGCATAGAGACACATTTTGGGGGTCATTTGGCGTAGAGAAACATTTAGGTGTTATCTGGCGCAGAGAAACATTTAGGGGTCATCTGATGCAGAGAGACATATAGGGAGTTATCTGGCATAGAAAGACATTTTGGGGATCATCTGGTGCAGAGAGACATTTGGGGATCATCTGGTGCAGAGAGACATTTGGGGATCATCTGGGGCAGAGAGACATTTAGGGCATCATCTGGCACAAAGAGACATTTAGGGAGTCATCAGATGCAGAGAGCTGACTGAAGATAAAGGATAGGAACTGAGTGCTGACATCCCCATGACGTAGATATAAATTAACTTACATCTGGGCGTAATTTTGGATATAAAGTGTCTTAAGTACAGTACATAAGCTTTGGAGTCCTACAAACAAAGCGAAGTGTTCACCACATGCCCCAGACTTTTCATGTTGTCATATGATCATTCGGAGAATTTGTTATCCAAAAACTTTGCAAAGTTACTTAAGCAATGGGACAGTATGACATAGTGACATGCACACATACTCACATGCACACTCCACCACAAACAAGCAGGGTGTGTTCTGCACTTTGAAATTTGATCGTCCTGTTGCCTGGTGACAGGGGTGCAGCATTGACCTTCCCTTCCCGCCTTGCTTTCCGTCTAATCCACTCATAAAAAGGGCCTCTCTCCCCTGATAAGCTGTGATGTCTCACGACCACAGCTTGACCTGGCCTGTCTATCGCCCACACATGCTTCATCACTGGACCAGGCTTGGAAGGAACTGAACATCTTTCTGTCTGGGTGGAAATGAGGCCTTGCTGTACATGCACACACCATACAGAAGCTGATTCTCTGAAATTCAAACTCCCATCCCTGCTGGGTTATACAGCTGTGTGGTGGGCGGCGGCCAGCCTGCTTAAAAAGCGGATGCTCCCCCCAGTGGCTTAGGGCACTGAGAATATGGCTGTTTGGGTCAGATAACAGGTATTTGTCCTGCCACTGGGTGACGCCTTTTCCTGTGTGCCCTCCCAGTTCCTGTGTGCCCTCCCAGTTTCCCAATGAGTGAGCACTGTAAACAAACACAGCCACATTCACAGACACACGATGCTGACCCTACAATGAAAGGACTACACACCCACACATACATAGGAATATTTTTTAGATTAACTCTATTTAAAGTCCAGACACTAATATTATCAAATGGAACACACTTTAAGTAGGTAGGGCTAACATCACTGCTCCCCAAAAGCAGGTTGCAATAACGCACAGTATTATTTATGATGTGAATGCAAGTGTTTTAAATGGGCACAGAACTATAGGAGTGCGTAAAAGGGCACAGTGCTGTATGAGGGTGTGAAAAGGCAGAGCTATAGGAGTGGGTAAAGGGGCATGGTGCTGTAGGAGTGTGTAAAGGAGCATAGTGCTTTTAGAAATGTGTAAAGGGTCACAGTACTGTAGGAGTGTGTAAAAGGACAGAGCTACAGGAGTGTGTAAAGGGGCACAGCTGTAGGAGTGTGTAAAAGGACAGAGCTACAGGAGTGTGTAAAGGGGCACAGTACTGTAGGAGTGTGTAAAAGGACAGAGCTACAGGAGTGTGTAAAGGGTCACAGTACTGTAGGAGTGTGTAAAAGGACAGAGCTACAGGAGTGTGTAAAGGGGCACAGTACTGTAGGAGTGTGTAAAAGGACAGAGCTACAGGAGTGTGTAAAAGGACAGAACTACAGGAGTGTGTAAAGGGGCACAGTACTGTAGGAGTGTGTACAAGGACAGAGCTACAGGAATGTGTACAAGGACAGAGCTACAGGAGTGTGTAAAAGGACAGAGCTACAGGAGTGTGTAAAAGGACAGAGCTACAGGAGTGTGTTAAAAGGCACCATGCTGATGGAGTGTGTAAAGGGGAGTATGCACTCCAACACAGAGTGTATTCAGCATGTTCCTCTGAATCGTAGTGCAAATATGGAGCACCTTCCCACAGGTTAGAACCCATTGTATTATTATTGCTCTTGCATGAGGCAACACTTTGAAAGCAGATTAGCCGGCATATGTTGGCTCAAGAGCTCTGGAAAGTTGATTGGCTGGCATTTTATGGCTGAAGAGACAACTGGCTGACATGTCCTGGTGGAAAAGGCCTGGAAAAGCTGGTTGGATGACACATACTGCCTGGAGATCCCTGGCAAAACTGATTGGCCTACACACGCTGGCGCAAGAGCTATGGCACACTTCATTGGCTGGTGCAGCCTGTGTGTGTTTCTCAGGCTTTCTTGCATTGGCTCCCAGCTTGCATTACATCACTAATTTTGCCTGGGAGAATGCACCAGTATCCAGGGCAATTTGCATCGCTTACAAATCAGATGATGCCTCACCTTGCCTGCCGTTACAGCAGCGGCGGCGGCGGCGGCGACGGCCGGCCCTTCCCATTACCCAGGGAATATGAAATGTGTGTCTAATTTCAAACAGCACAAAGGCTCCTGACTCGTACAGCTCCCCTACACACATCTATTTCCTTAAAAGGAAAACGACGGTGACAAGCCCCCCCCCCTCCCCCCACGATACCCTGCGTCCGCCACTTCTGATGCAACAGAATGCAAGACTGTGCAGCACTGCGCCTGGTGGTGCAAGCTGCTGGAGAGCAGTCTGGGTAACCCAGATCAGGGAATGTCGGCGCATCCGCGGCGCTCGGCCCTCCCGCAGCCGTTTCGGGAAGCTCCATCGCCTCGACGTCTATCGAGAAATCAGCGCTTACCCAGCCAATCACGGGGCCAGCTTCTGCCCAACACGACACCACAGCAGGGAGAGCCCAGAGCTCAGCTCACACAGAGCTGATGGAGCGAACAAGGCTGAGTTCAGGTTTAGATGAGGATTAGATGAGACTGTGGTGGGGTTTATATTGGGTATAAATTAGATAAGACTGAGTGGTGAGAGTTTAGCTCAGGTTTGAACTGCATAAGAACTGCATGTGCATGTGAAAGTGAAGACTTACCCTCATAGTCGGGGTGCACACGGGGTGCGTGGACCCCGAATTTGATGAGTATGGGAACATTGTATCCCTGCCGGAGCCATTCCACCACGTGCAAGGGGGTGGGGCCTACAGGGGGTGGGCTCCGGCCAGAGGAAGCATCACTGGTCAAACTGGGGACTCCAAAGTTGCATGCGAGGTCTGCTGCCCCAGCTACCCTAGCATGAACCATGGCCTCTGTATCATGGGTGTATTCTGCGAATGGAGGGAGGGGGTTCAGTCACAAGAACATCGAATAAATAAATCACAGCAGGCAAGAGTCAGACATGAAGCTGAAAATCAGGTCATTCAAAATGTGGTGAAAAATTGTTATATTATTGATACGTAATTTTTACTGGGAGCCAAATGAACCAAATGGAAGGGAAAGTGATTAGTTGTCATTGCTGACACACCATAGCACCCAACAACAAAATATGTCCCCTGCATTTAACCCACACGTGACATTCAGGGAGCAGTGCTTGGGGGTGGGACCTTGCTCAGGGTACCTCAGGGATTCAGACCAGCAATCTTTCTATTACAAGTACACGTCCCTAACCCTAATGCCACCACAATTATTAGTATGAATACATCTAACATCCCTTAAAGAACATCTTGATAAAACCTTTAATAGGTTTGAAACAGAAGAACTGGAACAACAAATGGCAAACATGGGAGATAACAGAAAACAGAATTGGGAAATAGATGAGCATAAATGCATTGCACATGGGGATCATCACCCCACTTTCAGGTCTCCACCTTCCAAAGTGGATGTTCTGGTCCTCCAGCAACAGCTCAGCTGCTTGTTTCATACAAAAACAATATCAGCTGTGTGCTGGTAAATATATTTTCCCGATGGCAGCCTGCCTACAGTAGCGATGCAGGAGGGGTGCAGCCGAGGCAGAACGAGGTCTCGACTCACCCAGGAGGTAAAGTGTGGCAGCCGTGGCCAGCCAGAGCAGCCACGTCCTTCCTGCTCTCATGTCCGCAGCCCTCAACCTCTCATCCGTCTGTCTCTGCTCACCAAGGGAGGGCCTAAGGGCCGCCAATCGTGTTCCGGCTGCCAAATGGAGGAGGTTGGCCCTTCCTACAAATCTCACCTGTCAAAACAAGGACAAAGGTTTGTTTTTTACGAGCAGGCAAAGTGCTCAGGTGCTCACCCGAGCACATGCCAAAGGCTACGTGCTACATCCATAGCCTTAACCTTAACGCCAGCTCAAGCCCACGCCCAAGATTGCCTCATATCTCCCATTCCTGCCCATCCATCTTACAGATCGTCTGATGACCTGTCAGTCACCGTGACGAGGCACATCCACGGCCCTGCCCCCACCCCCCCCACATGCTCCAGTGATCGGCCTTAATTCCAGCTTATGACAGAGTTAATCAGCCCACAGGATGGGGGTATTTCTGGCACAGAATTTTATACAGAAAAATCCATGGACACAAACACAACATCTAAATATATTGGTGGCACTAAATATATTGGTGACACATTGTGGTCCCAGATAGCAAAGCAACAAAAAACATAAAAAAATCTACCAAAAATGTGCACTGAAACACACATCACTGTACTAAATACTGCACTCGCCTGTACCTGCATAACACATATCACTGTACTAAACATGGCACATACAGTGCTCTATTACCTGTGCTATTAACTTTATTAACTTTCATCAACTTGCCCCATACACAACTTAATTGCCCCTCTGTTCTGTTTCCATGCTGGGAGACAGCAGTGTGTGTATGTACGTGTGTGTGTGTGTGTGTGGGGGGGGGGTCAGAAGGTGGGAGGGTCAGCTGGCCTGGGAACTATTCCCAACAAGGCCCCAGGGCACCAAACACAGGTGTAAGGAGAGACAGAGAGAGACAGAGAGCAGGAAATGGCAGTGAACCGCACCAGCTCCCTGGGGACAAGGTACAATCGTCATGGCAACGTGGTGGCAGTCTCTGGGACTTTTCCACGAGCCGTGAGCTCCACCCCCTCCCCCACATGTGGGTGCGGTGGCAGGTGCAGAGCCACTCAGGTTACCTGGGAACATGGCAGCCGGGAAAACAGGCCAAGTAGCCAGAGTGTGTCACGCGGAGAGGAAGTCACCACGCTCTCTGTGAGAGGCTGAAGGTGTGCAGGGCTGTGGCCAGAGTGTGTCACGTGAGAGGAAGTCACCACGCTCTCTGTGAGAGGCTGAAGGTGTGCAGGGCTGTGGCCAGAGTGTGTCACGCGAGAGGAAGTCACCACGCTCTCTGTGAGAGGCTGAAGGTGTGCAGGGCTGTGGCCAGAGTGTGTCACGCGAGAGGAA
>JAOYFF010000116.1:31472266-31488803 GCA_025773925.1 Cryptomyrus ogoouensis
GGGGGGGCGCGGGGCTGGGGCGCGGGGGGGGGGGGGGGGGGGTGCGCGCGCGGGGGGGTGGGGGGGGGGGGGGGGGGGGTCCACACCCCCAGAACACAAGGTTAGAACGTACATGAGATCAAACATGTAGAGAAGGACATATTCAGCCTGATATGGAGCTTCAAGCAGGAGCAGTGCTGGGCAGGAAGGGCCAAAGCCTGGTTCTGTTCAGCTGCTACCATGTAGCCACTCCAGTACCAAACCAGGACCTTCCGTTTATTCAGTGATGGACAGTGAACAGTGCGCCAGGCCTGAGGACTAGTTGGCAGCTCTCTGGAGCAGCCTCGGGCGGGGGGGGGGGACGACGCTGACAGGACACATGCTTGTCCCTGCTTACATTGCAACGGGGTCACACTCTACCCACATGCCACTGGCCAGTCACATGCAGGTAGGACCACAGGCGCGGCAAGTCGGGGGTGAACATAGGAATGGAGTGTGTCATGGGAAGAGATCCGGCAGCTGTCTGTGATGGCATCAAGCCGTTAGAGAGACAAAATAACCAATGATGACCTATCCTGATGGAAGGGGGTGTTACCATGGCAGCAGAGAGGTGTGGCCTCAACTCTGCAAGCAGGTCGCCATGGCAGCCGCACCACCCTTGGCCACGGCCAGGCACGGGGACCGGCACACCATAGAGGCGTGCATCGGGCTGGGCAGAGCAGGAGTTTCCAGCCATCTACAGCAGCTTTTCCCGGACGATATAGAGGTTGGTGGACGTTACCACAGCGATGATGTCGTCACGGGGCTGCCAGGTGGTGTGCAGGATCTTCTTGTTGAAATCCAAGCCGTCCATGCTGATCTCTTCCTTCTTGCTGCTGCTGTACACCAGGGTGCCGCAGTGGCCAGAGGAGAACTTTGCGGTCAAGGAAACTCCCAAAAAGCTACTCCTCCACCAATCCCAAGGAGGATACTGAAGCTGTGGTCTGTGATCTCCAGCCATAAGAGGTTGATGCGCAGGTTGTCGGCCGACAGGTACGTCTCTCAGTCACTGTTGGTGGAGATGGAGTTGATGTGGCGTTGGCAAAGATGCGCCGGGGGGTGGTCTCCACCATCAGCACCATGGGCTGGAACATTGGCACCTGGGCAGGGTTACAGCAGGCCAATCAGGACCACCACAGAAAAGAACCCTCCCACAGAATGTTGCCCACACTTTAGCTGACATGTATTGGAGACCCAATCATAGCCCATCAGCTCGTGATAGACAGGCAGAAGGGCCAATCAGCACCCTTCAAATCAGATGGCATAACCCTGCAATGCTGGTGCTATACCCTACGTGGTGGCCAGGAGAGGCCCGTGCCACCCCCTGTGGGAACACTCACACTTGGCCACGTCGTCATTGATGGCTCCTTTCACCTGAGAAAAGCACCACTGCACATGGTTGCCTCCACCTCCAGCTCCTAAAAGCAACGTCAGAAAGATTTTTAGACAGCGTCACCCTTCAATGCAGTCACAGGAACCGCAGAAAAAAGTGTGCTGGCATTGCAAGATCGGGTCAGGGAGGTTACCAGTCAGTGGGTATATGTGCATTCACATTCTGACTGCTGTCACTTGACATGCAAGTCCAGAAACAGAGCGAGACGCAGACAGAGAGACGCAGAGCGAGGCGCAGACATAGACACAGAGAGAGACGCAGGCACAGAGAGATCCAGAAACAGAGACGCAGACAGAGAGACGCAGAGAGAGACGCAGACAGAGACACAGAGAGAGAGACGCAGACACAGAGAGATCCAGAAACAGAGACGCAGACAGTGAGACGCAGACAGTGAGACGCAGAGAGAGACACAGAGAGATCCAGAAACAGAGAGAGACGCAGACAGAGAGACGCAGAGAGAGACCCAGACATAGACACAGAGAGAGAGACGCAGACACAGAGAGATCCAGAAACAGAGAGAGAGAGACGCAGACAGAGACACAGATACAGTCACAGAGAGAGGAAGAGATAGAGACGCAGACACAGAGAGATCCAGAAACAGAGAGAGACACAGAAACAGTCACAGAGAGAGGAAGAGAGAGAGATGCAGACACAGACGGAGAGAGAAACGCAGACACAGAGACACACATACAGTCTCAGAAACAAGAGACGCAGACAGAGAGAGAGACAGACACCTAGACAGACAGAGACTCTCTCTCACACATACACATGATCAATGTCTTTCCCTCTGTATATAATTCCCCTCTCAAAAAAAAACATCACCAAGGATGAGCATGTGGTTCAGCGGCTCACCTCGATGCAGAGTGCAGAGAAACCGGCTGTCCCATGCGTCCAGTTACCCAAGCACCGACATGCAAGCCGGGCGCTTATAAGGTGCCACTTATCCACCATGGTGCAGGAGCAAAGCCTTCAGGGGTCTGTACGGGCGGTCTGCACCAAGGACGGTGCTGGGTGGCTTTCCTGCCCACCTGCCTCCCTGATTCTCACGCTGCCTCTCTCTCCATGCATCCCGTCTAGCTCTCCAATGGAATAACCTCCCCCCAACATGACGTCAACAGGGCACGGGGTGGGGGTGTGGCTCTGGCGCCCTCATATGACGCCGGTTGGAGAATCACGATCAAGTTCTTTATTGCACTTTATCAGTATTTATTGTATTATTCGGTGGTCTGCACATATTTGTTACTTGTTACTGTTTCTTTATCAGTATTTATTGTATTATTCGGTGGTCTGCACATATTTGTTACTTGTTACTGTTTCTTTATCAGTATTTATTGTATAATTCGGGGGTCTGCACATATTTGTTACTTGTTACTGTTTCTTATTGAGTTGTCTTGTACTTTCATGTCTTGTATCGCTCTGCTGTTTGTCCCCTATGCAGCCGTTTAATATGCATTAAAATTGCGGGACTTTAACGGGTCGCGGAAGATCACACGGAGATTATAGATCTGATGAATTGCTGTTGGTTTATTTTCACCTAAAGTTATGGAGTGTAATGTACTGCATAACAAAAAGTGACATCAGTTTGGCAAGTCGTTTTAGCTTCAATTCGTTTCTAGAGGACATCACAAATTCAGTTCTAACTAATTAGAATGCAAATTCTTGATATCACAAATTCAATTGTTAGAATTGAGTTAGTTAAAATGCAAATTTCTGATATGAGGAATTCAATTGTAACTAGTTATATTTCAGTTCCCCGGGCCATTAGACTATTCAGCTCCTGAGTTTTATAGCGTTTATAGTATTATAGCATTAACATTTGTGTATTATAACATTTATATGCCATAATTTCAGTATCTTGCACATTCCCCTGCACTTGCACTACCACTGTATCAACTGGCAAATACTGTACCATGGGTACTGTATCACTAAAAAGATTACTCTGTAGTGATTAGTACTTTACCTTTCATCATTCCATCCATCCATTATCTATACCACTTTATCCATCTGGGCCACAGGGAAGCTGGAGCCAATCCCAGCCTCTTTGGATGAGAGGTGGAATACACCCTGGGCAGGTCGCCAGTCCACCACAGGGCCAAGACAGACAAACAGCCACACACACTCACACCTAAGGGCAAATTAGAGTAGCCAGTTGACCTAATCTGCATGTCTTTGGACTGTGGGAAGAAACTGGAGGAAACCCACACATGTATGGGGAGAACATGCAAACTCCACAAAGAAAGGCATCCTGGGTGACCCAGGGATTGAACCCAGGCCCTACTTGCTGGGAGGCAACAGTGCTAACCACTGCACCATCATGCTGCCCCCTTTGGTCATTGTTATTTAAAATAAGAATTTCTGATATCAGAAATTCAGTTGTTACTAGCTATGATTAAAAGCGAATTATAACTGGTTATAACTGAATTCCTGATATCAGAAACTGACATAATTTAGCAGAAATGTATTTGATTGTGCTCCCCCCTGCCCCCCCCAACTGGATTGGTATGGCCCTAAAAATGACATTGTGTATAACTTATCCTTCTCTCCTCAGCAATGTTGTGCAAATTACTGAATATTAATAATTACCAATGATGGGCAGGGTTACACTAATCTGCTAATTAGCAAAGCTATCTCATTCGCTAGCAGATTAGCATTTCCACTAACTTTGAAAACTGTGTGTCGTGCCAGTTAGCTTCAACTAGATTTACTTTGACTAACTATAAATACACTGACATTTTTTTTGCCAGTAAAGTAAACGAAGATCAAGTCCATTTAAAGTAGGACACCTGAAATCCGATGAGTTATGCAACTAAGCAAGAAATCCAGCTTCATGAAACAGGCCCCAGTTCTCCATTTCGTTCAGGGTGCCCCAATTTAAATGGAATTTACTTTCATTCACTTAGACTTAGCCGAGACTACCTTAAATTTGAGTTATTGACCAATCACGTGTTGTATTTACACATGGCCAGCCAACAGCGTGCCAGACAGACTTGCAGACATGCTCACAACAGACCAGAACAAATATGTGTGATTTTAGGATTTTCAAATGTCTTTGAGTAAATAATAATAATGGGTAGGGGTTCTGCCTTAATTCACAGTATCTTTCTTGCACATTCTCTTGCACTTGCACTACCACTGTATCAACTGGAAAATACTGTCATCATTTGTCCAGCTGCAGTTTCATAAATTGAATTGTTACTGGCCACATGTAACATTTTTCTCACCAGTAAAGTAAATAAAGTTTAACGGTACAAAACATTTGTAAATCATGAAATACACTGGCTTTTGCATCGCCAGTGGCTGGAGAGTCGAGATATGCTCTACAGAGGAGAGGAATGAAAGTCAGTAGGACTAAAACAGAATTCATGTGCATGATTCAGAGGGGGAACAGCAGAAGGGTGAGGAGGCAGGGAATAGAGTTGGTGAAGGTGGAGGAGTTTATATACTTAGGAACAGTTTAGAGTAACAGGGAGTGTGAAAGAGAGGTGAAGAAGAGAGTGCAGGCAGGGTGGAGTGAGTGGAGAAGAATGGTAGGAGTGATTTGTGACAGAGGGGAATCAGCAAGAGTGAAAGGGAAGGTCTACAAGATGGTGGCATTGACAAAATGAAGGGAGACAGAACTGGAGGTGGAGTTAAAGATGTTATGATTTGTGCTAGGAGTGATGAGGATGGACAGGAGTAGGAATGAGAATATTAGAGGGACAGCTCAGGTTGGACGGTTTGGAGACAAAGCCAGAGAGGTGAGATTGTGTTGGTTTGGACACGTACAGAGGAGAGACACTGGGTATGTTGGGAGAAACATGCTAAGGATAGAGCTGCCAGGCAAGAGGAAAAGTGGAAGGCCTAAGAGCAGGGTTATGGACATACTAAAGTATCTCTGTGTAAGAGCGGGAGGGAGAACCTTCTGATTCTGATTCTAAAGTGTCTCTGTGTCTCTGTTTCTGAATCTCTGAGTTTTGAATGATCCAGTGGGGCTTTTCCTGCTGCATCTGCAGTTCCACACAAGTGGACCCCCTTGTGACCTGACATGGTAACTGCTCCCATCAGGTGGGAGGGAAGAGATGAGTGTCAGCCTGTCAGAACTCCACTCGGGGAGGCGTGTGACTCAGCAGCTCATGGGTTTGTGCTGGTGCCCTAATAGTTGTGGGTCTGAATCCTGTGGCAGAATGATCACATCACCTTTGGGCCCCTGATCAATCCCATGAACACAAACTGCTTCAAGGATGCTGGCTGACCACTGCTCTTGCTTATATACATGTGTATCTCTCTCAAGAGAGATGTACAATATGCAAAAAATTACCCAGTTTCTCAGTGGGGAAGAATGAAGTACTACTATTCCATTTGCCTGGGAGGTGCCTAAGAGCATTTTTATTTAGCAGCACTAGATGGCGATAAAGCATCACTTATGAGTTACAGGATTTCAAGCTTGCTGCCAGGGTAAGACACACTGATCAATGTCAATGACATTATGAAGACAAATTTGGTGGAACTCAGTGAAGACAGACAACCAGACAGGATCTACACCGCACTGAGATTTGTTAACATGGGACCTGTAGAGGACATTTTGGTTTCTGCTGTATATTTTTAGGTTGTAATTGTAGAGGTATGAACTGAAGAATGGCAAAATGATCCAAATCAGTTTAAAATATTTAGCCCCGTTGGGCTCTGCCAGGAGACAGTCTGACACTTCCTGACCTGACTGACCTGTAGATGAGGGGACATCTTCTGTCCAGCAGGTGACAATCTGACTCTTCCTGGCCTAATTGACCTGTAGATGAGGGGACAGCAGCTTCTGTCCAGCAGGAGACACTTTATCTCTCTCTCTCTGGCCTGAATGACCTTCTGGTGCTGCTGATTTCTGAGGCAGGACAGAGTCATTTGGCAGAGGATGACAGGGGTCCTTGCTCGCTGCTCCTGTCTGGTGATAATGCCACTGTAGGTCCATCATAAATCAAGTGAGATGTGGCCAGTCAGGCAGGCAGCTTCTCCTCCTCATGGGTACAAGTGCATCTTGACAGAACGCCGTCAACAGCTGTACTTCTGTTCCCTGGGTGTAGTGTATTTCATTTTCACTTATCTTCATGTGTAGATTTTTCAAAATATATTTAAATAATTTCATATTTAATACATTTTCAGAAGTTAACCAACTGGTACTTTATGTCCGTAAGAGAACAGAAGATAATTGCAGGGAGATGGTGGGGGTTAGGGGATTTAGCGACAATAACTCCCTAAACTGGGAAGATGTTTGCGATTCTGGGGCTCCTCATACACCATTATAAACACAATGTCAGAGATGAGGGACTGATATCACCCATAAGGGGCTGGTGACCAATCAGTATGGATCAACCTGGTCACCTGACCTCGCTGAAGGTCACACCCCCACAGTGAATCTGATTAACTTCATTCAGCTGAAACGATTAAACTCACCACAGACTATTTAACTGAAAACATTGGTCACTTTGGTTTAAATGTGCCTGTTAAAATAGTGGAGGGAAGCTACATTTTACATAAAATTTAACGTTACTAAAAATTATTAGAGGAATTTTGGTTTCTGGAAATGACTCATTGGAAATGAGTCAGAAATCTGCACCTGAGAGACGGCATGTTTAAGAAGCGCGTTATTTCCTGTTATATGGGCTTTTGTGGGTTTTCTGGATGGCTTCTGCAGTAAAGTACAGTCAGTGCTTTGCTCTGTGAAAAACTGATTGTTAAAAGCAGCTGTAAAGAAACATCTCAAAATCCTCCTGCTTTTGACCAAAGATGGAACCATCAAAAAATCAATTTCCTGTGTTTAAATAATTTAGGTTTTAATATAACGAAACCTGTGGAGACTGGGAACAGAACGAGGGTAAGAGCTGCTCCCACAAAAACAGCAGGATGTGAAAGTTGAAGAAAAACATGTTTTACCAGTGGGGTCTCCTCTCCACTCAGCAGGGTCTGCATGACCTTTGACCCCACAATGGTGGCATCAGCCTGCCCACAACTGCTCAGTGAAAGCAGGAGGGATTCACCTTTCCTCCATTTAGTGAGGGCATCGTGTGCCTGTGATGCGAGGGAGATACAGCCAGTGCCCCCCCCTCCGTGCTGCACACAGCACATCCTGGACATAAAAGCTACAAGCAGGACGTCAGCCGGTCCGCATCTTAATCCTATAATCTCTCTCGCCCTGGTGGACCCGTGCTTATTAGTATAATCATTAATCTCACTAACGTGCTCCTTAATCCCATGCTTAACAGCCAGCGTGCTCCTCCAGGAGCCGCTGGCCAGGCTGTCGCGATTGAGCCGCTCAAAGCTCCCCAAGGCCTGTGTGGGTGGGGAGGAGCAAATGACATGAGGGAATTGTGTTAGGGTGCCCTCCTCAGGCAGTCTGCTCGTGGTGTTCTGGAAGTGCTGTGTCATTCTTTACTGTGACATTCTCTGTTGTACTGTGCCGTGTCATCCTCTACTGTGCTTATCCTGTGCTCTGTCATTTTGTACTTTCTTCTGTCTTCCCCTGCTGTGCTGTGGCATTACGTACTATGCTGCCAATAGTGATGCTACGAATCATGTGGCAGCCTTGGTCTGGGCCCCTTAATTGCTCCCTAATTGCTACCCCTTAATTGGATCTTAATTAGCTGTCCAGTCAGGCTCAATACAAGTGACACTGAAGGCTAGAGCCATAAAAATGGCTCCGCAGGGGAGTGTGAGAGGGGCATTAATTCATAGGATAAGGAGCAGAGTTAGGGCCCCGCAGACAGCAGGGAAATGTTGGGGGGGGGGGGACTTTCTGCCTGATCTATAGCAGCGCTGGATCACAGCTGTGGTGACTCACGTGGGGGTGCTAAAAAAACAGACTGCCCTGAAAGCACAGACCACATCAGCCTCCTTCCAGGTCAAGTCACATGACCATCAAGTGGCGTGGTCTCCTCTTTGGCCTTCTGGGAGATGTATTTCTGCACTCATTGAAACAATTGACTGTAGTGCACATGCCATTCTGAAAGGAAAGCTCACTGGCAGGCTCTCTGCTGCCCCCTGATGGCCCCTGTGCTTCATGCCTTGTGGTCCGAGTCAAATGTGTTGCCTGGGAGCAGAAGCCAATGTTGGTGGAGTGTCAGACACGTGCCTCTGTGATGGATTCCCCATCTCCAGGGGCAAACAGCGCTCCTGTGACTGAGGGCCACGTTCTCATAATGTCACTGCGAATTACCAGGGCAGGTTCAAAGCAGCCATGCAGTCACATGGTGTTGGACATCAGGATGGAACAGCGCTGTGTGCTGACCAGAAACGCAAAGTGAAACAGAGAGTGGCAAAAGCCAAGGCAGTATACTGGAGGGTCAGTGGTCACAGGCCCAGCATCACAAGCCCAGCATCACAAGCCCAGTGGTCACAGGCCCAGCATCACAGGCCCAGCATCACAAGCCCAGTGGTCACAGGCCCAGCATCACAGGCCCAGCATCACAAGCCCAGTGGTCACAGGCCTAGCGTCACAGGCCCAGCATCACAAGACCAGCGGTCACAGGCCCAGCATCACAAGCCCAGTGGTCACAGGCCCAGCGTCACAGGCCCAGCATCATAAGCCCAGTGGTCACAGGCCTAGCGTCACAGGCCCAGCATCACAAGACCAGTGATCCAGGAAACTGGTCCCTATAAGGGAAAAAAAAACAGATATTTATCACGTTATGGGGACATTATGTCCCCATAAGGATAGGTAAACCCGCTCACACACACACACACACACAATCACTGACCTGCACCAGTCACTTTGTGTAGCATTGGTCTGCTAATTACCTCATCCTACTCACAGTCTACCTCATAATGACTCTGTCTGTTCAAGGCTGCTCTTTATCACTTATCATACCTACAAGCTCTACTTGCACTTTATGTCTGATTTGCACTCTCTGCCATGTGCCTTTACTTGTATATTGTATTTATTCATATTTTATTTTTTGTATTTTTTAATTTTTATTTTTTGTATTAAAGTTTTCTTCTATCTACCAAGAGTTTGAGAGTAACATAATTTCAATTCTCTGTGTGTTCTGTACATGTGGCAGAATTGACAATAAAGCTGACTTTGACTTTCACTTTGACAAGCCCAGCGTTCACAGGCCCAGCGTTCACAGGCCCAGCCTTCACAGGCCCAGCATTACAAGCCCAGCGGTCACAGGCCCAGCGGTCACAGGCCCAGCGTCACAAGCCCAGCGGTCACAGGTCCAGCGGTCACAGGCCCAGCGTCACAAGCCCAGCGGTCACAGGCCCAGTGGTCACAGGCCCAGCGGTCACAGGCCCAGCATCACAGGCCCAGCGTCACAGCCACTGCTGAACTCATCAGGGGGCCAGAGTACATCCCCTCATATGGCGGCGGGGGGCGGGAGGTGTAGTGCTTAATGTAAAAACTAATAAATAAGGAATGGGAGGGGGCAGCGTGTGGCTCCGCAGGTTAGGCCTGTACCCCTGATTGTAAGGAATCTGGGTCAAATTCCAGGGCTGGGAGACTGATGAGCCCTGAAAATGGCTTATCCTGTGGACAGGATCCAAGCTGCACTCTCAGCCGTATGTGTATCTCAAAAGAGATTAAGACGGGGTAGGTAAAAAGAAGCATTACAATGTGTCTGTGCTCATACTTGGCAAATGGCAAATAAAGCGTCATTTAATTTAATTTAATTTAAACTCCACGTTTCAGGACACAAGCCTTTAAGTGGCAGAGTCACAAGAAGGCATCAGTCCATGAGACCTGGAGACCCTCCAAGGGACCAAGAACATCCTGCCAACCCTGAGTGACAGGGCTGGGAAGGGGAGCATCTGGGCACCAGCTCCTGGTCTGAGCAAAGGGCAGCACTGACAGTCACGAAAATGGCCCTTGATTGGACACTCCCACATGGGCAGCGAGCCAATCAGGAGGCGGAGCACAGGTGACATAGCAGGAGCAGAAGCTCGGCTACGGTGCCATTGCAGAGTCACCGAGCTGCATGGCATGACAGACCGACCGCAGAGAAGAGAGCGCCCCCTGCTGTGCAAGCAAGACTTTTCATGGAGGAGAGCTGAGGGCTGGGAGTATGACCCCACCCCCCACCAGTGTGGGCTTTGTGCATGTGAGACAGCAGGCAGATTATTCTAGATGAGCTCGGTCCTCACACTATAACACTGTAATTAGTCCAAGTGGTTAATTGCATTCATTGTGTCATTTCCAGGTGGAAATTAAACAGTGAATAAAGACACACACACACACACACACACGAGTTTGTAATAACATCTCTGTGGGGACTCTCCATTCATTTCTATGGGGAAAACTCTAATCACGATATGATGACCTTAACGCCTACCCAGCCCTAACCTTAACCATAAGTAACCAAACAAAATACGAGACTTTTGGCAAATTGACTTTTTTATTGCGTTGACAGATCTTTATAAAATTGAGGTTATCCAAGTAGTGACCTGAAAAATGTCCCCCAAAGTAAGGAAGTTTCAGGTTTTACCGCACTTAGGGAACATTTTGGTCCCCAAATGTGATCTATGGAAACCCCCCCCCCCCACATGCACACACACACACACACACTGGCTTAGGCTCCAAGATACAAGGAGAGAACTTTGCTGGGAGTTGTTCAGGCCCTGACAGTACTGTAAGTTTGGCTGAAGCAGTGTCCTTCTCCGTGTGATGACACACACACCTCTCTGCCTGCGGACAGCGTGGGTGTAATATACTGCTTGTTAAACCCTTATCTGCCCAGATGCTGCACTGCAGGTCCTCCATAGACCCTGAGATATTTGAGACTTTTCCAGAATTCCCTTCTGTACTGGTGAATGTGTCCTTCAGAGCCTTGTCAGGCACTCTGTGGTCATCTGAACACGAATGTGATAGGAGCTTAGGGAGGACCATGAGACCCCTGATTTATGTAAACGACATAGTGGCACTGGGCTCTCCTCACCGATGTTCTGCGCATTTTGGCACCTAGAAGACGCAATCGTGTGGTAATGGGCCCCTAATCGATTCGCAGTGGTGTGTCTGAGGATCACGGATCTCCTGAGAGACAGACAGCGATGCCCGCCGCTGCTCCTAATTCAGCTTGTTTGCAGACAAGATCCCAGTCCTCCCAGATCTACTCTAATCCATATACATGATCCATGTCTTCCTGGATTAATTTATGGTCTACATGCTTCTGGGGTCTGTTATGTTTGAGGTGTGATACTCTCAAGTGCTTCCGCTCCTTATGTCTTCATTGCTGTATCAAGGTTTTCATTCCATCAAAAATAATCCATAGGAGCGATTCTAACCGAGATGGACCAGGCGGCCCAGCAGACAGATTTGTACCCTAATGACACACTTGAGAAATACTTTAAATGAGAGCAAATCAAACACAATTTCATGAGAGAATTCCCAGGGGGAACCTGCAAGTCCAGCCTTTGTCTGTGGCTCCATAAAGTGCTTTTGTTCTTAATGGAGTCTCTCCTCAGCTGATCATTTGGAGAAAAGCTCTTTATTTAGCTCCCCCCCTGCTCCCCTGACTGACTTCATTTAAAAGCGTAACTCAAAGCCGTATCTGTTCACTGAGCTCTGGCACAGCGTGGGGGTTCCAAACGCTGCTTTGCGTATCTGAGATCTCGCTGCTGGCAGGAGCAGGGTGAGCCTCAGACGTTTGGGTGTTGTGTGGGTTCTGAGGTGTCTGGGTGAGTTTCAGCTCTTTTTGGGGGGGGGTGGTTGTGTGGGTTCTGAGGTGTCTGGGTTCAGTTAAGCAGGGGTCTGACCCTTTATTTCCTCATAAGTGTGTAGAAGACTTTTAAGGTCCACCCTGATCAGAGATCAGAACAGGCATAATTCGATCATTTTTTGTTACATTTAGTGCTTAGAGCTTGCCAGACCACCTCACTCAGAGAAGTCTGTGTCTCACCACCTCACTCAGAGCAGTCTGTGTCTCACACCTCACTCAGAGCAGTCTGTGTCTCACCACCTCACTCAGAGCAGTCTGTGTCTCACACCTCACACACTACACCCAATATAATTACACCTGAATTTGAGTTAAACTTTTGATTAAATACAAATTGAACTAAAGAAATGTATATTTGCTAAATCTGTGGTGTTGTATGATGTTTTTGACATTCGTTCTTTTGATCTGAATGGGAAAATCAAGCTCTGAGTACTCCAGACGACATCTGGACAAAATGAAAATGAACATTCTAGATGGCACAGAATGCTCTCGGTGCAGCAGACCCACATACAGAGTGCAAATAAACGGATTTTGGCGAGTACATGAGTCTATTTAGTAAAGGAGATGACGGCTCTTTTAAAATGGAAGTTGTTCTCTTGATTAACAACCACTATTGGTTTAATACTAGCAGCGGCACAGACAAGGAAACCGACAGTTATCTGCATAATTAGTCCTGGTGACCAACCCTGTGACATCACATTTATGTTAGCCAATTGGGGACAGCAGGTGGGATGAAAAAAAATTAAAAAGTTCATGAGGACCTGGCTGCAGAACACTGGACGACCTCCAGTAAAACTCCACTGTGGGGCCAGAAATCACACCAGGCCCGGATATGACGTTATGCAACCTTCAGGAATGGAGGCTTGAAATCACATGACCTCCACAATGGCACTGGGTATGATGTTCACGTAACATCAGGAAGTGACTTAAATAGTCTCTTTAAAAAATATATTTGCTATTTCGGTGAAATTAGTGCAAAGTCGGGAATGAACGTTAATAATCTAATTTAAATAGTCTGGAAAAGACATTAATAGCCTATTTTAAATTTGCAATTTTGGTGTGAAATTAGCACCAAAGCACTTAAGATATTATGAGAAATATCTGTCTTCATAATTTTAAAGGAAACATGGTGCAAACAGTGGGCTTCACATAACTTTATAAGCAAATCTACATTCTACACCATACTTAGGGTGATGTGGAGGTCATGTGATTTCTGATCACAATTTCTGATTTATGATTAAACGATGATCACAATGTAATGCGTGTATAGTGCCCTATTCACAGTGTAACACATGTATAGTTTCCTGTGCATATATGGTGTAATGTGTATAGTGTCCATACCCAAACCTTGAGCATAATCATTCTATGAGCAGAACCAAACTGTGACTGTAACCAGACTGTAAGCAGAGACAGAATCTGACTGTAATCAGACTGTGAGCAGAACCAGACTGTGACTGTAAGCAAATTGTGAACAGAACCATACTGTAAGCAGAACCACATTATGACCATAACCAGATTCTGAGCAGGACCAGACTGTGAACACTGCTAAAGCCTGACCGAATGGAGTGGACTGAATAAATAAAATTAGATTTAACTCAGGAGCAGAATATAGTGAAATGAAGAGGATCAAAGTTGAAATGCTGGCAGTGTGAGACTTTAAGCAAGCCAACCTAACATTCCAGTTATTCTTATATAACAATCTATTTTTACTGGGTTGTTATGGAGCAGAAGCATTGGATAAAGTTTTTTTTTTTCCATTTTAGAGAGGTACCAGACTGGGCCTTGCTGGGGTAATGAATGTGCACCAGTCACAGGGCGTGAGGAGCTATCAGCTTCTCTGTGCGTCGCCCGCTCTGTGCTGTCACCCAGCCTCCCGATTTAGACGCCGTTCCCAGAGACCCGGCCCAAAGCTCCTCAGCTCAAACATAATTGGGCTCTTTTTGCTAGGCCAGACCTCCCAGAAAAGCTGCTTTAGTTTTCTGTGAAGCCAACAGCGTCTGAAGCTGACAGGATTCCGCCATACAAGCCCTCCCCTCCTGGGGGCGCCGCGATCCATGTGAAATTACAGCCTGGCTCGGCACTTTGACAGTCTGCTGGTAGGGTAATGATGTGGGGCAACAGAAACAGCATTTCCGGCTTTATTAATTTCTGAAAAATTAATGTTCAGCTTCAGAGTTTTTACAAACACATATTTACTGTCTTGGCGGTCCTTTTGGAGAAAAACATTTCACACACCTTAATGCAGGGAACAACCCAGGATGGGGATCCAGCTCGTCATAGGGCACACTCACACACCATTCACACCGTTTGGTAATTCCAATCCACCTCAGTTTTCGAACCGTGGGGGAGAAACTGGAGAACCTAGAGGAGACCCCACAAGGACACGGGGAGAACATAAAAGCTCCAGATACCTGGGGTCAGAGCAGGGACTCAAACCCTGATCCCAGAGGTACAGGGCAACAGTGTTAACCTTTGCACCATTGTCCCACCATGACACCATGTCAAAACATTTTATTAATTAAAATCAAAACAAAACTAAAAGTGAGACATGGAAACTAAACTGAAATGAAAACATCAAACTCCAAAACAAACCGAAATTAAACAAACCATAGGGATTTCTGACTTGGGTGGTGCCTTAAATGTGAGCATTAACTGGGGTATGAACTGGCAGTGCGGGGCAGAGTTGTAATATATCTTAATGTTTTACCAACAGCAGGCAATAGGAGGCAGACTGGTGAAGGGTCTGACTGTTTTACCAGCAGCATCCAATAGGGGGCAGAGCGGTAAATAATCTGACTGTTTTACCAGTAGCAGGCAGTAGGGTGCAGAGTAATAAAGGACCTGATTGTCTTACCAGCAGTAGACAGAGGGGGTCAGAGCAGTAAAGGATCTGATTGTCTTACCTGCAGCAGGCAGTAGGGGGCAGAGTGGTAAAGGAGCTGTTTTGTCTGCATGCAGACAGCATCCTATACTGCTCTTTATTCATTAATGAATCACAGCATGTGCTGACACTGGCTTCCACCCTGGTCAGTCCCTTCCCACAATCCCCCTGGGGGTGCAACTCAGTGACCTGCTGCTCATCACGTGTGGAAAGCTGTTTATGGGCAGCGCTGTGAGTGGAGAATCTTGGCCTCCCCCCAGCTCACTGGTCCCCCCCCCATGACAGGTTTTGATCTTTAGAGGTGTTCTGCCTTTTGCTGAATGTCACAGGGCTGTCTTAAACTGTCCATGCTGCCATGGCAACGGATGCTGCAGCAGCGTCGACCTGAGCTCAGAGCCACTTCATTAATGAGTAATACTCTCTTACAGTCTGGCACAACCAGGAAAATGAATGCAGACTAAAATTATTACACAGCAATGCAAAGGCCATATTTCGTACTACAAAGTGTCTGACATTTCTGGAATAAATGGACTGAGACAGCGGTGACTTGTCAGGCACAGGTAGCAGGCATGTGAGAGTGTCTGTGGGCGATAGGTTTGGGCTGAAGCAGGCTTGCAGCCACCTGCCACATACAGCACCTCCAAACCAGCGGAGGAGCCCTCCTACATCTGCAGACCTGACAC
The DNA here is from genome assembly GCA_025773925.1 of Cryptomyrus ogoouensis. NCBI lineage: Eukaryota > Metazoa > Chordata > Actinopteri > Osteoglossiformes > Mormyridae > Cryptomyrus > Cryptomyrus ogoouensis. The sequence continues at coordinate 31,487,918 of JAOYFF010000116.1, forward strand.
TGCTTTTTAATTGTGTTCCATAACTCTGAGGATAATACCTGTCAGACGAGTGCATGAAACTGCACTCTGAAGATGTGCAGGAGACTGGGGTACATGCCGGAAGCTGGCAGAGACAATCGTATTTAATCCCCGGGCTTGAGGTCCATCGCCCTGCTCCCTTGCTAAGCCGTCTAATGCCGAGTTTACGTCACAATACCCAGGAGTCAGACCCCAGACAGACCCACTCTGCCGTGATTTTAAGGAAATTACCATCTAATGCTCCTGTTAGCTGGGTACTAAATTTAACTATTATTTTATTATTTATTAGCACACCCAAGAAAGGGGAGGTCAGGGTGGGCTGGAGGGGGGGGGGCAGAGTGATGGAGGAAGATGTGTGAAGGGAGGATTTATGCCAGTCAGCACCCACTGAGCTATACCAAGCACCTTCCACAGGCAGCACATTGTCACTGCAGTTACATGACACTAACAGTGTGTCTGTGACCCCAGGGTTGAGTTTGCCTGATCAGCATTCTGCCAGCTCAGGACAAAAGAGAGGTATCAACACTGAAAATCATGGGGGTGTCCCTGGGTGGTGAAATGAGGAGACAGGCAGTGGTATTCTACGGGACATCCTCCAAAGAGGAGTATCCATCATCTGTGACAGGGCTGAGAGGAGTATCCATCATCTGTGAAGGGGCTGAATGGAGTATCCTTGTCTGTCATAAGGCCATGGGGAGTATCCATCATCTGTGAGAGGGCTGAGAGGAGTATCCATCATCTGTGAGAGGGCTGAGAAGAGTATCCATCATCTGTGACAGGGCTGAGAGGAGTATCCATCATCTGTGACAGGGCTGAGAAGAGTATCCATCATCTGTGACAGGGCTGAGAGGAGTATCCATCATCTGTG
>JAOYFF010000116.1:31491742-31505900 GCA_025773925.1 Cryptomyrus ogoouensis
GGGGGTTATTGTGTGGAAGGGGAGACAGGAAGGACGGGGGGGTTATTGTGTGGAAGGGGATACAGGAAGGACGGGGGGGTTATTGTGTGGAAGGGGAGACGTGTCTCCATCCATACAAGTTTTCACAGGTCTGTTTTGTTTTATCGTGTTCCGAATTTTCGGTCCAGTTGCGACTAGATTTTTGTCTACCGACCCGTTTGAGGTCCGAATTGGTAGAGTTGAACGTGTCTCGACCCATACAAGTTTTAGCGGGAATGGTTGAGTTCCAAGCTTCTACTGCGTAAGACTTTTGGCTATTTTGATTTTTTGATTGCATTCACAGATATTTCCCTAAATTAAGTTTCCCCTTGCGGGGACCTAGAAAAATTTCACCACAAGACACAAAATAACAGGCTATTGTCACATTTTGGGGATATTTCTCTCTGAGGGACCTGTTTGAAGGTGCAGGGCTGATTGACTCATCTTTTCCTTTCCTTGGAGGTGCCTTCACTGAGGCTCTTTAAGTAACTTTGGCTAATTTATCGCATCCACGGCCTCACAGGGTGTGACTGCATTCCCTTGCTGCCTCCTTCCCAGACTACTGGAGCACCAGCAGGATTATGGGAAATCGATACTCCACTTCTGCGCTCCGCTTATTCCAAGGGTTTCCTTTGAAGTGTTTCGTAATTAGAGTAGCAAGTACTGGGATTTGTCTGTGCAGAACGCCTTTGAAATGTGCCCTGACATGGAAACAGAGAAACTCCAGTATTTCTAGGGTTCACTGTGACAAACATGACCTTTGGCCCTGTGACTCGTCTGTTTGAATCATCTAAAGAAGGGGTGGGTAATCTTATCCGCAAAGGGCCGGTGTGTGTGCAGGTTTTTGGGGTAACCTGTAGGTCAGCTGTTCACACCCAGGTGTGAGGACTCTTCAGCCAATCAGTCCTCTAATTAGTAATCTATGCAGCGAAATGATGCAGCGAAAACCCGCGCACACACCGCCCCTTTGCGGATAAGATTGCACACCCCTGATCTAAAGGCTTCACTGGCAGTATACTGACTGTTAACCTGGTAAATGACCTGTTAGTTATCCTATCTTGTCTACTGCTACATTTCCCATCTGTTGGCACATGATCACTGCCCTCCATAACTGTGTAATTTCACTGTAGAAAGGATAATGGTTTCTGCAATTAAGCAATCAAAAGAGTGCATGAAAATTTTATGAATACATTTCATTAATACTGTATCATCAAACCGTTATTCTTAATCTAATAACTTGCTTGGGTGAAGATCTCTCTGTTCATCCATATTTAATAACTAAATTCACCAAATGAAAAATCCTCTTTTAATCACTGTAGCTGAGGTGAGATAAACATGCCTGAACATATATATGTGTAAAGATGAAAACATAGACACCAATGGCTCTGTGCTATGGTTTAAATATCACTACTGACTCTGCAGGTCCATACCTGAATACACCAGTACTGAGGCTGTTGTATTATTGGTGTTGCTGTCATTTGTCTTGAGGTTTGCTGGGTGCCTGATTTTTGATAATTTTTTACCTGTTCTTCTTGATCAGGGTCACAAGGGGGCCTGGAGCCTATCCCAGGTAGCGCAGGGCACAAGGCTGGGGTACAGCACAGATGGCATGCCAGTCCATCATAGGGCATAAGACACAGTGGAAGGGATGCCAGTCCCTCACAGGGCACAGGGCAGGGGACACCCTGGATGGGATGCCAGTCCCTCACCGGGCACAGGGCAGGGGACATCCTGGACGGGATGCCAGTCCATCAGATACCATCTAAAAAAATGGTCCCCACAATGTCAAAATAACAGGTTTTTATCACATTATAAATATATATGTACCCCCCTCCCCCCCACACACACACAGACATGCACACAAATGAGAATACCTGGGGGGGGGGCATGGAAATGGCCACACGCTGAGCTGAAGCAGAATTCGAACCCCCAACAATGGAGGCTTGGCTGAACTTCATACAGCCACTCAGAAACAGGAAGGGAAGTCAGATTGCGGAAGCAGAATCACACTCAGCACATGCTGATGTTCAACGGGCCATCAGCAGTCAGGCGGAGGCTGCGCAGCTCAGGGGGGGGCATGGGGTGGTGGGGGGGTGGAATGCTGCCTGCTCCAGGCTCAGTGGGGGGTGCCGGCAGCTGAACTAACCACACGGCAGCATTGATTTTACACACGGAAATGCTGATTTCTGAGCCAGCATCAGCTGCTCATTCTCGTTTTAACTAAAGCCTTAAAGAGAGCAGGTTCAGACAGAACCTCTGCAATTAGGCATAAAGGCCCCCAGGAGACCCCCCTGATGGCTTGTTGTTCGGGGAGTCCAGCCGACCCGGCCATACATCTGAGAGTGAGTTCAGTCTCACTGTGGTGATCCCATGTGTAACGCATATTCTGGTGTCTCACCTGTAACCGTGGTTATGTGGGTTCCTTACTAGTGCGGGCTGCACTAGATGTCGTATCGTGTTTTTATGGAAAAGCTGGGCAGCCGCATTTTTGGAGACGGATCTGTGTTGAGCAGGTGGATGTGAATTGGAATCAGTTCATATTCACCAAATTGCCAGAGTGTGGCTTTCTGGGGGCAGCGTATGGTTATCTGGGGGCAGCGTGTGGCTTTCTGGGGGCAGCGTATGGCTATCTGGGGGCAGGATGTTCTTATCCAGGTGCAGCATGTGGCTCAATGGGTTACGCTTCTGTGATCAGAAGGTTGCTAGTTCAGGCCCAGCCTCAGCACATCTGTGGGTCCTTCAGCAAGGCCCTCAACCCCCAGCTCCCTGGGTGCTGCTATGGGTGTTTGCCCTTTGTGTCCAGCTTGCTCTCACCTACAGAGAGGAAGTTAGGGGAGGGATAAAGGGACTTTCCCCATGACGGTCAATAAAGTATCAATTATTATTTACAATAATCAGATTAAGGTTTAGGGAATGCTAAAATCCCTCTAAATACATAAACCATAGAGGCAAATAACATTTACGGGAGAAGGGGAAGTGCATCAAAGCTGTGAGGTGAATTCACTCAATCGATATCTAGACCACCTTCAGGTCAGGCTGGAATCCGCAGGCTGAATATCGAACATTCCTTTTCAGAATTTAATGCACATGTGTTCAGAGAATAAGAAAACACAGAGGTGCACAGAAGGTGAAGAGCTAAACTGACGTTTTAACCGAAAGGCACACGATTGACTGTACGAACCCGGGCATAACTTGCACTCGGCAAGCGTGGTATTTAATGAAATGCAACATATACCACTGATGCTTTTCACTGACAGCTCACGGCCAGGAATGCTGTGCTGTGATCTCAGGTGTCACATCCCACCTTTGGCATATCGATTTCAGGGGGGTGGAGGAGGGACCATGGGAGGTTAGAGCTAGGCTTGGGCAGTATTATGGCAATACCGTATACCGTGGTATTTTTGGTAAAAAATGCCCCAGTTGAGAACTACTGGGGTAGCAATGTTTTTTTTTTAAATACTGTCAGTATACTACAAAGTAATGACTGGACGATATGATACAATACATTCATTCATAAAATTAGATTGAGCCCAAGTTTGAGGTCCTGGCAGTAAAATTTGCTGACTGGGTGGGATTGTGGCGGTTAAACTTCCGCCTAATTTTACCTCCATTGAATAGTGGAGTGGAGTGGAGTGGTGTGGAATGGAGTGGTGTGGTGTGGAGTGGAATGGAGTAGAGTGGTGTGGTGTGGAGAGGAATGGAGTGGAATGGAGTGGAGTGGTGTGGAGTGGAGTGGAGTGGAATGGAGTAGTGTGGAAAGGAGTAGAGTGGTGTGGAGAGGAGTGGAGTGGTGTGGAGAGGAATGGAGTGGAGTGGTGTGGTGTGGAGAGGAGTGGAGTGGAGTGGTGTGGTGTGGGGTGGAGTGGAGTGGAGTGGAGTGGGGTGGAGCGGAGTGGTGCGGTGTGGAGTGGAGTGGAATGGAGTGGTGTGGTGTGGAGTGGAGTGGAGTGGTGTGGAGTGGAATGGAGTGTTGTGGAATGGAGTGGAGTGGTGTGGTGTGGAGAGGAGTGGAGTGGAATGGAGTGGAGTGGTGTGGAGAGGAGTGGAGTGGAATGAAGTTGTGTGGAATGGAGTGGAGTGGAAAGGAGTGGAGTGGTGTTGAATGGAGTGGTGTGGAGAGGAGTGGAGTGGAATGGAGTTGTGTGGAATGGAGTGGAGTGGAAAGGAGTGGAGTGGTGTGGAGAGGAGTGGAGTGGAGTGGAATTGAGTGGTGTGGAGAGGAGTGGAATGGATTGGAGTTGTGTGGAGTGGAGTGGAAAGGAGGGGAGTGGTGTGGTGTGGTGTGGAGTGGAATGGAGTGGTGTGGAGTGGAGTGGTGTGGAGTGGTGTGGAGAGGAGTGGAATGGAGTTGTGTGGAATGAAGTGGAGTGGAAAGGAGGGGAGTGGTGTGGAGTGGACTGAAGTGGAGTGGAATGGAGTGGAGTGGAATTGAGTGGTGTGGAGTGGAGTGGGATGGAGTGGTGTGGAGAGGAGTGGAATGGAGTGGAGTGGTGTGGAGTGGACTGAAGTGGAGTGGAATGGAGTGGTGTGGAGTGGAATGGAGTGGTGTGGAGAGGAGTGGAATGGAATGGAGTTGTGTGGAATGCAGTGGAGTGGAAAGGAGGGGAGTGGAGTGGACTGAAGTGGAGTGGAATGGAGTGGTGTGGAGTGGAGTGGTGTGGACTGAAGTGGAGTGGAGTGGAGTGGTGCTTCATGACTCAAAGGTAAGCTGGTGATCACCTGACCATCCCATTTGACAATTCTTCCTTTCAGTCTTTGAAGAATGCGGTCAGAACAGTAACGGATCGTCTGACATATTCCCGTTACAGCGCCATAACAGTAAGGGATCATCTGACTGAATCCCCAAACAGCACCATTACAGTCAGAACAGTAAGGGATATGAAACCCCAACAGGTTTAGGAATTTATGGGAAAAATAAGATTTAATCTTTGCTGTTATAACAGATGGGCAGATTTTAGAATATTTCCCTTCAGAGCTTGGCACATAAATCAGATCCGTAAATGTGACAGAAGCGTGTGCAATGTCTTCATTAAATGGCTTTTCTCTACTATAGATTACAGCCGTTCCCCCCAGGGCTTCTTCTCCATATTTGGTGAAATATTTTTGATTTCTTGGCCACTAGCAGTTATTACACTGATTTGTAGTTATTTTACTGCACCTTTAGTGGATTTTCTTGCTGTCCTCTTTGCCCACTAGCATGGACCTGTATCTTAATGCTGGAGTTTTGGGTTAGCAAGATAAGATTAAATGAATGAAGATAAAGTCCACTTAAACTGGAGTGCATTAAGTCCAATAATTTATCTTGCTAACCAAGAGATCTTGCTTAGTGATACAGGCCTTAGATTATTTGTTTGTTGTTGTTTTATTGTTTGTTTGGTGGTTTTTCTTCTTTTCATCTTGGACACTAGCAGCCCGTGGCTTTGTAGTCATTTTCTTGTTTGTTGGGTGGATTTTCCAGCTCTTTCCCTGTGTTTGTTCCGCAGCTCCAAGGCTACATGATGCAGCCTGTCTACTTGAGCGAATCTACTGTGATGCTATTATTATCTCCAGCACGATACTGAGGGGCCTGCACCTTCTCTGAGTGCCCCTGGGTCCTAAAAGGACTCCCCAGAGCAAGATGCAAAAACCCATGGAACCATGATTCTTCGAAAAACACAGTAGGAATTTCCATAGTGCAGAAGCAGAAACAGCAGAAACTGGCTTCTTCTTCTTCTTCTTGTCAATGTGTTTTTTCACTGAGGGTCCACCAGGGCCCATAAACCTGAGGAAGAGGCACTGACGAGGCCCATTACCTCGAGAAGGAGGCCTCTCTGGGGCCCAGAACCCTGAGGCGGAGGCATGGAGTTCTTTTCATCCTTAATGTTAGTGCTGCACCTTCATATGATACCCCTCTCCTTCGCACGCTCATTGCAGTAACCTTGGCAACCTCCCTCTCTTTGCTCTTTCTCTGCTTCTACTTCTCTTTTCTTTTTCTGCCTTTCTCCCCCTCTCATTGCCAGACATGATGAGGAGGTGAAGATCTCCAGCCTTGGAAATGTGACGGATGAGTATCTGTGAAACTGGACGTGAAACTGCCAGACGAGCCACGTCCCCTTTTAGTCATGTAACTGACAGAAAAGCCATGCCCCTCACACGACTGACACTCTGACACTCTGACAATCTGACACTCTGACACTGACAATCTGACAATCTGACACTCTGACACTCTGACATTCTGACAATCTGACACTCTGACAATCTGACACCCTCATACTCTGACACTCTGACAATCTGACACTCTGACACCTTGTGTCTGTCACCCTCACACTCTTTCACTCTGACACCTTGACACTCTATCACCCTCACACTCTTACACTCTGACACTGTCACCCTCACACTCTGATACCCTCACACTCTTACACTCTGACACTGTCACCCTCACACTCTTACACTCTGACACTGTCACCCTCACACTCTGACACCCTCACACTCTTACACTCTGACAATTTGACACTCTCACACTTTACTCCCCTGATTTCCACATACAAACATCCTAACTGCCTGTTTGTCTGCAGTCATGCTACTTTCTGTTATCCTTTTTCATTATGCATCTTGGACTCCTGTATTAATTATTTTGTTTTTAATGTTTATCTGGCACTCCACTCTCAGCTACACTCTTCCAGCTATGGGGTTAATACAAGCTTTCTTTATTGCCATGTGCACATGATATGATGTTTTGGGAGTACAGAGTGGGCCTTCACAGTCCAGCTCTGATTTTAATCAAACCGTCTCATGAGTTGAAGCCGAAGTTTCTCTCGTTTGTCGAGTAGCAAACTTTCTCGCTGCTTCAGCAGTCGTCCGGCTGTAAGATTATGGAGGCAGTGCTTCTCTGTGTGACTCATTAGTCAAAGTCAAGCTAATGTGCACCTTGGGTTTGATTGTTTACACTATGGAACTCATTTCAGTGTGGCTAAGACAAGCAGGAAGACCATGGGAGCAGACAGGGCCTGGAGGATATATAGGATATGATAGCAGTGTGTCTGTCTGTCTGTCTGTCTGTCTGTCTATCTATCTATCTATCTATCTATCTATCTATCATCTGTGGTGCTTTTCATCTCTGTGTTCTGGTTATGTTAACCCTGTGTTCTGGTGGTTTTAATCTCTGTGTTCTGGTTATGTCAACCCTGTGTTCTGGTGGTTTTAATCTATGTTATCTGGTACTGTTAACTCTATGTTCTGGTTCTGTTTATTTCTGTTTTCTCACTCTTTGGTACTAACTTGAATACCCTGCAGTCCTTGGGCCTCGAGCTGCATAAATGGGGCTGGGAGGGAGAGAGACTCCATATTATATAAAGCAGCAGTTCATGAGAAGGTCCCCAGCAGAACTGCCGACAAAAGAGACCGTCCACTTGCTGAAGGACGAACAGGATGCCTCAGAGTTCCGTGTGCGAGAGATGCAGATAAACTCTTTCTGTGTCCATTCGAAATGCTTGTGAAAATTGAAGGGCACCCGCTATTCAAATTATATTTATATATATTTAGAAAGATATAGAGGAGGCTGGGCCCCATCCTGTGTCGGCAGTGATGGAGGGACACGACTCTGAGAGGACAGAAACAGTGGCAAGGCAATGAAATGACATCAGCACCTCTAATGGTGGGGGTCCCTGTGGTAGCGGGGGCGTCGGCTCCACACAGTTCACCAGAGGGCAGCGCAGATACGTAACCGTTATGTCTAGCTTTGTCTCTCAAGTCACTTTCCACCTTTGTTGATTCTTCTTCTTGCTTTTCTCCTGCTCTCAGTCAGAATGAGCTGTTTTGCCTGAATAAATCCAAGGATAATAGTGGTCATTCAACCACCGGGGAGTTTCAGACAAAGACCGCTCCGAATGTTTTCAGCTTCTATAATCTGGGCGTGCGGCACCTTCAGTGTACACTTGGCACTGAGTGGAAGGTGGCATTCATAGTAATGACACGGTTTGTCTTCTGAACCTTGTGCGTCTTTGCCGGCCATTAGGTTCAGAGTACAGAGAGTACAGGGAAGCTTTGAACAGATGACACTCTCTGGTCTGTAAAAACTCAGATGTAAAAACTCACCTTTCAGAGAAACGTGATTTAAAGCTTGGTAGGGTTCTTCATGATGTACGTGTCGCAGAGCTTAATGAAGACCAGAAACCTGCAGTCCAGTAGGAGCCCCAGACCCTGTGTAGAGCAGCTGATGGGAAGCACATCAGTCCAGTGTGACTGAGACTGCAGCCCAAGCAGCAGGGTTGGGGACTGAGACGACATAACCCCGTCAAAAACAATGTTGCATGAATAAGCACCGGATGACGCTGTCAAATAAATGCTGTGACAAGGTGGCAAATATACAGAGGCAGCCCGAGAGTGCGCCGATTCTAACATGATGGACTGTAAGGTGCCATGATGTTCCTCCACCAGCCTGGGATGCTTCTAGCTCCTCGGGCCATGGTCATCCACAGGCTAGGGGGAATTTTCACCTCCAACTTCAGCCATACCCAGAATAACTGAAGAAAGGCCTTCAATGGCTTTGGGGCTGTCACCTCTGAACCCAGGCACCCTCCAAGTTCATTTTAAGTATAAAAAATACAAAGAAAATATATAAAAGACTATAAAAACTATTGTGTGATAAGAGAGAATCGTACAGCTGCTTGTGTAGAAGTAGAAATCAGTTTAATGGGAAGGACACATTCAGATCGGGGCATCAGCCAGCCTCAGCCGCAGGACCTCACTTATAGACGAGAAGCTCACTGTCCAAACAGCTCTGTCCTGGGTCTCCCTGCAGCCCCTCCGCTCAGTTTAACGCTCACATGATGAAGATCTTCCCTGCTTCACTGCAGCAGAACAACATATCCCGCTGGAAGATGCCTGCGGCGAGAGCGGACACAGAGCTTTCCTGGAAAAGCCACCAGGGGGGTGTCGTTCTGTAAGCTGCAGGGAATGCCCGATGATGAGGTCACTTCTTCGATCAATCACACAGACAGGAAACACAGTGAGGTCTTCGGAATCCTTTATTTTCTCATGAAAACTTTACAAAACATTTTATATGATGAGAGAAGAGTCAGGGAGCTGGTGGCCACGATACAGATATCAACCAATGAGGAAAGGGACATTGTGCAGTGATTTGGATACCAGCCAATGAGGAAAAGGACAGTGTGCAGTGATTCTGATATCAGTCAGTGAGGAAGGGGACAGTGTACAGCATCCACAGCTGTAAAGAGGAAGCAGAGGGGCAGGATGGAGGGATCCACTGCACACAGGATGTACTCAGGGACATCAGAGACAGGCTCCACCAGAGAGTAGGCAGACAGTCAAGAGACAGACAGACAAACAGACTGAGGATAAGAGGCAGACAGAGTGACAGGCAGAAAGACAGAGAGACAGACAGGTAAAGATACAGACAATACAGACAGACAGACAGGCAGTCCGACAGAGAGACAGACAGGTAAAGATACAGACAATACAGACAGACAGACAGGCAGGCAGTCCGACAGAGAGACAGACAGGTAAAGATACAGACAATACAGACAGACAGGCAGGCAGTCCGACAGAGAGACAGACAGGTAAAGGTACAGACAAGACAGATAGACAGGCAGTCAGGCAGAGAGGCAGGCAGTCTAGAAACAGGTAGAGAGATAGACAGAGAGATAGACAGGTAAAGATACAGACAAGACAGGTAGTCAGACAGAGAGACAGACAGGTAAAGATACAGACAATAAAGATAGACAGGCAGTCAGACAGAGAAACAGACAGGCAGGCAGTCTAGAAACAGATAGAGAAACAGACAGACAGACAGACAGGCTGTACCATAGACAGATGCATCTGGGGGGGTGGTTCCCTGTGGTCCATACAGTCTGGTTTAGTGAGACAAGACAGTAGAGACAGGAATGGTCTGTCTGCTCCCTTTTAATATATATGATACGTGGCATGTGGTGGGACAGAGTAACAGAGAGACAGTTGCAGTACTGACACTGCATGTGTGAGCAGGGCCTCAGAATCAGGTCAGAACAGAGTGACTCCATGGCATATTCCAGAAGGACCTCGTCTGTGGGGCTCCTTTAGTATGCCCAAAGAGGTCCTGTTGATCACTATGGCTCCAGTTTGCCCTCATATCAACATGGAGACCCTTACTGGAGAGATGATCGCTGACTATATTCCTTTGGTATTCCCCCTGCAGAGTGAATGTTCAACCGAGTGCATTATGGGAAGTCAATCTCAGGAAAGTGCTGGCACACAAACGCTAGAGTGAGTAGAGTCTTTTCTGGTCATTTCCAGCATGTTACATGGATGCTTGAATGACAGAGCCCCCGTACTGATCCCCTTCGCCCTCAACATCTATACAAGCAGCTCCCAAACACAGCCTTTGTGCCGTCCAGCATCAGAGCAACTTAAACAGTGTGATATCGCTCAGTGAAAAGTCCATTTTCTGTAAGCATGTTGCTCTTCCTTGCACCATGTATGTGCTGTAATGTTACATAAACGTCAGTGGGGCGGTTTTAAGGCGATACGCTGGTATATATTCTAGATATTACTTTACAGGGCGTGTGTCACCTTCCAGATTGTTCTGCTTACACTGTGAGAGCGCCTGTCTGTCAGAAATGCTGCCATAAAAACTCTTTCTTCTCCAGCTCGCCTCAGGCGAGACGAGCTCGCAGAAAGCAATTAGACCGAGATGGAAAGGGAGGCAGTGAGTAGAAGGGAAACCAAAAGGAATAATAGATAAAGGAATCGTGCATAAATTCCAGGCAAAGCAGCACGATGCTGAAACTAATGGGGGCTGGACTGGACGGCAGAATTTCAGTGCCTCATCTTGGGGATCTCTCTCTCAGGGCATTGTGGGAAATCTGCTGACGCACATGTCCACCATGTGTGTGAGACACACACAGAGGCTGTCACTCACCGAAACATGCAGCAAGCCCACACACTCCTCCATAGGCCTGTCAGACACACACACACACACATGCTCTTCCAGAGGAGAGCTGTCAGTGGTCTTCTTGGGCGCCGGGCATGAAAAAAGTGAGGCTTCAGGTTTTTGTAGATGTTGGTGGATTGTCCCAGGAAGGTGTGGAGAAAGGCAGACGCAGCTCAGTTTGGGGATGGAGGGGGCAGGCATAGAGCACACTGGCCAAATGTCACAGCATGACAGCTTTGGTGCTCTGTAAACTGGCTGCCAGGACAGCGGCCTCCATGGGCCCAAGGCTGTGCCTTCAGATATTAGTGTATGTGTGTGTGTGATGGCCTTCAGGCCCCAACCCCCTGCCAAGTTCAGTGAAAACCTGGGAGGAAATGTGAGGATCTGCAGGAAACCCAGCAGGAGACAGAAAACACAAATCGACAGAGTGAGTGTACCCCCCCACCGAGTCAGCCTAACCCTAACTCCCCCTCTCCCCACCGAGACAGTCTGTCCCAGACATCCCACCTCTTCCGGAAGTTCTAGGAGTCTCCCGCAACCTGACAGCAGCCCCCTCGCACCAGCAAATGATGCTCAGTATCCCAGAAATCTGTTGTTCTGCTATTCAGTTGTGGTAAAATTAGCCGGAAAGAATTTTTACCTTTGCAATCACGCCCCAGATTTTACCATCACTCTCTAGCCCCAGTCAGCAAATTTTACCCACTTGCCCCAGTCGGCAGTATATATACGGTATTTCCTTTAATACCAGCCAACACTGGCCAGCATGTCCGCCCTTCCATACACCTCTTATTCGTCTCCTTGAACATCCCTAAGGTGGGATGTCTGCTGTCCATCCTTCCACCCACTTCATGCATCAGCATTTCTAACAAATACACGAGGAGCCAGGCATGGCTGATGGCATGTTCTTCAGACACCTCTCTGCTTCTGCATGTTTCTTAAGAATACCTTGAAATAAAAAAACAGTCTATAGTAAAAAAGAGAGAAAACAGATTCATTATAAGCGAACATACACAAGATGGCCGACATCACACTGACATCATTATTGCCCAGCCAATAAGATAAGCTTTTATGTTAAACTGACCCTCTGCTCCAATCAGATGCTTCTTACTGCTGTGATTCCTGTCTCATTTGGCCCTCACTCAAAAAATGGCATAGAACATAACATTAATATCGATCATACAGAGAAGTCACTCTAAAGAGACAGACTAGGAACAATCACAATTCAAATCAGACTGAAGGCTAGTTTAGTTTAAACCCTTTGAACCATCTGACTGGTGATGCCTGAGACCTGCTTGGTCTCCTTAGTCATTCGGTGCCATTCTGTCCCTGGAGTCCCCTTCTGCACATGGCTCCAGGTGACTTGCTCCCTCAGCAGAGACTGGCCCAAAAACCGAGGATGCAAATGGCAGGCTGGAGTCCCGGCAGGAATGGCATTAAAGCAATGGTCCATGTGAGTGGGCAGGTTTGGGCTGATCTTCATGGCTGAGGTCTTTGGTTCAGGTTCCTTACAGCTTTCCTCTTAGCCAGTGAGAACAAGATCACATTTATCCATATTGAACAGAGAAATATCCTGCTTGATGAGAGGCCTCCACTTGGGCTCAGCCGGGCATAGTGCAGACCTCCTGTCCTCCATCTTCGAAACCATGCTTCCAAAGATGCCATGACCTCATCCTCTTGTGAGTTCCGTTTGCCAGTGTTTCTCACCAAAGCATAACTGCCATGCTACTCCCAAAGTCCTACCCGCAGGATGAAGTGTTTATCTTAAAAAAAGACACATGATATAACAAAAAATTGATATAGCCTGGATGCTGGGCCCTGGGCTCTGCCCTTCCACTATCTCTCAGCTGTTCTTAGAGCATCCACCATGGTGTAGGTGTAAATATGTGAGACTGGCCCAGGCTTACAGGAACAGAAGCTGGTGTAGGATTGTAGAAAGGAGGGGAATAGTTTCACTAAACTCACAGTGAAACCTCACATGTGCGTGGTCATGGGGTCCTCCAGCCTGCGGTGACGCTGTTTCCAGTGTGACCTCCAAAACACACATGTAATTCCATTTTGGGTTTAAGGTCCAGAAAAAAATGAACAATTATTATTCACGTTATTAAAATAGCAAAAACAAGGAGGGTGCCCTCTCATCCACTGAGCATGGCTCCTGTACTGGGAGCCAGCTAGAGCCTTTAGAAAGACAACAGACAAAACAAAGACCTTCTGCTCAGCTTGACTGACCATTCCGAAGAAGACAAGAAAGATGATGAACAGAAGGTGGAGCCCAAACACAATGCGGTGGGGTCAAACTCTTTGGAACCAGGGCTAAATGTACTGAAGGAAATGTGCTGTGGAGTCAAACACGCTGAAGGTGGGGCCAGATGCACAGAAGGCAGGGCCAAACACGCTGAAGGTGGGGCCAGATGCACAGAAGGCAGGGCCAAACACGCTGAAGGTGTAATCAAATCTTGCGGAGGTGGTGCCAAAAATGCTGAAAATGGGGTCAGTATGCTGGAGGCAGAATCGATTTGCTGAAGGCGGAGTCAAACCACTTTGAAGGTGGGGCCAAACACATTGGGGGTGGGGTCATATTCTGTAAAGGCGGGGCCAAACACTCTGGGCCACACTGAAAAACTGAAACTCACTCTCGGACAGATCATGCTTCCATATATGGGAAAAAGCGCCATGTGACCTGAGGGCCTGAGATACCGTGTCACTCAGCTGGAAATGACAGTGCGATGTTGCAGTACAATTCAGCAACAAGTCTAGGCAGTAGTTCTCAGCATGGACACCTGCCTTTATTCTTTCTGTCTCTCTTCTGCTTTACATTAAATGCACAATCACTGGATCAGAGCAGAAAGAATCAGTGATTAAGCAGCACTGGCTCCTCCCTCTTTCATCGATGTTCTTCTTTTTGCTAATGAGTCATTTCAACTAGTTTGTCGGCAAATCAAAGGAGAGCAGCTGAGTGTGAATGAGGACATGATGGCAGGATCAGTCAGAGGCATTGTTTAAGGAGCTGCTGTCACGGAAACGACACTGGCATCATTTTCACCCAGTGATGCTTTCGATCACAACAGACCTGAATCTCTCATTTATGTCTAACAAGCATTAATGACATCGAACAGGAGCCTTCCCTATTTCACATTACGCAGCAGTGCTGTACGCTGTCAATATGCAGTGAGCCTTCCCTGTTTCACATTACGCAGCAGTGCTGTACGCTGTAAATATGCAGTGAGCCTTCCCTGT
>JAOYFF010000116.1:31559049-31572676 GCA_025773925.1 Cryptomyrus ogoouensis
TGGACAGTGGGGGACAGAGACTGAGGGGTGGTGATGGTGGAGGCTGGACAGTGGGGGACAGAGACTGAGGGGTGGTGATGGTGGAGGCTGGACAGTGGGGGACAGAGACTGAGGGGTGGTGATGGTGGAGGCTGGACAGTGGGGGACAGAGACTGAGGGGTGGTGCTGTATGTCTCTGGGTGTGACAGGCATGGCTGTTCATTTGCTTTCTGTCCCTGGCTGCGGTTAAATATCTGCACAGTTTATATCGCTCTGGCTCTGCCCGTCTTCTGCAGGGTTAGCATGCAGGCTGATGCGTGACTGTCGCTGCGAGCTTCACCGGAGCATGAAGATGCTTTATTTAATAACGGTGGAAGAACAAAACAGCAAAATGTAAAGCCGCTGAACGCTACACAGTAACAGCCTGATGTTTTTAAGGTTCAGCACCAAAATAGGGTCTTAAAAGGAAATTGCGATGCAGTGAACCTAAAGGTTTTACTATCACGTTTGTGTCATACTCAATCAGCCAGCATCTTGCATACAGCAGACATGAGTCACTCGTGCTTTGAGACGCCTGTTTCACAGACAGAAGAAAATGACCAGCAGGTGGAGCAGTGTTTAAGGAACCCACTGCTAATTAAAACCCAAGTGGGAGCCCTGGTGCTATTCTGGTTCATTGTGTAAATGGGTCAGAGTGCAGAATCACAGCTGTGCGATGTTCTGTATAATGAATGGTTCTGAAGCAGCCAACCCAGGAGGGCATGTGTTTGTCACCCGCCTGCTCCATCCCCCCTCCGCTTCAGCACTCCACAGACTTGGAACATTCCTGACATCCCGACATCCATCTGTAAAATGTGTATAATGGGTTGAAACTGTGTATGAATCAGGTGAAATGCATTCTGGGAAGTGTTTAAACTGGGCTGCTGAATGGAATTGAGATCCATGTATTTACGCACATTGCCTTTATTTGCAAACTGTCAGGGAGGAAACCTGAAATGTGAAAAATGTGAAAGAAATATGGGCGTGACGGAAAACTGATTTTAATCAGAAATGCCATCTGCAGCGTGGCTGCATCGACTCAAAAGCTCCAGTTTGGCTCATATACAGAAGGAAGCCACCAAACAGAGGTAAAGTCAGACATTGATAGGCCTGTCACGTCACAGCTACGCCACCTAGTGACCCGGAGCCTCAGGTGGTTTTATCGTGCGAAATAAATATAGTGACACATTTTGAATATTAAACTGATCAAAATCATATCCAATCAGAGCTGGAGTGGTTACATGTTTATTTGTCACTTTTTGTGTCTTTTTGTAGGCTGTGAATCTGGGTGTTTCCTGCTGTCAAAGAGAGATAGATGAGGAGCCCAGCAGCAGCTGCATCGCTGACGTTTGCACAGCTGTTCCAGCCACAAAGCCACACGCACAGCCGCCTGTGACACACGCTCGCCATATGAATTGTGACACACCTCTGATAGGGGACTGTGTCCTGAGGGAGGGGACAGTGGCCTCCTGGGGCCACACACACCCTCCTGGGAACCCGACCAAAACGTCCCGATCCTTCACAACAGGGGACATTTCACATCATTTCAGGGTCTCCATTAATAAATGTTTCATAGCTTTTTTTCCAACTAATTTTAGGGTTATTTAGAACTGTTTATTATTATTAATGTTATCAATAATATAGTTTTCAGTTTTACAGTAACATGCTTTAAATGTCAACTCCCCCCCCCATATAATTTGTATAACTGTTGCATTAGAAACGGAAGGAGACGCCGAGTGAGATTTGTGTGTCAGGTAGATGGGGGATGCCCCCCCCTCTTTGGCTCAGAGTCTCACCGAAAAGCTCCTGTGTAATTTGGCTGTTTTCTGCCGTTCATGACTAATCCCTTCCTTCAGAATGGGCTCGTCTGTGACACTAACGAGCGCCGGTCTCGGCTGGTGGCCGGAGCAGACAGGAGGTCGCTTCTCAGGGTCAGACTGAGCCTCATGGGGGGCAGTAGCCTGTGCCTGGCAGTGCCCAGCAGGGGGCACTGTTTCCCACCAACTAACGATACTAATTCCCAGGTGTTTGGTGGCTGGCCCGTTGGATCCCTGTTATGTCAACTTTTCCAGTTGGAGGCTTTCCGCCAGGCTGAAAAGCAGAACACCCAAAACAGAGTGGGGACTGATCTTTGGACAGCTAGGGGGGAAACCAGGACCTGCTGGTGAGTAAACAGGAGTAATGACCAGGGATGGAGAGATTCAAATGTAAGGAACCTCTGGAAGAAATAAAGAGCAGGGTGCTGTTTATGAGGCCTGGTAGCCTGCCTCCCCCAAAAGGTTCTGGATCTAGGTGATGCTGACCTCTAGTGGACAGGTGGACTCTCTACAGTTGTTTCCTCATGGTTCAGTGTCTTAAGTTACATGGTGGTACAAAACTGCTGTGGGTGTGATGACTCTGAGTGTATGTATGTTCTCTAGCCCACCCATTCAGAGACCCACTTTGCAACATCTAGGCCCCATCCAATCTGACCTCTGCTGATGACTGGATGGCTGGAGGGAAGGATGGTGTAGCCGTTTGTTGCCAAACAGTTTACCAGAGGAAGCAAGGTAATTAGTGAATGAGAATAAAAGGCAGCGGATGCACCCACATGGTTTAATAGTTCAGTTCTGTTTCCACCAGAACATGCATGTTGTGTCACACACGCCTGATTAACTGTTTGCTGGTAAGTGTTTAATTGTGCCATCTGCTGATTAGCGTGTGTTAGTGATGATTCCACAAACCTCTTTTCAAGGAATAATTATCGAAATATCAGTGTTGTGCATCTCTTGAGAGAGCTAAAACATTGCCAGGTGCTCTCTGAACGCTCAGCTTTTAAAAATAAACCGTGGGTCTCTGATCAATCTTGCCGGCTTATTTCTAAGCCTTGATGTTTTTCTTCTTCTGAGGCCGTGTTTGTCCAGCTGGATGCAGGTGATACGGTGTGGTGGGTTGTGATGTCATATTGTGGGCGGTGCTGTTTTGCAGGATAGGAGGAGCCAATGTATAATGGACGGAGCTGGGAATGAAAGACGGAAGATGAGAGAGGTTGACAGGAATGAGTGGGTGGGCTTAACCTCAGGGCAGTGGGAGGAGTTAGTGGGAGGCTGGGCAGCCTCTCCATCCTCTGCTGAATTTACACTCCACACACCTGCTCACATCAGGCTAAACGATGGCATCTCCTCCCAGCAGTTCGCAGGTTTGCAATAACTACACCCCTGTGAAACATCGTGCTGGATTGATTTGGTTTTGCTCAGCAGAGTGCTGAAGGACCTCTTCAATCCTCTGTTACCTCCCCCCCCCCGACCCCCAACCCTCTCCAGCAACCAGGGAGTCTGTCATCTGTCTCCTCCCTCCAGCCGCCCATCCAGAACTTGGAGCCAATCGCAGAGAGGTGCCTAAGCTCTGGATGTTTCCCAAAGTGAATTTTGTGCAAGGGGATTAAGCGAGCGGCTGTTTAACAGCTGGGGGAGATGCACGTGTCCGGAGCCCCCATTAGTGGCCCAGTGGGGGCCCCCAGGCAGCAGCGGCCGGCGATCAGACGCCAGAGACCGTCAGTCACCGGGGACATGCCGCACAATATATATCACGATACAAATCAGGTCTCTCTGCCTGGGAATCTGGAAATTCCCAGTCGACGGCCAGGAATCCGACCGGTTATTTACTTAAACCTGCTTTGATAGATTAAGGTCTTTGATAGATTAAGGTCAGGACAAGTCAAACTTAATTGTTTTTTTTTTTATTATTTGCCTCTGTTATAAAATCCCTGTTTGAAGACCTAATTTTAGACTAGAACCTTGCTACAGTATAAAAAGCTGAAATGTGTTGTCCGTGTTAGCCACCTGAGAGCTGTCCACTCTTAAGAAAATAAGATAGCTGAACTTTATTGATCCCAGGGGGAAATGTGTGTGTGGACGGTACCAAAGGAACATCAAGCACAGATGAAAATAACCCTATGGTGCAAAACAGACAAAATGTGAAGAAGCATAGTGCAAAACAAAATTTAAAGTACACAGAATGGAAATTCAAAAACCTGAAACACAGAACATTAAGGAAATAAATATAAATATATAAAATAAAAATAATTATTCATCCATCCATCCATCCATTTCCACCACTTATCTGGCAGAAAATTATACCCTCCAGCTCCTTCAGGGGGGTGTGCAGGGCAAATGAGCAGGAAGTGTTAGCCACGCACCATCACTGCAACCGCCACTGCAATGCGAGATGTGCGTCAGTTTCCAGGGACATCCCCTCTAGGATGTCCCGGCTTTGGCTGGCTAGAGCCCAAGCCACAGGGTCTTCCTGGACGTCGGGCTGTGCGAGCCAGTACAGGACCTCATCAACCAAACCGAGGTAGTCGTCCTCGGTCAGGGGGGTACCTTCTCTCGGTGGGCCTCTATGGTAGTCTCATTCTGTGACTACCATGCGCATGGCAAACAAGCAGGGAGCGGGGAATCAGGATCGAGCACACAGAAATCCAAGATCAAGGTTTATTGGAGGCAGAACACAATCACACTGGGAACACGTCAATGGCTGGACTGGGGAAACAGACTTGAACGCGGACTAAATACACAGGACTACTCAGAAATAACACGAAACAGCTGAATACAATCAGGAATTGACATGAGGTAACGAGGGGGCGTGGCACACAGAAGGATCGTATGAGCAGGTCACGACAGGGGGCACCCAAGCACTCTCCAGTGTGTCCTGGGTCTGCCTCAAGGCCCCAGTTGGACATACCCATAGCACTTGTTCAAGGAGGTACCCAGGCTGCATCCTAGACAGATTCCAAAACAGAGGAAGAGCGTGCTCTACTTTGAGCCTGCCCAAATGTCCAAGTCTCTCACCCTCGCCATTTGTATCTGTGATCTCATTCTTTTAGTCACTACCCACAGCTTGTGACCGTAGGTGAGGCTTGGAACGTAGACCGACCAGTAAATCAAAAGCTTCGTCTTTCGGCTGAGCTCTCTCTTAACCACAACAGATTGGTACGATGTCTGCATAACTGCTGACGCGGCATTGATTCACCAGTCAATCTCCTGCTCCATTCTTTAGATCTGGCAGACTGTTCCAAATCACACCCTTCTTCGTTTCACTGTCGTTACCCATGTAAGCATTGATGTCCCTTGGTAGAATCATGAATTCCCCAGAGGGTATGGACCAGGAGGCTATGAGTAAACCCACACCTGCCCGACGCCTCTCATCCAGGCCAACTCCAGAATGGAGTAGGTTCTGGCCCCTCTCCAGGAGTTTGGTTCTAGAGCCTGTGCTGTGCGTTGAGGTTAATCTGACTATATCTAGACCGTACTTCTCTATCTCCTGCACCAGCTCAGGCTCCTTTCCCACCAGACGGGTCACGTTCTGTATCCCTAAAACCAGTTTTGGTAGCCGATGATCAGTCTGCCAAGGCCTCTGCCTTCGACTGCTTCCTATTCCACAATGGCTCCTCCTGCAGGTGGTGGATCCATAAGAGAATGCTTCCACTTATCCGGGTTGTGCCCAACCACTAGGAGATCACCTAGGAGTCTCCCACCCACAGGCCTGGCTTCAGGGCAGGGCCCCCATATCCCTGCTGTGGGTGAGGTTTCTGGTCCCTTGTCTTTATTTTTCACAACAGTCATTTGAATGACCTTTAATCTGGCCCCTTGTTTGCCTTGGGAGACCCTAACAGGAGCAATTGGCAGGAGCACAAAAACCCCTCCACCACGATAAGGTGGCGATTAAAAATAATAATAATGTTGACATTAATAAATTAGCAGATGGTATATTGAAAAATTACACCAGAGTGTCTATGGTATAGGGTGTTTTCAGTGATATAGGACACTGGTTATTGTGAGGGGGTGTGGTCTGTGGTACAGGGTGTGGGTAATGATGTAGGACACTGGTTAGTGTGAGGGGGTGTGGTCTGTGGTACAGGGTGTGGGTAATGATGTATGACACTGGTTATTGTGAGGGGGTGTGGTCTGTGGTACAGGGTGTGGGTAATGATGTAGGACACTGGTTATTGTGAGGGGGTGTGGTCTGGGGTACAGGGTGTGGGTAATGATGTATGACACTGGTTATTGCGTGACTGAATTGATCTGTTAGCCTGAGGAACGCAGGTTAAGCAGCCAGCATGGTTTTTCTGTGACTTCCGGCCCCGCCTCTTCAGTATGGTTGTCCTGTGATTGGCTAAGCACTTTGCTCCTACTTTCGTGTTTCTGTCGGATGCCGTGATGCAGATTAGCTGCCTGTTTCTGCATCCCTGGTCTGTCTGGCCAGCAGCCCTCGTCTGCAGTTCCTGCTTACATCACTTCCCAGTCCAGGAGGGCTGGTGGGCGTCAGATCTACACGCCGGCAGCAGCAGATCTCATCCTGACCTCCGTGGTGAGGGAGCATCCCCAGAGCATTCGGTGCTCTGCAGCCCTCGCCCACACGTCCTCCCCACTTACTTCCTGATGTATTACAGGTGCTGTCGGAGACGGCTGCCTCCCTGAAGAGCTTCTCTCATCTCGGGAGATGTCTTAGATTTGGATAATAAGGATTCGTCTCATTATATAGCAGCTAAATTTACTGCTGAGCTTCTGGGTTCACCAGTAAAAACAATTATGACTCAACAAGAAGGACGAGTGAAGACAGGAGGCTTTGGGCTGCTGAGAAGTATTTTGGAGATGATTTGTCTGGATTCACCATAGAGGCCCATCGACCTGAGATCCGGAACCTCATGACATGGATGGCGGTCAGGTCTGCAGGCTCTGTCCTGACACCTGGCTCACACCTGCAGGCGTTCTTCATGGCATGTTCTCATTGGCAGAGTTAGAAGGTAGGAGCAGCCCAGAGAGTCCAGCCGACCTCGATGCTGCACATCCACCATGCCGGGCTGGCTGGACAATATGCCCAGAGAAGAGAAATGAGAAAAAACGGTTTTTAAAAGTGAAATGTTTCCATTCTGGAGATCTCATTAACATAGCTGATGAAGCTTGTTCCTTATACACACCCGGGAGGAGCTGACAGGATGAAGACATCAACTCTGATGCAGAGAATACAGGAAACCACACACACACACACACACATATGTAAACACACACACACTCACACATGTAAACACACACACTCACACAATCACACATGTATACACTCACACACACATGTAAACACACACACACTCACACACACTCACGCACACACACACACACACACATGTAAACACACACTCACACAATCACACATGTATACACTCACACACACACACACATGTAAACACACACACACTCACGCACACACACACACACACTCACGCACACACACACACACACAAACACACGAAATTTAAATGCTGGAGAAACAAGCTGATGCTGCCACACACTGGTTTGTGGTCCTGCCTCCCTTGCTTGCTGTGGGTTTGTTAGAATGGGTTTGCGGTTAAATAGCTGAGATGTTTTGAGGCTCTGAGGCTGCGTAGAGATCACCTCTCTGACCTCAGAGCCAAAGGACACAGAGAAGCCTCCTGTGAGGGAAGTCTTCAGGTTTTGGGAAAAGCCACCGGCTGCGCGTCTGCGTGCCTCATCAAGGAATCATATTTGGAGCGTTGCATGATGCCCTACTGGCTCCGCCCACTCGCCACCATGGCGACAGAAGGACGCTGCGTGCTTCTGCGTGTCTCTATGTGCGTTCCTTATCTTTATGGAATGAGAAAATGTTCTAATAAAACCATTTCCCCGGGAACACACACTGTTTCAATCTCATTTCTTTTTTATTTTCTTAAAAAACTTTTGTTTGTTATTATTTTAGTTGTTGGTGGTCTGAGCTTAGGGGTGGTTATATCAGTCAAATAAGTAACCCAAATATATATATGTTATTGTATATATATGTTTGTGTATACATATATATATGCAGAACCGTCCAGAATCAAAGAGGTCTGGCAAGTGGTTGGGGGGGCTTCCGTGGGACAGGCAGCTCACTGCGGCAGCCCCCCCCCCCCCCGGATTATAAATTGAATTGCCCCCTCATCTGATCTCGCCCCCCCTGTTATTTCCCTGGTAATGTTGTGATGATTCATGTCACGAGACAGCCTGAGCATTGCTCTGGATACTGCCTAGTTCTGAGCCACCGGGCTTAGGGGGGGGGGCTTCTTGTTCCCACTCATGTTTGGGATGTGCTGGGAGATCAGTCATTAATTCTCATTTAGGGTCAATGGGAAGAACCATTAGGGCCTGACACACTGATAATGACCGAGTGTGTGTTTGTGTGACTGTGTGTGTGTTTGTGACTGAGTGTGTGTTTGTGTGACTGTGTGTGTGACTGAGTGTGTGTGTGTGTGTGTGACTGTGTGTGTGACTGAGTGTGTGTGTTTGTGTGACTGAGTGTGTGTGTATGAATATTTCTAGCACAGACACACAGCCGGGTCCAAACTCACACATACTGCAGGCCCCCCCGACTCCGGCTCCTTTCAGGCGTCTGCTTGGCCCCCTGGTCCCGCCCCCCCCCGACTCCGGCCCCTTTCAGGCATCTGCTTGGCCCCCTGGTCCCCGGACACATGAGCAGCTGAGGAGCACCAAGGAGAAGCTTCCCCAGCAGATGCTGAATGAGGCTTTCAGCCAAGGCTGATGTTAAAGCCGGCAGAGCCGTCTGCACACCTACCGTCAGAGCGGAGGGGCAGGAGTGCGGAGGGACAGAGCAGCTTCCTGCTTCACACGGGTGGGGGGACAGAGCTGTGGATGGATGGCTGCTTGGATGGATGAAGTAGAGCTCGCTCTCTGGACCCCATGGTCAGCAGCTCTCAGCAGCCACTTAAAGCACATTCCCTGATTAAACCGCGCTTCCACTCTGTGGGCCAGACTGCAGTGGGTGTAGCTCCGGGGGGTGGGCGCTGTCATGCTCGCACGTGGGGGGGGGGGGTGGTTACTGGCATCGGGAATGTAATGTCACTCCAGTTGCATTAACATGACAGATCTCAGTTGGCACGGAGCCTGTGATCAAGCCACCTTCCAGAAAGATCTGAAGATAAAGTATTAGACAGCAGATTAATCTGTGTTAACTCCATGAAGAGGGAAGCGTTTCATGTCATTACGATGAGGATGATGAGGATGATGAGGATGATGAGGATGATGATGATGATGATGATGATGATGCTGACTGTCATTATCATGAGGACATTGTATTGCCCCCCCCAGAGGATTTGCAGGGAGCCAAAGAGAGACCCCTGCTAATCTCTAAGGGTTAACTGTTAACCTGCATTAACCTGCATTAACCTGCCGCTTGCGACTGCTTATTACATAATTCCGCTTTAACCTCAAGGCCTGGTTCACTGTTAGTCACGCTCTCTGTTTGTCATTGTCGAAAGAGAATCTCTCTGCCCCCCCCCCAATCTGCCTGCGAATGTTTCCTTGGCTATACCAGTCCTTTATTGTTTTCAGAATAAGAATAACATTTTATGTGGCTATTCTCCAAACAGGGTTTACACATGGTTTTATACATATTTAAACAAGGATATTTATACATTATTCGCTTATTTTATTATTATTACACCAGTTGTTTAGCAGCTTGTAGGGGCTCTGTGTGGCTCAGCAGATTAGGGCTCTGTACCCATAACCAGAAGACTGCAGGTTTGAATCTCAGGGTTGGCAATGTGGTTTTGCGGTGTAGCTGAACCTGTTCAAGACATACTAGATGCCTGGCATCACATGAAGCGTAAGATGGGATGGGCAAAAAGACAATTTCCCAACAGTGATAAATACAGAATCATGATTCAATTTTGCTACTTTTGTGACATTCCCTTATTGAGGTGACATACCTCTGAACTGCCCTGATACAGGACCCAGCGCCTGTGACCAGCCTGCCATTACATCACACCCCCTGCTCAAGGTGAGCACCCATTACACAGAGGGATTGATGTAGGTATGATGAGAAACATTTCTACTGGAGAAATGATAAAAGCTGCCCAAGTCTGATCACATGCACACTATCCTGTGATAAAAGCTACACTCGCATGATCTCATCCACACTATCCTGTGATGACATGCACACCTGCATAATCACAACCACACTATCCTGTGGTGACAGTCACATCCACATGATCACATCCACACTGTGTTATCCACATAAAATCTACACTCGCATGGTTACATCTGCACTATCCTGTGATAAAAGCTATACCCGCATGGTGACATCCACACTAATCTGTGATAAAAGCTGCACCTGCATGATCACATCCACACTATCCTGTGATGAAAGACACAACCGCATAATCACATCCACGCTATCCTGTGATAAAAGCCACACCGGTGTGATCACATCCACACTAACCTGTGACATGCGAGTCACGCACTCTGCATTGGTGTGACATTTACAGGTATACAGTGACTGTGACACTATATTTCTTAAGAGGTCCTTTATTTTTGCAGTACCTGATGACCAGGCTCTACACACTGCAGGGTTTAGGTTTTAGGCAGATGACATCCGCCAGTCTCACACATTCCCTCATGCACCCTTGCTGCCCCTTCCACCTGCCGCTCTTCTCCTTGAGGGGCTCTGCTCTGGGTCCCTTTGCTTCCTCAGTCCCCACCTCGGGATGGAGAGGACCGCATGTTAGTCCATCAAGCGCCCCCAGCCCCAACCCTGCACATACCCCCTCCCTGGCGAGTAACTAGCAGGATTCTGGTCATTAACTACAAGCACCCTTTTGTCAAGGTCCCTTCACTGGAATAATCTGGCTTTCCTGTTGTGTTAAAAATCAAAGCCTGCTGACCAGTACCAGCCCAACAGGTCTAGACGAGCCCTGGTTCCATGCTGAGCAGAACAGCGCAAGCCCAGGGTTATTACTCACTTCTCCTGTGCTTTATGTAAGTGACAATTTCACAAGTGGACTTGAGTCACCTGAGCACAAACCCCAGCCACACGACCAGAACATTAGTCATGCTCCCTGGAAGCTCACAGGGATCAGGCAAAAGCACGGTGTAAGGACAGGAACAAGGGGTGGAGCTTATCCCCAGAAATATCCGGAAATATGAGGGTCACACCTCTTTACTTTGTGACAGCTGACAAAATGTGCAAAAAATCAAGCGTAGACTGTCATCTGGCTCATAGTGCCTGTGAAAGCAGGAAATGTTTTTTTTGCTTGTGAGCATCAGCTTTAGCTATTTGCTGTACTTTTTGGCCAGAATGGTGTCAGACCTCCTTGCTGTGTACCGGGAGCTTTGGGAGCTCGGACAAAGCTCACAGGACCTGACAAGGGAAAGACAACTGGAGGAAAGCTCCGGAAGCTGCAGCCTATGTGGCAACAGAATCAGCTTCATACCCCATGTGGGTCTGCATGTCTTTTTTGCATAATTTGACATTTAAATGCATAAATCAGCCGTTCTACACCCTGTGTGCTGCCATCGTGTGAAATTGTGTGACAGCTTTCGCAGTGACAGGCATCAGGTGAGAGGACCTGCCTCCATGATCCTGACGATTTCTCAGTGAGCTCCCGGCTCGCCTCTTCAGGGGATTCGGTGGCAGGAAGCGGACTGAGCTTCTGGAATTCAGGACTGGCAGAAAAGCCCGGATTTTCTTATGGAATGCTCTCTCCGTTATTTAGCCCCAAACTGACCCACGGCTAGAAAGGGTGCCGCACATGGGCTGGCAACACAGCTGACTGTCAAGCGAGGCTGTGCTCAGCCAGTCTTGAAGGCTCCAGGATGGAGCGCCAGGTGGGTTTGGGATCATGGACCCAGGTGAGAGCTGTGAGACTGCAGCCCCACAGAGGGAGAAGCAATGCTTCAGTCCCGCTGAGACTCAGAGGCATGCTGTGCCTGTCCAGGCTTTAAAGCACAGCCTGTTGGCTGCTCCGTGCCCTCCAGGGAATTCCGGGTCAAACAGAGAGACTCTCACACTCAATTCCATCCTGCCCTGCAGCTGCTTAAAGGTAAACATCAAGAACCGCATCCAAGAAAGCTTCTGACACCAATTGTCAAATAACACCTTTCCACAGAAAGTTGTCATAAGTGACCCAAAAACCACTGCTGTCATTATGCCACACCTCCTGTATTCAGCCCCGCCCTCTTCAGGGAGGTGACCAATCAGCTTGTGAGGCTATTTTCCTTCCCGTGGGCCAGAGATGCAGGGTGCCCATCCTCTCAGGGTCACATGCCCATTTCCTCTGTGTCATGCCTGTTTATTTACAATTACGTTTATTTTTATTGAGTGGGTTCAAATAGAATAAGACGTTATAATCATGAGACTGTCGAGGAGCCGACTAGGCATAAGTGCAGCTAGGCTGAGCTTCCAGTGAATGCCCAGGTACAAGTGTAACTAGTATAGGAGCAGGAGCTACATAACATCTACCAAACAAAGAAAGAACATAAGACAAACAATTCAAATCAGTAGAAAGTGTTACACTAAAAGCATTCAGGCAAATGGAGTGGTATCCAGGTGTTCCTGGGACTGGTGTTGTGAAGTCTCTTGAAGGAAGTGGGAATCTGATGACTGGATGTGGTTCAGCAGCTTGCTTCCTGTCTCCGTCAGGTCTTTCTCGGTCTGCACATGAAGACATACTGAGTGCTGCATGCTGCTTTATCAGTACATGTGTAGCTGGTTCGGCGCATTGTGCATAGTGCGCTTCACCGTGTCATACGCTATGGAACGATCAGTGAGGATTCCAGTGCTCTCATTGCACACGGTGATGAAAACACAGGGATTCAGCTTGATGCCAGACCTCAGAGCCGTGACTTTCATCTCAAATCTGATTATACATCAGAGAATAATCTCTGCCTGCACAGCAGAAGCACAACAGGAGCATAGCAGAGGGTGTAGCAAGAGTGTAGCAGAGGAGTTTTAGCAGAGGAGCATAGCGGGAGTGTAGCAGGAGCATAGAGGAGCATAGCTGGAAGAAATGGAGCATAGCAGAGAAGCTTTGCAGGAGCAGGGGAGAGTATCAGGATTGTAGCAGGGGAGCATAGCAGGAGTGCAACAGAGGAGCATAGCAGGAATGTAGCAGAGGAACATAGCAGGAGTGTAACAGAGGAGCATATCAGGAGTGTAGCAGAGGAGCATAGCAGGAGTGTAGCAGAGGAGCATAGCAGGAATGTAGCAGAGGAACATAGCAGGAGTGTAACAGAGGAGCATATCAGGAGTATAACAGAGGAGCATACAAGAATTTAGCAGGGGAGCATAGCAGGAGTGTAGCAGAGGAGCATAGCAGGAGTATAACAGAGTGGCATACAAGAATGTAGCAGAGGAGCATAGCAGGAGTGTAACAGAAGAGCATAGCAGGAGTGTAACAGAGGAGCATAGCAGGAGTATAACAGAGTGGCATACAAGAATGTAGCAGAGGAGCATAGCAGGAGTGTAACAGAGGAGCATAGCAGGAGTGTAACAGAGGAGCATTTCAGGAGTGTAACAGAGGAGCATATCAGGAGTGTAGCAGAGGAGCATAGCAGGAGTATAACAAAGGAGCATAGCAGGAATGTAGCAGAGGAGCATAGCAGGAGTATAACAAAGGAGCATAGCAGGAATGTAGCAGAGGAGCATAGCAGGAGTATAACAAAGGAGCATAGCAGGAATGTAGCAGAGGAGCATAGCAGGAGTGCAACAGAGGAGCATACAAGAATGTAGCAGAGGAGCATAGCAGGAGTGTAACAGAAGAGCATAGCAGAAATGTAGCAGAGGA